>OX123181.2:55530597-56130597 GCA_944739405.2 Euclidia mi
GAATGTCTTTTTCCTCGCTGATGGCGCATGTTTGTCTGAGTTCGACAAACTGGAACTTTGAACAGACTGTTTCATGTAGAGCCACTTACTACTCGTGCTGCAACTCCAGTCAGAGCGCCAATATGTGTAACCTGCTTCCCGTAACATCTGTTCACTTGATTTTTGAACAAGTTAAATAACAAACGTCTTTCCTGCTCCAGCGCCCCACGCTTTTACAATCAAACATTATAATTAAAAACACATAGTTTACACTTCAGCCCAGAAATAGAGACAACTTGAACGATCCATAATTTATTTTTGTTTTGTACGTGCATTTATAAAAGCGTGTTTTTCTAGTGTTTTTAAACTATTAATTTATTTTATGTATATTGTACCTTTATGTGGCATTATGTTTAGTAACAACAATCTCAACAAATATAATGTTGCAGATAATTTTTGTACAATACATATTCCAATGTTGTTCTAAAAAGAATACAATCCTGCATTTTAAGTATAAGTAGTGCTTAAATCTTAAAAATGGCTTAGGCTACAATTTATCTTGCAAAAAGTAATTCCAGAGACGTTTAAGTTCTTTCGTTTGTGGTAACTAGGTCTTACAAGTTTTATGCTCAGAGCTATTATTCGTGTGTGGGGCACGCTACAGGACTATTTGACTATATGAAACTATGTAGGTAGCATGTATATATATATATGTATATATGAAAAGTACTTTATTTATACCGAAAATGAATGTTTTAAGAACTATCAAAGTTTGTTAAGATGTGCATATAAACTACTTCTAGTAAGTAGCTTATATGTAGTGTCTAGGTTCATAGATTTTTAAAGTCTGTAGTTACTTTATATTTGTTTGCACGGTGAACCAAATTGTAGTTTAATGTTTTAAGGGTACATGAATGTATACCCTCCTATGTCGTTCAAAAAATGAAACCAGAAGGCATGTAACTATATAATATTATAATATCAACTACCAATTCAATTTTTCATGTAAGTACATGTAGAAAATTAATTTATTAACTAATCTGAACTTCACTTTATAGTTTAGAATACTGGCTTAAATTATTCTATGGCGTTTCACAGATTTAAATTTTTTTATTCAGCATTGCCCCTCACTTATGCTTCAAAAATGTGCAGTGAACATAGTCAGCAATCAATTCGAAACCAATTTCAATTACTTGATGAAACGAATATGCAGCCAGCTAGCATACGCATTTGGCTTTTGTATTGCTTTCTTTCAAAAAATGAAACCAGAATGAGTAGCAGACTGCGGCTGTACGCAACCGATTACAACGCAACAAAAAAGGATGAAAACATTGATTGTAAAATGGTTTGATTGAAAGAAGTGCGGGACGGAAATGAAGAATGTAATTCTGAAAACTTTTCTTACGAATGTGTTGCTGTTTTCTGTTTGTTATGTTTATAATTTTATAGTTTTGTTAGATACTGTAGTAGCAAGCTTGTTAGTTACCGATTTATTGTATAATAAATATCAATAAATATTTCCTAAAGCGTTAAACTTTAAGGACCGGTTGAGATTTTCTGTTATGTAATCATTGACCTTATCGTAGAATGCAATATCATGAAATTACAAAACACAATAAATCACCAAGAAGTAAAAATATACCTGTTTGAATACTGAACTAAAAGGATTACCGTTTGATGGATCCATATTAAATAAACGTTGAAACTGAAACAGCTCTGGAACGGCACGGTAACGCGTCCCAGTTGGTGACAGTTTTAAGCTAGTTGGATAAGATTGAAGGATGAATGTGTTCTGAAACGTGAACGTGTCATTTGTCGCTTCCCTGTGACTCCGTACAGGTCAAGACGTAGCTAAGGCTACGTAAGCAACACTGTCTAACAACTTACATAAGTGTACAGGTCCCTCGCTATCCCCATTAAAACTCGTTAATCTTTCCGTTACTTAACTCAAAGAAAATAAATAGCCAATACCGTTTATTCTTGTACAGCAATGGGAAACTCGTTTTTGCCAATTTTTACGTTTAGATGAGAAACTTTGAAGGCACAAGATATGCCTAAAGCTTTTAAAATATTTTGACGAATTTTCCTTTACATTTTAAGCAATTTCACGCTCGTTATACCAGACGCCAATATGTCGACGGTGTTACGTTTTACATATTCTGTGCGATTATTATGATACGGCGTAAATACGAGTCAATTATGAACTTGGTTCACACATCAAGTGAAGTATATAGCCGTAATTTACGACTGTTTGGCTAAGTTGGGGATATCAACTATTCAATGACTGGTACCCCACATATATAGCGTTAAATACAATAGGTATATAATAATATAAATTTGCGTTACCACTACCCTGCTTTTGATCGTAACCCTTTGTTAAAAGCCCGGGTGGTTACCAAATTTTCAAGTAAGACAAGTGGTCGGTCGCTGCATATTGTATCGGGTTGGCTGCATGAAACCCCATTTTCCACGTGAGTTCATAAATAGGGGTAGCACGCAGCCCGAGGCGACTCTTAGCGAAGATCCTCCACGCTTCGCACCGTCTCGTTGACCGTAAAGACTGTTTTAAAATGATTCGCTTTGGCTTTACGGAAAAGAATAACCAGGGTATTTTTAGTGTTTTTTTTTTTTTTGTAAATACTGAACACTTCTGTATGTAGTTCTGTATTTAGATTGCTTGACAAAATTATTGTCTTGTTTACGCAAATATTACACAGAACTTTAAATTAATTCTTCAGCAGTGATTTATATAACGTTTAAAATGAAAATCAAGTAGGTATATTTTTTCGTCACGACATTTAAAATAATTTAAATTCCGATTCCTGGAATAAATTTTATTTCTTAAATTACTTTATTTAGAATGTTTATGCTATAAGACGTTTAAGTCTAGATTTAAATTAATATTTCGTAACCAAAATATTCTTGGAATGTTTTTCAATTTATAAAAGTTATTATAAGAATATTGAGTACCTACAACAGAATTAATAAAATATTTCAATGCTGATAACATAACACAATCACATACATACATATATACATAGACTCTAGCCTGTTTCCCGGAGGGGTAGGCAGAGACTACGGAACGCCATTTGCAACGATCCTGACATACCTCTCTTGCTTCATCCACTCCCATCAAGTTTCTGATGCATGCTCTTCTGTTTAGGGTACTTCTGACCTGTTCATTTTTTTAGGATGTCTCCAAACTGGTCAGAGAACGTCCGCCTAGGTCTTCCCCTTCATCCTGTCCCATTCACACTTGCCTTATATATCTTCTTTGTCAGTCTTTCGTCATCCATCCTCTCCATGTGCCCAAACTATCTTAACGTGCCTTTCTCGATGCTTGTTCCTCCTTTTCAAAAACCATAACTTTCGTTTTACTTACATTTACTTTCATTCCTTTCCTCTCTAACGCACCATGCATGATTGTTACCATCTTCTGCAACTCCTCCACTGAAGATGCAAGTTTTACCTGATCATCAGCATAAAGGAGGCATTTGACGAGTAACCCATTCATCCTTAAACTGCAGTCACTATGTTTTAAATCTTGCAAACAACTGTCCATGAAGAGGTTAAACAGCCACGGTGACGCTACACATCCCTGTCTAACACCTTTCTCGATGGTAAACCAGTCAGTGTATGCCCCGTTTATCCTCAAACAAGCTCTAGAATCCTCATAAAGGGATTTCAGAGCTCGAATGAGGCTGCTGTCCATTACATTCATTGACAGCACCGACCACATTTCATTCCTCACCACTTTATCGTAAGCCTTTTCCAAATCCACGAATGCGCAATAGACCTTTTGACCTTTGGCCAAAAATTTTTCGGCTATGCCTCGCAAGGAAAAAACCTGATCCGTACATCCCATAATCTTTCGGAATCCCGCTTGTACATCCCATATTTTCTTGTCGGTTACTTTCATAACTCTTTCAATCAGTACCTTTGCATACAATTTGCCAACAATTTTTTTAAAATCAATATGGGTATCGTCTCCGATGTTTAAAGGGATGGGGAATCCAAATACAACATCTATTTCGTGATTCAAGATGGCGGATGGGAAATCAAATATGGCGGATGGGAAAAATTTATAAAATCAATGTAGGTATCGTCTCTGATGATTTAAGGGATGGTGAATCCAAATAAAACATCTATTTCGTGATCAAAGATGGCGGATAGGAAATCAAAGATGGCGGACGGGATTTTTTTGTAAAGTCGATATGGGTATCTTCTCCGATGTTTTAAGGGATGGCGAATCCAAATACAACATCTATTTCGTGATCAAAGATGGCGGATAGGAAATCAAAGATGGCGGACGGGATTTTTTTGTAAAGTCGATATGGGTATCTTCTCCGATGTTTTAAGGGATGGCGAATCCAAATACAACATCTATTTCGTGATCAAAGATGGCGGATGGGAAATATAATGATATAAAAAAAGTTATTATTGCTGGTGAAAAAGTTGTAGTGGTATTTGATGTTCGATGCAGATAATGGCTATGTTCAGTGGATACCTCTCCTACGGAACCCTTCATGGGCGAGTCAGACTTGCACTTGATTTAATTATTTAATAGCCATAGTATTTAACAGTATTAGTAATTTTATCATATCACTAGATCAGTGATCTAACCATATCACTCATATACCACGTTCTCATCTCCTTACAATAAGTTAGTTTTTCTACCCTAGAAATAATTTATATGGCAAAACAACTTTGCCTAGCAATTAAGAGATTAAACACTGATGTTCTTGGTAACTTTGTTCTGAATAATTTGGAAAAGAGTTAAAAATTAATACGAAATGTAAATACATTAAAAAGGCGATACGGAGTTCGCCGGGACAGCTAGTATTTTAATAAAAGAAGAACGCTTTTGTTTCACTGGCCCTTGCGGAAGGCAGACGGCACTCGAAAAGCTAATATTCTATTAAATCTAGAAAGACTAGAAATCGGCGCCCAGACTTCAAAGCGAAGGCATTAAATGCAGACAAAGCTGATGATTACTACCTTAGTATTTTCACAATTGCATCTATCCAGAACACAGTCTTTATCACAAGGCTGAATATTTTTGTTTATGATAAAGAATATACAATACTGTCTTGGAGCAATATGCAAAGCCTCGTCGTAAATGCACGCAAACCACCTGCGGTGTCTCGCTATAATACCTATTATAAATACAAACGCACACCATGGCACTAATATTAAATTATAGAATCTGTTCCCCGAGCCTTTCCTAGTTTAAATTATTACGATAGTATACTTTCATGAATAGTAAAGTAACCATTGAAATGGACGGTTCAAGTGCGTCTATTTTTGGTTGACAAGTTTTAAATAAAGCTAAATTTAAAATACGCATGCGTTTTGTAGACTCCTAAGCGTGTTAGGTGGTGTATGTATTTATAGGATACTGATTTTATTTTGATGAAACGGTATAAAAATCGAATTATTCTGTTCAATTTAACAGGTGTGAACGTCGGGTTTATCTAATTACAGTACCCAAAATATACCTTTATTTTAAAATAACAGACTGACAAGAAGCAAGTAACATAATTTATAGAATAACGGTACAAATGCCGCGAATGGAAAGCTTAAATGCCTTGTTACACACACAAGCTCCTTGATTCAACGATATTATTTAGAAAATATTACAGTGACCTTTTAATTCTTTATCAGTCTTTTGATACCAGTTGCCCGTTTGTTCAGATAGGAAGAGCATTTCAAATGAAAAAGTGATATTCGTACCTTACCGAGCACGGGTACTGAGTACTGCTTTGTTTTTTTATTGTTCTCGTGGTACCGATATAGTTCGACAGACAGTCTGATTAAACTGTTTTGTTGTGTCTACGGTCGATTGAACAAATCGATAGATTTATTGAGTGTGAGGTCGGCTGGTATTGCTATTATTTTTAAACGGCGACACAGTGATGGATCGAATCCGAACCAAAGTCAGCAACAAAGCGTAATAAAAGATTTTCGAAAGCGTGGCAAAATTATCAATTAAAATAATAATCAAAATTGTGAAATTTCCGTAATAGAAAGATTTAAATCTCCGCATGAAGTGATCTATTCAGTTTAATTTGTGATGATTACGGCAGTTCGACTGTGTTTAATGGATAAATTATCTTCCTGAAACTTTTCTTGAAAATCCTTTTACATATTTGCTACCTGCACAATTCTTCTTTCTCTTAGCGTTATCCCAGTTTCAGTCTGGGGTCCGCTTTCTAGTCTAACCGGATTTGGCTGAATATTAGCTTTTCCACAGAGCGACTGCCTGTCTGACCTCCGCAACCCGAAGGGATAGCGATATTCCATGGTTTAGACTAGTGTCAGTTTATTTAGAAGGTACTGACGCCCTGTAACGACTGTCAAAGATCTTCATGACAACCGGGACCGACGGCTTAACGTGCTCTCCGAGGCACGGGACAAGCGATTATTAACAATTCAATACGCACATAACTTCGAAAAGTCATCGGTGCGCGCCGTGGATTCGAACCTGATACCCTCTGCATGGCAGTCTGTTGGTATATCCACTCGGCTATCGCTACCTGCACATTACTTTTATAAAATCCCATTTTAAACAATCGCAGATAAAATAAGAATATTTCACTTTGTTCATCGTGGCATCATAATGGCGAAATGTTGTCTAGGTTTACGAAGTAGGTAATAAATAAAAACTTGGTTAGGACGCTTGACTTATTTTTTGTCAATTGATGCACTATTTTCGAGGTTGGTGCTTCAAATATATCTCGAACTATTAGCTGATGGGAAAAACGATCGCAGCATGCCGTTAAATGAAGACTTTAAAATGTTTCATGGCATCCGGACATCTATAATTGGCTAGCAGACGATACAATTCTAGATGTTAGATAAAAATGCATTTGTTGGGTATTCGTCAACGTGACAGAAATGACGATACTATTCGAACATCCGTACCAAATATAAATCAGAAAAAACGAGGCACTTGAGAAATCAGTGCGGGTTTTCCTGTCTCCAATATCGCAGGTCTTGTTGTCACAGCATAATGGTTAAAAGAATATTTGTTTGTACTTCTGCCCCCAAAAATGTTGAAAGATTTCAATATTATTGATTTATCCTGTGATTATCCGGGCACTATAAAAATATTTATACGATGCCTATTGCTCTGGTCGATAATGGCTGGCCTGTTGCCTGATACGATGATCCAATCTCAATCTAATGGTTTTATTTTGATGCGAAAACTTCATTTCTTCTTGATAAAAGTAATAAAAAACCAGCCAAGTGCGTGTCGGGCCACGCGCAATGTAGGGTTCCGTAGTTGCCCATAATGACTTGCTGCAAAGGGTATTAATGTACAACAAATCCGACTGTTTATTTTGCTGAAAAATAATTTTAATAACACTATTATAAGAACCTAAGTTTTGTTTAGAAAAGTACTAGGTATGTATCCAGTTATGTATTGTAAACATAAAATGTGGTTTCCAAGATATACTACTACTATATATATATACGTAGTACCTTAGTACATTACATACCAAAGTACGTATATCTTTAAGATTAAGCCAGCGCGCCCAATGTAAACTCACAGAAATAGGTATTTATAAGTTAACCAACGATTACTCGTAAACTAGTGATATCAACTTAGCCGTGATAGTTTTGCTTTTAAATTCGTTATATGTACTACATTTGTGATTTTTTTCACTTCTTCCAAATTAATAGTTTAGCCGGCAGAGGGGGGGGGGGGACACTTGAGTCCAACAATGTTTTTCACTTCAAAGCTTGATATTTGACAAACCAATTACTTGATAGAAAAATGAGTTGAGCAAACTAATAATATTTTCTTAAAACCTGTCTAATGATAACCCACATGATGGGGTACTCAACCAAAAAAAAAAATCAACCAATTATGTAGAGATACCCTTAAAAAAAATATTTTCCTAAATTTTATTCTACAGTTTTGTTGCAATATCGTATGTCTATATTCATGTCAAATATCAGCTTTCTAGCACCAGGCGTCTTTGAGCTAGGCTGCGGACGGACAGACGGACGGACATGACGAAACTATAAGGATTCCTTGTGGACTTCGGAACCCTAAAAAGGATAGTTTTCAATAGCAAAACACATAAAGCCTTTGTTATAAGGATCAAATACAAATAGTATTGTTCTTTTTATTATTATCATTGCTTTTAAAACGTTCTTATATGGAAGACAAACTATATTTAATCTACTTAAGGGTCAGCAAATGTACTGAATAAACAAGACACAAAGTAAAATACACTATTTGTACAACTCGAAGTAGAACGTGATCATTTTTAAATCTGGTGCTTTTGTCGACTCACTACCGATAGGTTGGCTCTTTCGAGACAAATACTTAATCCTCTTTTTCGTTCAGTGTATTTGAACTTTTACTTTAGACACTGTTATTAAAAAATAATCTGTATGTTACTTACTGACTGACAGACACGCTACAGCCGAAACTACTGAGCGCAAGAAGGTGAAATTTGGCATATATGTTCCTTGAGATGTGTAAGGGCGCACTAAGAGACGATTTTTGGAAATTCCTTCTCTAAGAGGGTTAAACAGGTTGTCAAAGTTTGTATGAAACTTTTTGTCCCTTCAATGGATTAACTTCAAACTTTGTTTATTGGTTCCTCAAAAGAAGTTGGTGAACACTAAGAAAGTTTGCTTTTTGGAATTTCTTACCCTAAGTGGGTAAAAACGGTAGTCAGAATTTGTTTGAAACCCTTTCAAAACTTCAAGGGATTAACTTCATACTTTGTTTATTGCATCCGCAAATGACGTTAGCGAACACAAAGACATATGTTTTGGGAAGGTTTCTCCTAAGAGGGTAGAAAAAAGAGTCAGAGTTTGTGTAACACCTTTAATTAAAAAAAAAAAAAAAAATGTGTTACCTTTTATTTTTTCAATAAAATCACTTTAATCTGTATATATAAGATCCTTGCGTTTTAGACTGACTGACAGATATAAGGCGCAAGTAGGTGAAATTTGGCATGTATGTTCCTTGAGGAGTTTAGGGGAGTTTGTACAAAACATTTTAACTTAACGAAATTGACGCGTGCGAAGCAGCCGCAGGGCAAAAGCTAGTTGTATCAATAAAATGGCAGATGGTGAATACAATAAACAAGAATGGATTCAAATAATTTAATGACTCGATGAATCAAGACGTTACTTAGTCAGTGTTATAATTATCATGAAAGTTAATACACTTTTGTATTTACCTATTAAAATCCTTATAATTATGTACTATTATGCGAAGTAAAAACAAAAAATAAATTATGGATCGTTAAGTTGTCTCTATTTCTGGACTGAAGTGTAAATAAACTATGTGATTTTAATTATAATATTTGATTGTAAAATCGCGGGGCGCTGGAACAGGAAATACTTTATTGTTAACAAATACTAATATGCCGCCATAATTTATGCCGCCAAAGGGAACCAAAGATATCTCGTCCACGAACAAGAAGAACTCTACATTTTGCCACTGTTGACGCTTTACCTTTATGTACTTAATTTCCTGAAAGAAGAGGCGTTAAAAATGTCAGTGAATGTCTTTTTCCTCGCTGATGGCGCATGTTTGTCTGAGTTCGACAAACTGGAACTTTGAACAGACTGTTTCATGTAGAGCCACTTACTACTCGTGCTGCAACTCCAGTCAGAGCGCCAATATGTGTAACCTGCTTCCCGTAACATCTGTTCACTTGATTTTTGAACAAGTTAAATAACAAACGTCTTTCCTGCTCCAGCGCCCCACGCTTTTACAATCAAACATTATAATTAAAAACACATAGTTTACACTTCAGCCCAGAAATAGAGACAACTTGAACGATCCATAATTTATTTTTGTTTTGTACGTGCATTTATAAAAGCGTGTTTTTCTAGTGTTTTTAAACTATTAATTTATTTTATGTATATTGTACCTTTATGTGGCATTATGTTTAGTAACAACAATCTCAACAAATATAATGTTGCAGATAATTTTTGTACAATACATATTCCAATGTTGTTCTAAAAAGAATACAATCCTGCATTTTAAGTATAAGTAGTGCTTAAATCTTAAAAATGGCTTAGGCTACAATTTATCTTGCAAAAAGTAATTCCAGAGACGTTTAAGTTCTTTAGTTTGTGGTAACTAGGTCTTACAAGTTTTATGCTCAGAGCTATTATTCGTGTGTGGGGCACGCTACAGGACTATTTGACTATATGAAACTATGTAGGTAGCATGTATATATATATATGTATATATGAAAAGTACTTTATTTATACCGAAAATGAATGTTTTAAGAACTATCAAAGTTTGTTAAGATGTGCATATAAACTACTTCTAGTAAGTAGCTTATATGTAGTGTCTAGGTTCATAGATTTTTAAAGTCTGTAGTTACTTTATATTTGTTTGCACGGTGAACCAAATTGTAGTTTAATGTTTTAAGGGTACATGAATGTATACCCTCCTATGTCGTTCAAAAAATGAAACCAGAAGGCATGTAACTATATAATATTATAATATCAACTACCAATTCAATTTTTCATGTAAGTACATGTAGAAAATTAATTTATTAACTAATCTGAACTTCACTTTATAGTTTAGAATACTGGCTTAAATTATTCTATGGCGTTTCACAGATTTTAATTTTTTTATTCAGCATTGCCCCTCACTTATGCTTCAAAAATGTGCAGTGAACATAGTCAGCAATCAATTCGAAACCAATTTCAATTACTTGATGAAACGAATATGCAGCCAGCTAGCATACGCATTTGGCTTTTGTATTGCTTTCTTTCAAAAAATGAAACCAGAATGAGTAGCAGACTGCGGCTGTACGCAACCGATTACAACGCAACAAAAAAGGATGAAAACATTGATTGTAAAATGGTTTGATTGAAAGAAGTGCGGGACGGAAATGAAGAATGTAATTCTGAAAACTTTTCTTACGAATGTGTTGCTGTTTTCTGTTTGTTATGTTTATAATTTTATAGTTTTGTTAGATACTGTAGTAGCAAGCTTGTTAGTTACCGATTTATTGTATAATAAATATCAATAAATATTTCCTAAAGCGTTAAACTTTAAGGACCGGTTGAGATTTTCTGTTATGTAATCATTGACCTTATCGTAGAATGCAATATCATGAAATTACAAAACACAATAAATCACCAAGAAGTAAAAATATACCTGTTTGAATACTGAACTAAAAGGATTACCGTTTGATGGATCCATATTAAATAAACGTTGAAACTGAAACAGCTCTGGAACGGCACGGTAACGCGTCCCAGTTGGTGACAGTTTTAAGCTAGTTGGATAAGATTGAAGGATGAATGTGTTCTGAAACGTGAACGTGTCATTTGTCGCTTCCCTGTGACTCCGTACAGGTCAAGACGTAGCTAAGGCTACGTAAGCAACACTGTCTAACAACTTACATAAGTGTACAGGTCCCTCGCTATCCCCATTAAAACTCGTTATCTTTCCGTTACTTAACTCAAAGAAAATAAATAGCCAATACCGTTTATTCTTGTACAGCAATGGGAAACTCGTTTTTGCCAATTTTTACGTTTAGATGAGAAACTTTGAAGGCACAAGATATGCCTAAAGCTTTTAAAATATTTTGACGAATTTTCCTTTTACATTTTAAGCAATTTCACGCTCGTTATACCAGACGCCAATATGTCGACGGTGTTACGTTTTACATATTCTGTGCGATTATTATGATACGGCGTAAATACGAGTCAATTATGAACTTGGTTCACACATCAAGTGAAGTATATAGCCGTAATTTACGACTGTTTGGCTAAGTTGGGGATATCAACTATTCAATGACTGGTACCCCACATAATATAGCGTTAAATACAATAGGTATATAATAATATAAATTTGCGTTACCACTACCCTGCTTTTGATCGTAACCCTTTGTTAAAAGCCCGGGTGGTTACCAAATTTTCAAGTAAGACAAGTGGTCGGTCGCTGCATATTGTATCGGGTTGGCTGCATGAAACCCCATTTTCCACGTGAGTTCATAAATAGGGGTAGCACGCAGCCCGAGGCGACTCTTAGCGAAGATCCTCCACGCTTCGCACCGTCTCGTTGACCGTAAAGACTGTTTTAAAATGATTCGCTTTGGCTTTACGGAAAAGAATAACCAGGGTATTTTTAGTGTTTTTTTTTTTTTGTAAATACTGAACACTTCTGTATGTAGTTCTGTATTTAGATTGCTTGACAAAATTATTGTCTTGTTTACGCAAATATTACACAGAACTTTAAATTAATTCTTCAGCAGTGATTTATATAACGTTTAAAATGAAAATCAAGTAGGTATATTTTTTCGTCACGACATTTAAAATAATTTAAATTCCGATTCCTGGAATAAATTTTATTTCTTAAATTACTTTATTTAGAATGTTTATGCTATAAGACGTTTAAGTCTAGATTTAAATTAATATTTCGTAACCAAAATATTCTTGGAATGTTTTTCAATTTATAAAAGTTATTATAAGAATATTGAGTACCTACAACAGAATTAATAAAATATTTCAATGCTGATAACATAACACAATCACATACATACATATATACATAGACTCTAGCCTGTTTCCCGGAGGGGTAGGCAGAGACTACGGAACGCCATTTGCAACGATCCTGACATACCTCTCTTGCTTCATCCACTCCCATCAAGTTTCTGATGCATGCTCTTCTGTTTAGGGTACTTCTGACCTGTTCATTTTTTTAGGATGTCTCCAAACTGGTCAGAGAACGTCCGCCTAGGTCTTCCCCTTCATCCTGTCCCATTCACACTTGCCTTATATATCTTCTTTGTCAGTCTTTCGTCATCCATCCTCTCCATGTGCCCAAACTATCTTAACGTGCCTTTCTCGATGCTTGTTCCTCCTTTTCAAAAACCATAACTTTCGTTTTACTTACATTTACTTTCATTCCTTTCCTCTCTAACGCACCATGCATGATTGTTACCATCTTCTGCAACTCCTCCACTGAAGATGCAAGTTTTACCTGATCATCAGCATAAAGGAGGCATTTGACGAGTAACCCATTCATCCTTAAACTGCAGTCACTATGTTTTAAATCTTGCAAACAACTGTCCATGAAGAGGTTAAACAGCCACGGTGACGCTACACATCCCTGTCTAACACCTTTCTCGATGGTAAACCAGTCAGTGTATGCCCCGTTTATCCTCAAACAAGCTCTAGAATCCTCATAAAGGGATTTCAGAGCTCGAATGAGGCTGCTGTCCATTACATTCATTGACAGCACCGACCACATTTCATTCCTCACCACTTTATCGTAAGCCTTTTCCAAATCCACGAATGCGCAATAGACCTTTTGACCTTTGGCCAAAAATTTTTCGGCTATGCCTCGCAAGGAAAAAACCTGATCCGTACATCCCATAATCTTTCGGAATCCCGCTTGTACATCCCATATTTTCTTGTCGGTTACTTTCATAACTCTTTCAATCAGTACCTTTGCATACAATTTGCCAACAATTTTTTTAAAATCAATATGGGTATCGTCTCCGATGTTTAAAGGGATGGGGAATCCAAATACAACATCTATTTCGTGATTCAAGATGGCGGATGGGAAATCAAATATGGCGGATGGGAAAAATTTATAAAATCAATGTAGGTATCGTCTCTGATGATTTAAGGGATGGTGAATCCAAATAAAACATCTATTTCGTGATCAAAGATGGCGGATAGGAAATCAAAGATGGCGGACGGGATTTTTTTGTAAAGTCGATATGGGTATCTTCTCCGATGTTTTAAGGGATGGCGAATCCAAATACAACATCTATTTCGTGATCAAAGATGGCGGATAGGAAATCAAAGATGGCGGACGGGATTTTTTTGTAAAGTCGATATGGGTATCTTCTCCGATGTTTTAAGGGATGGCGAATCCAAATACAACATCTATTTCGTGATCAAAGATGGCGGATGGGAAATATAATGATATAAAAAAAGTTATTATTGCTGGTGAAAAAGTTGTAGTGGTATTTGATGTTCGATGCAGATAATGGCTATGTTCAGTGGATACCTCTCCTACGGAACCCTTCATGGGCGAGTCAGACTTGCACTTGATTTAATTATTTAATAGCCATAGTATTTAACAGTATTAGTAATTTTATCATATCACTAGATCAGTGATCTAACCATATCACTCATATACCACGTTCTCATCTCCTTACAATAAGTTAGTTTTTCTACCCTAGAAATAATTTATATGGCAAAACAACTTTGCCTAGCAATTAAGAGATTAAACACTGATGTTCTTGGTAACTTTGTTCTGAATAATTTGGAAAAGAGTTAAAAATTAATACGAAATGTAAATACATTAAAAAGGCGATACGGAGTTCGCCGGGACAGCTAGTATTTTAATAAAAGAAGAACGCTTTTGTTTCACTGGCCCTTGCGGAAGGCAGACGGCACTCGAAAAGCTAATATTCTATTAAATCTAGAAAGACTAGAAATCGGCGCCCAGACTTCAAAGCGAAGGCATTAAATGCAGACAAAGCTGATGATTACTACCTTAGTATTTTCACAATTGCATCTATCCAGAACACAGTCTTTATCACAAGGCTGAATATTTTTGTTTATGATAAAGAATATACAATACTGTCTTGGAGCAATATGCAAAGCCTCGTCGTAAATGCACGCAAACCACCTGCGGTGTCTCGCTATAATACCTATTATAAATACAAACGCACACCATGGCACTAATATTAAATTATAGAATCTGTTCCCCGAGCCTTTCCTAGTTTAAATTATTACGATAGTATACTTTCATGAATAGTAAAGTAACCATTGAAATGGACGGTTCAAGTGCGTCTATTTTTGGTTGACAAGTTTTAAATAAAGCTAAATTTAAAATACGCATGCGTTTTGTAGACTCCTAAGCGTGTTAGGTGGTGTATGTATTTATAGGATACTGATTTTATTTTGATGAAACGGTATAAAAATCGAATTATTCTGTTCAATTTAACAGGTGTGAACGTCGGGTTTATCTAATTACAGTACCCAAAATATATCTTTATTTTAAAATAACACACTGACAAGAAGCAAGTAACATAATTTATAGAATAACGGTACAAATGCCGCGAATGGAAAGCTTAAATGCCTTGTTACACACACAAGCTCCTTGATTCAACGATATTATTTAGAAAATATTACAGTGACCTTTTAATTCTTTATCAGTCTTTTGATACCAGTTGCCCGTTTGTTCAAATAGGAAGAGCATTTCAAATGAAAAAGTGATATTCGTACCTTACCGAGCACGGGTACTGAGTACTGCTTTGTTTTTTTATTATTCTCGTGGTACCGATATAGTTCGACAGACAGTCTGATTAAACTGTTTTGTTGTGTCTAGGGTCGATTGAACAAATCGATAGATTTATTGAGTGTGAGGTCGGCTGGTATTGCTATTATTTTTAAACGGCGACACAGTGATGGATCGAATCCGAACCAAAGTCAGCAACAAAGCGTAATAAAAGATTTTGGAAAGCGTGGCAAAATTATCAATTAAAATAATAATCAAAATTGTGAAATTTCCGTAATAGAAAGATTTAAATCTCCGCATGAAGTGATCTATTCAGTTTAATTTGTGATGATTACGGCAGTTCGACTGTGTTTAATGGATAAATTATCTTCCTGAAACTTTTCTTGAAAATCCTTTTACATATTTGCTACCTGCACAATTCTTCTTTCTCTTAGCGTTATCCCAGTTTCAGTCTGGGGTCCGCTTTCTAGTCTAACCGGATTTGGCTGAATATTAGCTTTTCCACAGAGCGACTGCCTGTCTGACCTCCGCAACCCGAAGGGATAGCGATATTCCATGGTTTAGACTAGTGTCAGTTTATTTAGAAGGTACTGACGCCCTGTAACGACTGTCAAAGATCTTCATGACAACCGGGACCGACGGCTTAACGTGCTCTCCGAGGCACGGGACAAGCGATTATTAACAATTCAATACGCACATAACTTCGAAAAGTCATCGGTGCGCGCCGTGGATTCGAACCTGATACCCTCTGCATGGCAGTCTGTTGGTATATCCACTCGGCTATCGCTACCTGCACATTACTTTTATAAAATCCCATTTTAAACAATCGCAGATAAAATAAGAACATTTCACTTTGTTCATCGTGGCATCATAATGGCGAAATGTTGTCTAGGTTTACGAAGTAGGTAATAAATAAAAACTTGGTTAGGACGCTTGACTTATTTTTTGTCAATTGATGCACTATTTTCGAGGTTGGTGCTTCAAATATATCTCGAACTATTAGCTGATGGGAAAAACGATCGCAGCATGCCGTTAAATGAAGACTTTAAAATGTTTCATGGCATCCGGACATCTATAATTGGCTAGCAGACGATACAATTCTAGATGTTAGATAAAAATGCATTTGTTGGGTATTCGTCAACGTGACAGAAATGACGATACTATTCGAACATCCGTACCAAATATAAATCAGAAAAAACGAGGCACTTGAGAAATCAGTGCGGGTTTTCCTGTCTCCAATATCGCAGGTCTTGTTGTCACAGCATAATGGTTACAAGAATATTTGTTTGTACTTCTGCCCCCAAAAATGTTGAAAGATTTCGATATTATTGATTTATCCTGTGATTATCCGGGCACTATAAAAATATTTATACGATGCCTATTGCTCTGGTCGATAATGGCTGGCCTGTTGCCTGATACGATGATCCAATCTCAATCTAATTGTTTTGTTTTGATGCGAAAACTTCATTTCTTCTTGATAAAAGTAATAAAAAACCAGCCAAGTGCGTGTCGGGCCACGCGCAATGTAGGGTTCCGTAGTTGCCCATAATGACTTGCTGCAAAGGGTATTAATGTACAACAAATCCGACTGTTTATTTTGCTGAAAAAATAATTTTAATAACACTATTATAAGAAACTAAGTTTTGTTTAGAAAAATACTAGGTATGTATCCAGTTATGTATTGTAAACATAAAATGTGGTTTCCAAGATATACTACTACTATATATATACGTAGTACCTTAGTACATTACATACCAAAGTACGTATATCTTTAAGATTAAGCCAGCGCGCTCACAGAAATAGGTATTTATAAGTTAACCGACGATTACTCGTAAACTAGTGATATCAACATAGCCGTGATAGTTTTCCTTTTAAATTCGTTATATGTACTACATTTGTGATTTTTTTCACCTCTTCCAAATTAATAGTTTAGCCGGCAGAGGGGGGGGGGGGGGACACTCGAGTCCAACAATTTTTTTCACTTCAAAGCTTGATATTTGACAAACCAATCACTTGATCGAAAAATGAGTTAAGCAAACTAATAATATTTTTTTAAAACCTATCTAATGATACCCCACAGGATAGGGTACTTAACAAAAAAAATTTAACCACACTATATATGTAGGGGAGATACCCTTAAAAAAAATATTTTCCTAAATTTTATTCTACAGTTTTGTTGCAATATCTTATGTCTATATTCATGTCAAATATCAGCTTTCTAGCACCAGGCGCCTTTGAGGTAGGCTGCGGACGGACAGACGGACGGACATGACGAAACTATAAGGGTTCCTTGTGGACTACGGATCCCTAAAAAGGATAGTTTTCAATAGCAAAACACATAAAGCCTTTGTTATAAGGATCAAATACAAATAGTATTGTTATTTTTATTATTATCATTGCTTTTAAAACGTTCTTATATGGAAGACAAACTATATTTAATCTACTTAAGGGTCAGTAAATGTAGTGAATAAACAAGACACAAAGTAAAATACACTATTTGTACAACTCGTTCATTTTTTTAAATCTGGTGCTTTTGTCGACTCACTATCGATAGGTTGGCTCTTTCGAGACAAATACTTAATCCTCTTTTTCGTTCAGTGTATTTGAACTTTTACTTTAGACACTGTTATTAAAAAGTAATCTGTATGTTACTTACTGACTGACAGACACGCTACAGCCGAAACTACTGAGCGCAAAAAGGTGAAATTTGGCATGTATGTTCCTTGAGATGTGTAAGGGCGCACTAAGAGAGGATTTTTGGAAATTCCTTCTCTAAGAGGGTTAAACAGGTTGTAAAAGTTTGTATCAAACTTTTTGTCCCTTCAATGGATTAACTTCAAACTTTGTTTATTGGTTCCTCAAAAGAAGTTGGTGAACACTAAGAAAGTTTTTTTGGAAATTCTTACCCTAAGTAGGTAAAAACGGTAGTCAGAATTTGTTTGAAACCCTTTCAAAACTTCAAGGGATTAACTTCATACTTTGTTTATTGGATCCGCAAATGACGTTAGCGAACACAAAGACATATATTTTGGGAAGTCTTTCCCTAAGAGGGTAGACAAAAGAGTCAGAGTTTGTGTAACACCTTTTGAAAAATAAATAAAATGTGTTACCTTTTATTTTTTCAATAAAATCACTTTAATCTGTATATATAAGATCCTTGCGTTTTAGACTGACTGACAGATATAAGGCGCAATTAGGTGAAATTTGGCATGTATGTTCCTTGAGGAGTTTAGGGGAGTTCGTACAAAACATTTTAACTTAACGAAATTGACGCGTGCGAAGCAGCCGCAGGGCAAAAGCTAGTTGTATCAATAAAATGGCAGATGGTGAATACAATAAACAAGAATGGATTCAAATAATTTAATGACTCGATGAATCAAGACGTTACTTAGTCAGTATTATAATTATCATGAAAGTTAATACACTTTTGTATTTACCTATTAAAATCCTTATAATGATGTACTATTATGCGAAGTAAAAACAAAAAATAAATTATGGATCGTTAAGTTGTCTCTATTTCTGGACTGAAGTGTAAATAAACTATGTGATTTTAATTATAATATTTGATTGTAAAATCGCGGGGCGCTGGAACAGGAAATACTTTATTGTTAACAAATACTAATATGCCGCCATAATTTATGCCGCCAAAGGGTTACCAAAGGGAACCAAAGATATCTCGTCCACGAACAAGAAGAACTCTACATTTTGCCACTGTTGACGCTTTACCTTTATGTACTTAATTTCCTGAAAAAAGAGGCGTTAAAAATGTCAGTGAATGTCTTCTTCCTCGCTGATGGCGCATGTTTGTCTGAGTTCGACAAACTGGAACTTTGAACAGACTGTTTCATGCAGAGCCACTTACTACTCGTGCTGCAACTCCAGTCAGAGCGCCAATATGTGTAACCTGCTTCCCGTAACATCTGTTCACTTGATTTTTGAACAAGTTAAATAACAAACGTCTTTTCTGCTCCAGCGCCCCACGCTTTTACAATCAAACATTATAATTAAAAGCACATAGTTTACACTTCAGCCCAGAAATAGAGACAACTTGAACGATCCATAATTTATTTTTGTTTTGTACGTGCATTTATAAAAGCGTGTTTTTCTAGTGTTTTTAAACTATTAATTTATTTTATGTATATTGTACCTTTATGTGGCATTATGTTTAGTAACAACAATCTCAACAAATATAATTTTGCAGATAATTTTTGTACAATACATATTCCAATGTTGTTCTAAAAAGAATACAATCCTGCATTTTAAGTATAAGTAGTGCTTAAATCTTAAAAATGGCTTAGGCTACAATTTATCTTGCAAAAAGTAATTCCAGAGACCTTTTAAATTCTTTAGTTTGTGGTAACTAGGTCTTACAAGTTGTATGCTCAGAGCTATTATTCGTGTGTGGGACTTTTTGACTATATGAAACTATGCAGGCAGCATGTATGTATATGTATACATGAAAGTACTTTATTTATACCGAAAATGAATGTTTTAAGAACTATCAAAGTTTGTAAAGATGTGCATATAAGCTACTTCTAGTAAGTAGCTTATATGTAGTGTCTAGGTTCATAGATTTTTAAAGTCTGTAGTTACTTTATATTTTTTTGCTCGGTGAACCAAATTGTAGTTTAATGTTTTAAGGGTGCATGAATGTATGCCCTCCTATGTCGTTCAAAAATGAAACCAGAAGGCATGTAACTATATAATATTATAATATCAACTACCAATTCAATTTTTCATGTAAGTACATGTAGAAAATTAATTTATTAACTAATCTGAACTTCACTTTATAGTTTAGAATACTGGCTTAAATTATTCTATGGCGTTTCACAGATTTTAATTTTTTATTCAGCATTGCCCCTCACTTATGCTTCAAAAATGTGCAGTGAACATAGTCCGCAATCAATTCGAAACCAATTTAAATTACTTGATGAAACGAATATGCAGCCAGCTAGCATACGCATTTGGCTTTTGTATTGCTTTCGTTCAAAAAATGAAACCAGAATGAGTAGCAGACTGCGGCTGTACGCAACCGATTGCAACGCAACAAAAAAGGATGCAAACTTTGATTGTAAAATGGTTTGATTGAAAAAAGTGCGGGACTGAAATGAAGAATGTAATTCTGAAAACTTTTGTTACGAATGTGTTGCTGTTTTCTGTTTGTTATGTTTATAATTTTATAGTTTTGATAGATACTGTAGTAGCAAGCTTGTTAGTTACCGATTTATTGTATAATAAATATCAATAAATAGTTTCTAAAGCGTTAAACGTTAAGGACCGGTTGACATTTTCTGTTATGTAATCATTGACCTTATCGTAAAATGCAATATCATGAAATTACAAAACACAATAAATCACCAAGAAGTAAAAATATACCTGTTTGAATACTGAACTAAAAGGATTACCGTTTGATGGATCCATATTAAATAAACGTTGAAACTGAAACAGCTCTGGAACGGCACGGTGACGCGTCCCAGTTGGTGACAGTTTTAAGCTAGTTGGATAAGATTGAAGGATGAATGTGTTCTGAAACGTGAACGTGTCATTTGTCGCTTCCCTGTGACTCCGTACAGGTCAAGACGTAGCCTTAAGCAACACTGTCTAACAACTTACAAAAGTGTACAGGTCCTTCGCTAACCCCATTAAAACTCGTTGTCTTTCCGTTACTTAACTCAAAGAAAATAAATAGCCAATACCGTTTATTCTTGTACAGCAATGGGAAATTCGTTTTTGCCAATTTTTACGTTTAGATGAGAAACTTTGAAGGCAAAAGATATGCCTAAAGCTTTTAAAATATTTCGACGAATTTTCCTTTTACATTTTAAGCAATTTCACGCTCGTTATACCAGACGCCAATATGTCGACGGTGTTACGTTTTACATATTCTGTGCGATTATTATGATATGGCGTAAATACGAGTCAATTATGAACTTGGTTTACACATCAAGTGAAGTATATAGCCGTAATTTACGACTGTTTGGCTAAGTTGGGGATATCAACTATTCAATTACTGGTACCCCGCATAATATAGCGTTAAATACAATAGGTTTATTTTGCGTTACCACTACCCTGCTTTTGATCGTAACCCTTTGTTAAAAGCCCGGGTGGTTACCAAATTTTCAAGTAAGACAAGTGGTCGGTCGCTGCATATTGTATCGGGTTGGCTGCATGAAATCCCTTTTTCCACGTGAGTTCATAAATAGGGGTAGCACGCAGCCCGAGGCGACTCTTAGCGAAGATCCTCCACGCTTCGCACCGTCTCGTTGACCGTAAAGACTGTTTTAAAATGATTCACTTTGGCTTTACGGAAAAGAATAACCAGGGTATTTTTAGTGTATTTTTTTTTGTAAATACTGAACACTTCTGTATGTAGTTCTGTATTTAGATTGCTTGACAAAATTATTGTCTTGTTTACGCGAATATTACACAGCACTTTTAATTAATTCTTCAGCAGTTATTTATATAACGTTTAAAATGAAAATCAAGTAGGTATATTTTTTCGTCACGACATTTAAAATAATTTAAATTCCAATTCCTGGAATAAATTTTATTTCTTAAATTACTTTATTTAGAATGTTTATGCTATAAGACGTTTAAGTCTAGATTTAAATTAATATTTCGTAACCAAAATATTCTTGGAATGTTTTTCAATTTATAAAAGTTATTATAAGAATATTGAGTACCTACAACAAAATTAATAAAATATTTCAATGCTGATAACATAACACAATCACATACATACATACATACATAGACTCTAGCCTGTTTCCCGGAGGGGTAGGCAGAGACTACGGAACGCCATTTGCAACGATCCTGACATACCTCTCTTGCTTCATCCATTCCCATCAAGTTTCTCATGCATGCTCTTCGGTTTAGGGTACTTCTGACCTGTCCTTTTTTTAGGATGTCTCCAATCTGGTCAGAGAACGTCCGCCTAGGTCTTCCCCTTCATCCTGTCCCATTCACACTTGCCTTATATATCTTCTTTGTCAGTCTTTCGTCATCCATCCTCTCCATGTGCCCAAACTATCTTAATGTGCCTTTCTCGATGCTTGTCACTACATCTTCTTTTACCCCTCACCACTCTCGTATCACACAATTCTTTACTCTGTCGGTCAAAGACACACCACACATACTTCTCAGTGCTCTCATTTCTACAGCATTTATTCTACTTTCAAGTCTCTTCTGCCATACCCAACGTTCACTACCATACATAAGGGTAGGCACTAACACCCCTCTATGCACAGCCAAACGCGCCTATTACCTGCATTAACTCTTCTTTCAATATCTTTTTATTCTTACCATCTCTTGTAAACAACGTACCTAAGTAAACAAACTCATTCACTTGTTCCACTCGCTGTCCATCGATCAAAACATTACAAGCCGTAACGCATTCCTCCTTTTCAAAAACCATAACTTTCGTTTTACTTACATTCACTTTCATTCCTTTCCTCTCTAACGCACCATGCATGATTGTTACCATCTTCTGCAACTCCTCCGCTGAAGATGCAAGTATTACCTGATCATCAGCATAAAGGAGGCATTTGACGAGTAACCCATTCATCCTTAATCTGCAGTCACTATGTTTTAAATTTTGCAAACAACTGTCCATGAAGAGGTTAAACAGCCACGGCGACGCTACACATCCCTGTCTTACACCTTTCTCGATGGTAAACCAGTCAGTGTATGCCCCGTTTATTTTCACACAAGCTCTAGAATCCTCATAAAGGGATTTCAGAGCTCGAATGAGGCTGCTGTCCACCCCATTCATTGACAGCACCAACCACATTTCATTCCTCACCACTTTATCGTAAGCCTTTTCCAAATCCACGAATGCGCAATAGACCTTTTGACCTTTGGCCAAAAACTTTTTGGCTATGCTTCGCAAGGAAAAAACCTGATCCATACATCCCATACTCTTTCGGAATCCCGCTTGTACATCCCATATTTTCTTGTCGGTTACTTTCATAACTTTTTCAATCAGTACCTTTGCATACAATTTGCCAACAATGCTGAGAAGGCTAATGCCTCTATAGTTTTTGCAGTCTTGTTGCGAGCCTTTTCCTTTATAAAAAGGCACAACTACAGCTGTGGCCCAGTCATTAGGTACTCGGCCGGTGCTCCAGCACAAGTTATATAACCGCTGCAATTGACCAACTATGATGCCTTGTCCAGCCATCAGCATTTCGACTGTAACCCTATCATATTCTGCAGCCTTACCTACTTTCATACTTTTCAGTGCCTTCACGATCTCATCCACGCCAATAACGCTTTCATCATTGCTATCGTTACCATTCATTTCATCGATCGGTGTCTCTATCGCCGTTCTTTCAAATAACCCTTCAAAGCACTCTTTCCATCTCTTCAGCACGCACGATTCACCATTCAATATTCTTCCATTCTTGTCTCTGATCGATGTGTATTCTGAGGATTGAGTTTTTCCTCGAACTGCACGAACGGATTTCCAGAAAACTTAATGTTTCTCCGGAAATCGTCAGATAATCTGCTATCAAACTCATCTTTCTTTTTCTCTTTTTTCCTTTCAACCATTTCTTTCACTATTCTTTTTGACCTAACAAACGCCTTTCTTGCTTCGTCTATGTCCTCGCTCATTGCTTTTCCCATTCTTTCATTTGCTCTGACAGCCAACCAATCTAACCAAGCTTTCTTCTTCTCTGACACTGCTGATTGTACATCCTTGTCCCACCATGTATTCTTAACCTTTCGTATTTTCCTTCTCTTGATCACACCACATACTTCAGACGCTACACATACTACCTCTTCTTTAAAGGACTGCCACAATTCATCCATATAATTTATGCCATCGAATCTCTCAAATCTTGCTATCAATCTTCGTTTATACTCATCTTTCACATCTTTGTTTTGTAGATTTTCTACTTTTATTCTTTCTAAGACTCTATTTTCGTTATGCTCTCAGTGTCGCCATCCTTTAAAGAGCCCACTTATCCGGCTCAACACCAATCGTTCATCTACTATTACAAAATCAATCATACTTCTAACATTTTTCGCCTCACGCGTATACATATGTATCCTTTTGTGACCAAACATGGTGTTTGTCACACAAAGGCTCCACTCCAAACAAACCTCAAGCAGGGCTTTTCCATTTTTTCATTCACAATCTCATCACCGAATGCACAATCACAATCACAATACAATCACAATCACAATTCTTAGAAAAAAATATTTTATTTGTATTCTATCCTTAAAAGTATTTTTTTTGTACATTTAACTCAAATAGACATCAAAACAAAATTTTATTATAACAGAAAATGTAAGTACCTACATACCTAAATAAATATTTTCATACCTAAGTGTTATTTAGCGTTTCAAATTTAGTTGAATTCTTATCTCTGTTTTAATATATTATTTTTTGCGAGGTTCTATGTTGAAACCTATTCTTGAGAGTCGAAAATATTTATGGCCTCTCAGAGTAGCTGCGTATCTGTCCCGCGGGAAGTAGATGGAAAAAGCCAGCGCACCGCTACAGCAAAATGATTCTTTAAAATTAATTGATTAATCACATAAAGCTGAATGTTTCAGATCCAAACAAATTTTCGTTAATTTTCCTAGATTGACTGGAGCTAAATAGACCAATTTTGCATCTTTTCGCTCGAAGCAGAAACCGATTATTATACTATAAACCATTTATCTACGTACTTTGATGTAATTCCACATAAAATATCATGGTTTATTATCCGAAATTACGTAATAAAATTCAAATATCTGTGCGACACCGCAATGCAGAGACGAGTATATTATGAAATTTAAGTGCTCGTAGTATGAGGCGACAGCTTCCAAAATATGTCATTCATACATTTCTCTGTAGACGTAAGTTATGAAACGTATTTAAAATGTTAAGAAAAGTAAATATCGTTTTACCCAAAGGTGTGAAAATTACAAGAAGTTTAAACCTAGACAAATAGTTCCCGTCGCAACGTTCTTTTTTCATTTAACAGACCACTCACACTCTAGAGACACGCCAAGAAAAACTAAAATATGAATAACGGTATAAATTGTATTGAAAAGGGCGAGCTAGTCTTTTAAATAGGTACAAGTCTGGTTGAAATGATATGTTAGACATTTTATTTTTTTGCCAAAGCTGGGGTTTCATTTATTTTTATTAGTGTTATTCGTTAACAATAGAAAGTCGAAACGATCTTCGAGTCAATATGATGGAATTATACTTATTGATTCTGTCTCGTATTGCTAAGACATTTTCATCAGTCGCATGTTGACTCATGATTTGTTTCAAAATCAAGCAAAACGTCAGTGACATGAATGTTAGTAATTCAGTAAAAAGTAATGTTTTTATAATTGTTACAAAGTGTGTTTTATCTATATTTTTATTTATCTAAGCAAAAAGAACCGCTAAATACCAGTAATATTGTTGTTGAAAAATTAACTTAAACTAACTGGGTGGTTAATTTATATTGATAGATATTCAGTGCTGTAATAATAGGTATGGGCTCTCTTGAGTAGCATCTGCGAATATCGCTTATCTTACTTTTCTATCCGTAGTTACTCAACTTTTACCATTACTGATTAGTTTTGATTTTATTATAATAATTTATTTGTTCTACGTAATAAAGATACCTAAAATATCAAAATAAGGTAAAGTAAATAGTGAAGTATGATATCAAGATAGATTTTTTTTCTATTCAAATAAAATATAATTCATTTGAAAGTTGATTTTGAATTTTACTAGCTGGCACTAGGCTGTAGCTGTAAAAAAAATGACTTACGCCAAGATCAAACTTTGTAAAAAGTTCATCAATCGGATGAATTAAATTAAATTAAATTAAAAAATTAAAATTGAATTAAAAATGTATTTATTTCTCACCACATTACAATATTAAATCTTAAAGTTAAGCTTACATTACACATGTAGACACTTTGAATGTGGGAGACTGATGCCTAAACTAGGTCGAAACCTGTATTTTAGGACATCAGGCCACCACCCCTTTTAAATTTACAAAATCAAGTGTATTATTGAAAGAGCAGACATAAAGATATAATACATTACGCAAATAGTATCATTGTACATGATTGTGATGAAAAGAGTGAAATTAAAATAAGTAAGTGAGTGTACTCTAGTATGTGTCTCTGTGTGTGTGTGTGTGTGTGTGTGTGTGTGTGTGTGTGTTTGTGTGTGTGTGTGTGTGTGTGTGTGTGTGTGTGTGTGTGTGTGTGTGTGTGTTTGTGTGTGTGTGTGTGTGTGTGTGTGCGTGTTTGAAATTAAATTGGTTTTCGAAGCAGATTTTCGGTATCACTATACGAGAGGCTTAGAAGCCAGTTCAACACAGATTTTTTGCATACCGTCATTTGCATTGGATATATATTTAGAATTTTACTCGCGTGGTTATACAGGCGAGGGCCAAGAATGTAATAATGTCTGGTGGCAATCGCGGAGCTATGGCTGATATTAGGACATATTTTGTGTTTGACTCGTTTGCTTTCATTTAGTTTGGGGTTGTACGGTAGGGAAGCATGCTGTCTGAGAATAACTTTATATACGAATAGTTGACGTACGGACAGCACTTTGCATTCCTCATAAAGCAGAGCAGTAGAATAAAATATTGGTTTGTACGTCATAACTTTCAAAACTGCTCTTTGCGCTCTTTCCACATTTAGTAACATGGTAGAAAATGTACCTCCCCATACGGGTATGCAATAAGTAATAAGCGATTGAGCAAGGGCGCAAAAAACAGTTTTCAGTGAGTTAGCTGGCATGACTGTTCTCAGAGTCTTAAATGTAAATATGAGCTTACGAATGCGACCTTTAAGGACATCTAGATGTTTTGTCCAGCTCATTGTGCTGTCAAGGTAGACCCCGAGGTACTTAATATGATCTGCGCGAGTAATATCCTGACAATCGCAGTATAAGGCTTGGTGAGGCACGCATGTGTGAGCTTTGATGGTGAGTGGGGTAGGTTGCGAGGAAGAACCGTGGGAGAAAGCTAAATATTTCGTTTTTGATACATTTAATGTTAACAGATTGCGAGCAAACCACGTCATAACCACTCGCAGTGCGTTTTCAGCGTTGATTTCAGCTTCCTCCCAGGTGTTCCCCTCGATTAATAAAGCAGTGTCGTCTGCGTAGGCAAAGATCTTACACTCGGGTATTTGAAGCCTACAGAGCTCGTTAACATAAATTAGAAACAAGGTAGGAGAGAGAGCGCTACCTTGAGGGACTCCGAAATCGCCCAGATCAGAATCTCCGCTTATGATGTTTTGAATTTTGGTACACTGAGAGCGCCCGGTGAGATAGCTCTTAAAGAGGTCCTAAGCTATTCCTCTTATGCCAATCTGTTCCATTTTACTCAGAAGGATGGAAACCGAGACTGTGTCGAAGGCTTTTGATAGATCTAGAAAAACTCCGATTGTTTTGATTTTGTTATCCAGATTCTCAATGATGATGTTTGAGAGATCCAAAACAGCGTCTTCGGTAGACATTTTCTTTCTAAATCCATACTGGTTAGAAGCCAAAACATGATATTTGTCAAGGTAATTGACTAGTCTGGCGTTAAGGGCCTTTTCAAATATTTTCGATAAAGTGGTAAGGACGGATATAGGCCTATAATTGGATACGTTGTCTCGGCTTCCGCCCTTGTGAATCGGATGAACCAGAGCTTTTTTAAATATTTTTGGGAATATACCATTTGAAAGGCATAGGTTCAGAACATGCGTGATCGGTTGGATAAGATGTAGCCTAGTGGCTTTAATAAATCGAGTAGATATACCGTCACTGCCGGTTGCACTGTCATTACGTAAATTCAAGATGATAGAGCTTACTTCAGTGTCGTCAATAGGCCGTAGACCCATAGAATGGCTCAATCTTTGTTCATTGATATAGCTAGTTGCGTTGGTTACGTCTTCAATGAGTTTAATTGAGGATGCTAGTTTTCTACCAATCTCGGCAAAGAAGTTATTTACGGTGGCAATAGAGGATGCTTGATCTGGTTTGATTTTCAGGAGTTCTACTGGTGCAGACGAGGTCGACTTTAAACCTAAAGTCGACCTCCTTAATAATGTTCCATGTACCTTTAATGTTATTTTTATTTCTGTCGAGCTCTTGTTGTACGTAGGTCCGTTTAAGTTTTTTTAAAAGAGAGTTACAGAAATTTCGGTATCTTGTGTATACCAAGTTAGCCGTGGGGTCGTTGAGAGATCCTTTAGCTCTCTTGTGAAGAGCATCACGATGTCGGATACATCTCAACAAACCCGGAGTGATCCACGGTTTGATTATACGCTTACGGCGGGACGCATTTACAATTACTGTGTTGTTTTTTATTATTGTAGTCAGAGTATTTACTAAGCACAGTGCGGCCTGATGGGCATCCGCCATTTGCATGAGGTTTGAAAAATCAAAATTATATATATCTGTCAGGGCGTTGTGGAAGTTAGTGCGCGTAGACTTAGTTGGAGGATTGGATCGATTGATTGATTGTTCTATGTGTAATAATTGGGGGACGTGATCAGTGAGTGGTGAGTCAAAGATCAGGGTTATAGACTTTTTGGGACTTTTTAAAAGAACATGATCAAGGCAATTATTTAGGCGTGTAGGGTGATAGTGAGCAGGTAATAGACCATGCGATGCGACGGTGTTTAAGTACAGTTCACTGTTAGGATCAGTATTCATTGGGCATATATTTATGTTTATGTCACCCAAAATGGCGGCTGTAGTAAATGCAGTTAAATTTGAAAGTAAACTGTCAACACTTCGTATGAAAGGATACGCGTTACTAATTGATGGGGAACGATAGATAACTGCAAGTGCTAGATCGTGTCTGCATTTTACAATAAGGCAGTTTGCGTCACATATATCGAATTCCTCGACGGTACAATTAAAGTTATATCTAGCATAAACGATAACTCCGTCGTTTTGATTAGAGTATTTTGACTTATGTGGAATGTAATTGTCCAAGTGTGGGCACGAGTTAGGGACTTTACTCAGCCAACATTCCGTTAGCAAGATTAGATCGCATTGAATTTTTAATCTATGCAAATATACATTTAGAGCGTCAAAATTGCAGTTAATGCAGTGAATGCAATGAAACAGCAACGCATTAGATGTGAACAAACATTTTATTCGTGATAAACATTATAAAATGTTAGTCAACAAATTTTACGGACAATACAGCTCTTGAGTATGTAAAAAAACACTAAAGCCATTTTATTACAAAGCATAAGATTAAAGTTGCCACATCAACGTCTTTACATAAAGCCCACCATATCTTGTTCTACAAAAGCTATTATTTTCAAGTGAATTTGCAATTTTGTTTTTCCTCATGATAACTCACGTATTTATTCTGCCATCAATTTAGTGTTACATTATGAATCGAAATTGGGTTATTATTAAAATTAAACTCTGAATTCAAGTAAAGTGCACGGTTTCTTTGATCGATGAAGAAATTTGAAACCGCACCAAACTGCGGATGAAAAAAGTAAAAAATAAGCTGAAGGACTGCCTTTTCGCAGCTGTAGCGCTTTTGTAAATACGTATAAAATGACCTGTAATGTGAGCTTGATTGGGTCCACATGGCGTCGCCGTGAAGGGAGTCAGTCACATTGTCAATTGAAAAAACGAAATTACAGAGCAATTATTATGAATCATTAAAGTTGCAGCGCTGTTGTAGTGAAAATCTATTAAAAACTTAACAACTAAAATTACTTAATGTTGGGTAACATACATGAACTGAGTTTATGGTTCTCTATTAAAAGAAGTCTGGTTTGACATACCATATACATAAAATACGTATAAAATCGCAACGTTAAATGAATACTTGAAGATCGAATTCATGTAGGTAAATATATAATGCCTGGAGATTCGTAATACAAATCTTGAACCTAGTACTGACACCGGCTCTTTCCAAGGAACAACTAATTAGGTAATTTTGTTGTTGTCACTTTGTGTTTATGTAATCTTTGTACCTTATGCGAGAAAATAAATATGTTTTGTTTCGCAGCTACGCCCGCACATTTTATTTAAATTTAACCGTATTATTTATCCCTTCTTAGTGCACCTCTATGAGCTCCTAGGAACACACATGCCATCTTTCAGCTTCTTGCGCCCAATAGTGGCTGTGAGTTGTTTGTCAGTCAGTAACGCACGAATTTTATATATACATATCGCTAAAATCCGCTAAGGTTACTTTTCCAGAATCTGCTACCAGTTCTGGTTTTGTCTATAAACATCCAGAATTCTATTCTTTGTCCACAGATATTCGACAATCACTACCACTCCCATCACCACGCGATCGCGAAGCGGTCGATGTCTCCAGCGCACGAGCACCATGGCAAGTTGAATGGAGACACCCGTGTCCGCTGGGCGAAACAGCAACGAGCGCTCTCCAGAAAGAAGAGGGATTTTCAAGTGATCCCAGATCTTTCTTCTACAGGTGTGTAAAGGCATTTTTTTATTGTTTACGGTGGTACAAAAGATGACTTACCGGGAAAAGGTAAACCTGGCTAGCGACTATTTTCATTGTATTATAAGGGTAACTTGTTTTCAATGAAAATGGCCTATATCCAGCAGTGGACTTCATCAAGTTTATGATGATGTATTAGTTGCTGCAAGTGGCATCACCGCACTCATGGCATGTCAGATCTTCAAAAGCTTGTTAATGCATCACTCCGTCTCATATAACACACCAAAACCTTGTTAATGAATCACTCCGTCCGTCCTCTGGTGAAACTGCATGTAATTTCCTTCAGGAGTTTTTAATTTATTGCACAACTACAGCCAAACGCAACAGGTCCTTTGTTTTTGAAGTTGTAAGGATGCCAAGGAACAGGCGAGGAGGTTCCACCACCCTCTTACAGAACCAACAATTCTTTTTCTTTGGCTTATGTCTATTATGTTTTACTTTTAGCCAAATACATGGATATATCGAATATAAAAATCGGCAGTTAGTGAAAGAAGTGAAAGCCGACTTGTTTGCTATTTTTGTCTATTTCAATTGTGCTCAACAAATCACGGTAACGACAATGTAATCTAATGATGTAAGACCAGTATTATTAGCGGATTACATGACAATCATTACAAAGGTTATCCAATCGTTAAAGAAAATTACCAAAATTACATTCGTCTTACGCAATGGCATGTCATTGTGCACCTACAATGCGTAACTTAGGCGTTTTCTATACCCAGCCTATCTTTCAGCAATAATATTAAATAATTAATATGGTTTTATATGAATGTATCAGTAACAACCAGAAAGATTCGCAAAACTTACGTTAATCTTGATTTCAGTTCGTAATCAAGTCAGTCAAAACAGATGACAAACATATCACGTCAAAAACCTTGGAAAACGTTTCATTGTAGATAGCTTGTACATACATACATACTTTCATACATAGACTCACGCCTGTTTCCCGGCGGGGTAGGCAGAGACTACGGAACGTCATTTGCAACGATCCTGACATACCTCTCTTGCTTCATTCACTCCCATCAAGTTTCTCATGCACGCTCTTCTGTTAAGGGTACTTCTGACCTGTCCTTTTTTCTGGATGTTTCCAGTCTGGTCAGAGAACGTCCGCTTAGGTCTTCTCCTTTGTCCTGTCCCATTCACACTTGCCTTATATATCTTCTTTGTCAGTCTATCTTATCTCGACTTGTAAAAAATTAGCGATAGTTTGTAACTTAGAATAATTTTGTAGTGAGTAGTGTAGACTTAGAAAATTTAAGTAAAAAGTGTTCAGACGACGAATCTATGCCCGATTTTTTTCTAAGTTGATATAATCTAAAACACTTGTAAAATTTTAACATAATAATATCATCATTGACTTAGAATATTTTGCGTTATTTTGTAACTTGTTTGCTTTGCTTAGTTTGTTAGAATCATAGAAGTTTGGTTTTGTTTGATCCTAGTTTATAATTTATTTAGTTTGTAGCTGGAGTAGTAATTTTCAATCATGGAATCTTTAGTAAAGTTTCAATTAGATAGTAGAAGCATAATTGAAAAAGGTAGAAATAATTTCAAAAAATCACCTAAGGATAGACTAACACAATCATACATTGATACAAGATTGGAAACATTAGAAAATCAATGGGATCAATTTACACAAACACACAGAAAAATTATAGAATCAGCTACAGTAACAGACATGAAAAAAGCATATTTTGTGAATGAGATCTACGATAAAACTGAAGATATTTACATAAACTATAAATCAGATTTAAAAGAATTAAAAATTAAGCCTAGCACTAGTAGACAAACAGAAACAAAAAGTTACAATGTAAAGTTGCCTAAAATTAGTTTACCCATATTTTCGGGACAATATACTGAGTGGAGCACATTACGTGACTTATTTTTATCTCTGGTTGATAAAAACGACGCAATGGACGATGTCCTAAAGCTTCACTATTTAAAAGCTCATCTTATTGGCGAAGCAGAACAATTGCTGCGACACATTCCTGTTACCGCGTCTAATTATAAGGAATTTTGGTCAGTTTTGACAAAGCGTTATGATAACAAGAAATTCTTATCGAATTGCATGTTAAAGCGCTTTGTTAATCAACTACAAGTAAAGGAGTCGTCGGCATCGATAAAAAATCTTTTGGACACCACAGTTGACTGTCTTCATGGTTTGCGTACGCTGGAAATTCATGTGAGCTCTTGGGATGTGATGATAATATTTATAATTAGCGCGAAGTTAGATGTTGAGTCACGAAAATTGTGGGAAAGAGAAATTAGTTCATCGGATGATTTGCCTACCTTTCAAGAGTTTAAGCAGTTTTTAGAGTCTAGATTCCGTTCATTAGAGAATATAGATAAAAAGCCAAATAAACCAATTGTCACATCAAATAATCGTAATAACACTGCCAAATTGTTTCATGTCTCTTCACAAACTTGTGTCTTATATTCTGAAAACCACAAGTTGTGTCATTGTAAAGAATTCGCAAAGAAAGATTGTGACGACCGTCGTGAGTTTGTCCGAGCAAATAACTTATGTTTCAATTGTTTATGTAAAAATCACTCAGTTTACTTTTGCCGCCAGTCAACCAAATGCCAAATCTGTAACAAGAAACATCACACATAGATACATCCCAAAACGATGTCTAAGGCTACTGAATATGATGGTTCAGCAGATAAGAATGTTGTAGGCGTAGCGACTACTGCTTCTACTTCTTCTTATCAAAGCGAGTGTACCACTAATGTCTGTTGCTTTGCAGATGTTCGCAGCCAAGGTTTGTTAGCGACAGCCTTGGTAAACGTCGAGTCTAAGACTGGCACTGCTGTTGTTTTACGAGCTCTGATGGATCAGGGTTCGCAGGTCTCTTTCATTACAGAGTCCGCAGTGCAGTTGCTCAGCCTTAGGAAGATACCTGCTCGCACCGACATCCTTCGACTAGGCGATGATGAGGGATCGTCGATACCCTCTCGGTGGATAGTGAGATTTAAGATTCAATCACGCCTAGATCCCACTTTCGTTTTAGAGGTCGATGCTTATGTTTTGAGCAGATTAACAGCACGCCTCCCTGAAAGAAAGATTGTGCAAGTACTGTCAACATTTTCATCCTTCGCGCTTGCAGATCCGACATTCGATACTCCTGGTAAGATTGACTTACTTTTGAGTACTCGTATAGTCGGTGAAGTGCTGTTAGAAAGTTTAGTGAAGGGTCTGCTGGGCACACCCGTCGCACAAAACACTAAGCTGGGCTGGATTTTATCTGGTAACGTAGCCGATAAAATCCAGAATGTACCGTTGACACCAAAGCCCGTATTTTGCCATGCCATTGCAGATACAGACGTGAATGAGCTATTACGAAGATTTTGGGAGCTAGAGTCCGATCAGTCTTCAGTTCGCAAGGTTAGTTTAACTGAAGAGGAACAGCGTTGTGAAGACTTTTACTCAGCGACAACTCGCAGAGACAGTACTGGTCGATATATCGTCAAGCTGCCTTTTAAGCACGCTTATCCCAAATCTAAGTATGGTAGGTCTGAAATCATAGCTCAAAAAAGATTTCACATGCTGGAACGAAGGTTTTTGAAGAACCTGATCTGTCAATACTGTTTTCGTTAAACCTATTACGCTCCATCTTATTGTTGTTTTAAAAATAAACAAGTTGTTGTTTCGTGAATCTGTGATTGTGAGGTTGTGGACAGTGACACAATTAAGGACTGATAGCGTTTGCAGTGTATTTCGTTAGTTAAATTCTATTTAAACTTAAATTTAAATCTTTACATCTAAAGGACTTAAAAACTACCCTTACTCTATAAAATATAAAGGAGAACTGAGGTTCCAAACAGTGTTGGTGATCGCTGGTGTATGTGGTCTTGGCGCGGTGCTAGTGACTGAATATTTCAAAACCCGCGCGCTGATAAATGTCGCGAGAGCCTTAAAAGAAGCCTTTTTCATGGAACTAAGCACAGCGCCATCTCTGTGTCCGTGTTTGATCTATTAGATACATTGCCGGTGTTGTTTCCGTCAATTAAGATTGTGACGGGCCTGTGTGTGCGGGCCCCGAGGAGCGTCCACGCCCCATAACGGTACGCTTCACGACGCGAGCAAAGCGAGATGCAATGCTGCAAAGCGCCAGAGTTCGTCGAGGAGTGACGTCGGCCGACATGGCCTCAGGAGCGCCAAGGCGCTTTTACATCAACGAGCGGCTCACCAAAGAGAACCGTCACTTGTTTCGGTTGGCGCGCGAGGCCGGCCAGCGCTCAGGATGGAAGTTCGTATGGGTCAAGCGTGGCCGTATCTTTGCACGAAACAAGCCTGGAGACAAAGTATGCTCGATTAAAAAAGAATCGGACATTGAACAGGTTTTTAGTTCTAGCTCCACATAGTTATTTTTTTAAAATTAATAGTATTATTAAGTTTTAGATTTAGTAAAGACGGGAAGTCTTATTGTAACAATAGCATTACTAAGGATAAAGGTTGCAATAATGGGTTAAATTATTATAATAAGACTATCACTATGTATATTTATTATTAATACAAATTATTTATTTATTTATATATAAGATTGACTAATACATACATACATACATAGACTCACGCCTGTTTCCCGGAAGGGGTAGGCAGAGGCATATTAAACGCCCACTTTTCGCCAGTGTTTTGATCCCACGTAATAGGTGGCGAGCCTATTGCCGCTTATTGGGACATTTTGTTTGCCAGAGCCTCGTCCGTTGATCGGCAGGTGCACCACTTGCAGGTGAGGTTGGCTTGGGACCCTAAGTTCTTGGTGGGAACCCTATGCACCATGACCATTGACTAATAAGCATATATTTATTTTATTAATGCTTCTATATTGCACAGCGTATGTATATAAATGCATCACAATCATACACTACTTACATATAATAATAACACAGCATAATATTTACAAAACTATATCTACAAATGGTATAATAATATATGAACATCTTGGCTTTAAAAAAGTAACATTAATAAGTATATACAGGACAGTAAAAATATTTAATTATAAAAATGACAAGAAGTAAATACTTGAAGGTGGGTTTATTTAATGCCGGCTCATTGGGAACACGGCATGATTAATTTTTGTTAGCCATGGATGAACTAGCAGCAGACATCATGGCAATCAATGAAACATGGCTACGGGAAGGAGAGGATGGGCGTGCGCCGACACTTTCAAACTACCGCCTGCGTCTCGTACCTCGACCCTCGAATGTGCGGGGAGGCCGGGGCGGTGGCGTTGGCTTCTATGTGCGCCGTGACCTCAAAGTTCGAACCATGGCACACCCAGTCGCACCGAATGTCGAGCAAATATGGGTCAAACTCACGATTAACTCGCAAATTTTGATTATTGGCACAGCATATAGACCACCTTGGCTAGACATGAACACCTTTCTGGATGCAATTACTGACTCCTTAACATCATTTAACAAAGCCGACAAAACCGTACTTCTTAGCGACTTTAACTCAAACTGGCTCATCAGTAATGATAACAATACTATCTTACTAATAAATTTTTTACAGAGTATCAGACTTGATCAGGTGATCCAGCAGCCAACTCATTTCACCGATCACAGTGAGACCCTAATCGATGTTGTATGCACTGATGCACATATTAACAACATTTCAGTTCAACATAAACCTGAATTAGGTCATCATGCCATCATACCTGTGACATTGCAAATTAAAATTAACAAGCCTACCCCACAGTGGATCAACTATAGGCCGTTAATGCACATAATGCCAAATGTTTTTGAGGCTGACCTCAACAAATTAGATTGGGCTTATATAACTGTCCAGGAAAATGTGAGTGACATGGTATCATTATTTAACACCTTTATCACAACTCTATTTGATATACATGCACCAACAACCAGTATTTTAATTAAAGATAGATCTCTTCCGTGGATTACATATACAATTAAAGAAATGGTAAAATTACGTAACAAGTATCACGCACGCTATAAATTAAGTAAATTTACCACACACAAAACTTGTTATAAAGACATGAAAAATATTGTAGTAAATGCAATTGAAAGCAAAAAAAGAGCCTACTTCGAGACTTATGTAAACAGTCATATTAGAAACCCAAAGAAGTTATGGTACAATCTAAAATCTACAATTACAATCGGCAAACCAAAAGTACATGATTTGCCATTTACATTTAATGATCCAAAGGATGTCAACAGACATTTTTTAAACATTCCTGGTAATGATACAGTCCTACTATCTGATCTGATTTACTTTGAGACTGAGAGGTTCCACTCACACTCCTTCAGTCTTGAGCCTGTTAGTGAAGAACTAGTTCACTTGTACATTCAAAGTCTTAAATCAAATGCCCTCGGTATAGATAACATTTCACTGGACATGCTGATGATGACTCTTCCACATAGTCTAACATACATCACAGAAATCATCAATAAATCGATCACTTCTTCTACCTTTCCTGAAGTATGGAAAACGGCTATTGTTAAACCCATACCCAAAATCTCTAATCCCATCACTGCCAAGGACTTAAGACCCATCAGTTTGCTTCCTTGCTTATCAAAGGTACTGTAAAAGGTGGTAAGCAGTCAGTTAAGGAAGTATCTTAAGAATTATAATATAATACCGAAGAAGCAGTCAGGATTTCGCCAGGAACACAGCACAATCACCACTCTCCTTGATGTGGTTGATGATATACTGGAGGCTAGGGACCAGGGCATGGGTACTTTGCTCACACTGCTAGATTTTTCGCGCGCCTTCGAAACAATCAATATTTCTCTTCTCCTGGCAATACTTTCATATTATGGGTGTGACTCAGCAACAGTGAAATGGTTCCACAGTTACCTGACTGACAGATCTCAATTTGTCCAACTGGATAACAACAGAGATGGTACTACGGCTTACTCCTCTTGTTGTCAGGTGACTCGAGGCGTCCCTCAAGGATCGGTACTCGGCCCTCTCCTCTTCATTTTATACTGCGCCGATGTTACCAACCATATAAATAACACCAAGTTCCATATGTATGCTGATGATCTCCAAATATACACCTCCTTTCGTCCAGATGATTGCAATGAGGCTGTAATTAAAGTGAATACTGATTTAGAGAGGATAGCTGACTGGGCAAAAAACAATTCACTAGTGCTTAATCCAAACAAATAAAAGTATATTATATTTGGCTCTAAAGAATGCATTCATAAAATACAGGCCCACAAGCCAGTAGTAATGGTGGATAGTAGTCCCATACAGCAAGTTAGCGAAGCGCGTAATTTGGGTTTGATCATGGATGGACAATTGCATTTCGAGACGCATGTTCTTGAATCTGTAAAAAACTGTTTTTACCGTCTCAAGTTGCTATACCGCATTCGGGATCACCTCAGCACAGATTTGCGCATACAACTCTGTGAATCGCTGGTTTTGTCCAAACTAAATTATGCAGACACTGTATTTGGAGCATGTGTTAGATTATTTTAATGATAATAACTACAGACCCCAGACATCGAGCTATAAAATCTATTTCTAGTAGTGTAATAGCAAATCTGATTGTATTCTAGCATATTGTAAAGTCAAAAGTAACTTTCTTCAGTACTAATTAATGATAGCTAATAGAAAGGTTTAGGTTCACTAGTTACTAACACTTTACTGCAAAGCAGAGCAAAAGCATAGGTTTCGGTTTGGAATTGGTAATATTCAGTTATCAAAGTAAATTAAAGCAATAGGACCAGCTACTATCATTCCATATATGAATATGATAAAGTAGTGGGTATGAGAAACTATTCTGTTTGATTCTGAACTAGCAATAACTGATACTAGTAGGTGAATAAAGTAAAAGAGGTTATAAACCATTTAAAATAATTTATTTCACATAACACTCACCAATAACGCCAACACAATGCTATGTTTTACTGTTATACAGAAATATGTCTATAAAGAATATTCGTTATCTAAATAATACAAATTACTTAACTTTTGTTACTGCACCAATCTGCTCGTAATAGAGATCACTCGGGCTCCACCACAGCCTGTGAGCCTGTACACTTTCACTAGGTTTGCGGAGCTCCGTTCGCTTCAATAGTTAGTAGAAAGATGGGCGTCCCGCCGAGGCGAACGGTTATTTATAATAGTGGCTCACCGCAAACAAGTGAAGGGTAGTCAAATAACACTGGTATGGCGTGGTGCCGAAACCGATTAGGTTCCAGGCGACTTGGAGAAGGAAATGGACTGTATTCAGAGGATAGCGGTTCTTCGCCGCCTGGAAAGGAATAAGGGAAGAGGAGATGGATACGGGAGGAGGTGATTGAGTGGGTATAGGCTATTTTAAGGATGGAAGGCACTTACCTTATACAGCCTTGGTGGTTTCGTGATACAGCTGCTTGTTTTCACTTCACTCACGAGCGGGTTTTCCTTGGTGGAAGCGGTGATAAACACATACGGGAGCGGCGCGGTACGAACGAGACGGCGATACAGCGGTGCGGCGCGGAGCGGTATCGAGACGGCGTTCTTAGCGAGCGGAATGTTCGAGACTGTCCGTCGCGTTCACGATCGCGGCGACGAAATCAGGCGCAAGGCAGTGCCTCTTCCAGGGAGAGGGAAAGAGAGGGACGGAAATATGATATCGCTCGCACTAGACAAGCGTGGAACGATTCATGTTGATGCGATTAGTTGTAGATAGGAAGGTAGATGGCGCTACCATATCCCCCCGGCCCTAAAGGGTTGCCTTTAAAGAAAATAGAATTGAACTTAGCTACGTTGGGTGTACTACCGCATAACCCATCAATAGGCTAAGACAGCGATATGACAATAAATTAATCTAAATTAACTTTAGCGAAAACTACAAACGCAATAATAGCGAAAACTACTAACTAAATACTTAAACTAAGAGGTAGGTCCAACCTCAGGCTAGATCTCACTGAGTTGGAAGCGGACGCGAGTTGATCAGTGCCTCGACTTGTGCAAGGACAGTTAAAGGCTCTTCGTAAGAGAGGATCTGCTGTCCTATAACTTTGAAGAGATGCGTTTTACTTACTTTGACCAGGCTTGCCCAACATCCACCGAAATGTGGTGATGCTGGTGGAATAAACTTCCAGTCAATATGATCTATGGAGAATTCTTCCTGAAGACGAGTATGATAACCCGCGACGTGATTGAAACAAGTAGCGGCAACAAGTTCAATCAATTTACTAACGCGGTTGGCGACAAAAGTCTGCCAGCGATGAGGAGAAGAATGAATCCAAGCGAGCACTACTTTGGAGTCGGAAAATGCCTATATTTATTAATAGAGTAGTGGGGCAAAACTGTGTCTTGAACCTTGTGGGGCAACTGAGACAGCAGAAGGGCCGCGCACAACTCCAGTCTCGCAACCGAAATGGTTTTAACAGGCGAGACCTTAGACTTGGCACAAACTAACTGCACCGAGTAGTTAGAACCAATGCGGACTTGCAGATATACGACTCCGCCGTAAGCACGCTCGCTGGCGTCAGCGAAACCTATCAAGTTGATGGTACATCCATCTACCAACCCAAGATGACGCGGAATAGTAATTTGATTGAGCGCGGTAAGCTCAATACAAACTGGCCCCAAGCGGCGACAATATGGTCAGGGGGTGTTTCATCCCACTCACACTTTGATAGCCAAAGCTCTTTGATCAAGAGCTTGGCGTACAAAATTGTGGGAGCCACAAACCCATTATGTCCCATAGTCGAGCCACTGTGGACAGCATAGTGCGTTTGGTGCACTTATCATCTGGTGGTGAGACGTCAAACCGAAAACTATAGCAGGATTTGTCCCAGCGTAAACCGAGAACCTTATGCGGTACAGACTTCTCAAACTCAATGTCTGGAGAAGCTTTATGAGAATCTGGTATGCGTGCGAGAACCTCCTTAGAGTTGCTTGTCCATTTGACAAGATCAGTTTGGCCTCGCTTAAAAAGCTGAATAAACTCTTCACAAAGCGAAATTTCTAGCGGAGCGGATGCAACACACTACTACACTACAGGCAATGTCATCCATATACAAATCGGAAGTATAGTATAGCTTAGCGTAGCATAGCGTAGCATAGCGTAGCATAGCGTAGCATAGCGCAGCATAGCGCAGCATGGCGCAGCATAGCGCAGCATAGCGCAGCATGGCGCAGCATAGCGCAGCATAGCGCAGCATAGCGCAGCATGGCGCAGCATAGCGCAGCATGGTGCAGCATAGCGCTGCATGGCGCAGCTTGGCGCAGCATAGCGCAGCATGGCACAGCATATCGCAGCATGGCGCAGCAAAGCGCAGCATAGCGCAGCATGGCGCAGCATATCGCAGCATGGCGCAGCAAAGCGCAGCATGGCGCAGTATGGCGAAGCATGGTGCAGCATGGCGCAGCATAGCGCAGCATAGCGCAGCATGGCGCAGCAATGCGCAGCATGGCGCAGCATAGCGCAGCATGGCGCAGCATAGCGCAGCATAGCGCAGCATAGCGCAGCATGGCGCAGCATAGCGCAGCATGGCGCAGCATGGCGCAGCATAGCGCTGCAAGGCGCAGCTTGGCGCAGCATAGCGCAGCATGGCGCAGCATATCGCAGCATGGCGCAGCAAAGCACAGCATGGCGAAGCATGGCGCAGCATGGCGCAGCATAGCGCAGCATGGCGCAGCATGGCGCAGCATAGCGCAGCATGGCACAGCATAGCGCAGCATGGCGCAGCATAGCGCAGCATAGCATAGCATAGCTAATTAGTGCTTTATCTTACACACAGTTTTAGCACCCACCTTGATCTCTTGAAGAGCAGAACAACAACAAGACGTAATACAATGAGAAGTATGTAACGTAGGTACGGTACCCATAATCACATACCCAAGTACCGTCTCAATAGCGGGCGGTAAATCATATTGCTCACTACGAACTATGTTAGTTAGTAGCAAGTGCGGAAATATTGAAGCTCCGATCAAAAGATCAATGCCTGCCGGATTCGCAAACTCCGAATCCGCTAGTGGTAGTGACTCAAGATGTGCAGCATTAGGCGCAAGGCAGTGCCTCTTCCAGGGAGAGGGAAAGAGAGGGACGGAAATATGATATCGCTCGCACTAGACAAGCGTGGAACGATTCATGTTGATGCGATTAGTTGTAGATAGGAAGGTAGATGGCGCTACCAAACACTTAAAAAGGAATCGAACGACAATCATTTGATTTCTTTTTATTACAATATAAGTTAGGATTTATTATGCTTATTTTAAAATGTATAATCATTACCTAATTAAATCAGTGTAGTGTTTACTAGATAATGACATATCAAACTTTACGGTAAAACAAATTTGTGACAATAGAACTAGATGTCGCTACGTATTTATCACAATTGTAAATAATACAATCTAATTACTAATATTTGATAAATATGCTTAACTTAATCATATAACACCATTTTAAGAGTTTATTTATTAATTGGATATAAACCATAAACATTTATTAATTGGCAAAGTATGTCCTGATTTTGACAATAATCTATCACGGCCATTCTGAACTGTGCTTCGCTCTCGAAGTACTAGTCATCTATTTTTATTATTTACTGTTAACGTCAACTCAATATTATATACTAGCCACAGTGCCCTATCCACAGTGCACTATCCACAGTGGCCACAGTGCCCTATCCACAGTGGCCACAGTGCCCTATCCACAGTGCCCTATCCACAGTGCCCTATCCACAGTGCCCTATCCACAGTGCCCTATCCACAGTGCCCTATCCACAGTGCCCTATCCACAGTGTCCTATCCACAGTGCCCTACCCACAGGTCTCCAACCTAGACGCATTAGTCCTCTCACGTGCTGCTCGTGGATTCAGACTAATACCAAGTTAGGGACCGACCAGCAATCTTATTGTAGCCCCTAACCTCTGACAGCGCTAGTACTCCCACCTGCTGCACATGGGCCCCATACTAGTACCAGGCCAGTGACCGACCCGCAGAATGTTTTTATTAAGAAGTTTATTTTCCGTCATCGTTTTTATCCTTTTTATTGTACCATAAATCTAATCATTATCTTTATAAGCAAAACAATCTGATTGCGAACTGATAATTATGTCTCATATTAAAGAAAATCGACTTATACTTATACACAATACACTGCATATTGAGTTTCATACAATCAATATAACAATAACATTGAAAATTCACTTTAATAATTATCATCATAAAAATACATGTTTATGTAGTTTAGGTTTTTCAATTACAAACTATTTAATGTAAATTATACACCGTTATTTTTTAATTAGTACAAAAACTTTAAGGACATATTAGCGAAGACATTATTATCATATAAGTGACGTAAGAATTTCATAATATCTATAAATAACAAAGTTATAATCATTTGTTTTTTGTAGAAAATCTCACCCAAATCATAGACATATTTTACAATCCATTCACTACTTCATTGATAGTACTTACTTTCCGTCCTACTCTTACGCATTCTTTCCGTCGCACTTATAATGCAGGTAGCCGTAGACAATAAAATGAAGCAAAATAATAAGTGTAGGTAGATATTTTTTATTTTTTTAAATTCTACCCACTCCTTCATACTTCATCCTGTCTTAGGACCGGCAAAATTTACCGTTTTACAAGTAATTAAATACGGAGGTAGGTATGTAATTAGAAAGCAAACACGTCATATCAAAATAAAAGAAAGTATTCTGTAATAAAAGAAAAGAGTAATTTTGGCGTATTTATGAAGTTAGAATCGGCTGCTATTTACATTTACTATTAAATCGTCATCACGTCAGCCTAGAGACGTCCACTGCTGGACATAGGCCTCCCTCAAGGTTCTCCACACAGACCGAGTTTGAGCCGCCCGCATCAAATTATTATTTAGTTAAGTAGGTAATATTTACTTTACTCACAAGTATTTCAATTGTTCTTCGAAATATCCATCACTATTGTCAATACACAGCACGTTTTATTTAATTGTTTTTTAACGAGATAAGTAAGCTTCTCTGACTTTTCACTGCGTCAAAAGCGTCCAATATGCACTGTTTAAATTATTCGACACTCACACTCACAACGGCTCACTTTTGTACACAGTGGTGAGCATGGAGGCCAAGCTACGACCCGCCTCGACCGATCCACTGGCTTCCAAACACTTCCCTGTACAAACGCATAGCTGCACTCGCGTGATGTGAACTAATAAGCCATCCCGTTGGGCAAACGTAAACAAAAAATAATTGTTTCCACGAAAAAACATCCGCTCGCTATCGCCTTCAATTTAGCACTGCGGTGCGCGCGCAGAGGGACAGGGGGTGGCGAGCTTCGAGTTTGCACAAATTTATCAATGGAGTAGTGGCGCGTAAAAACACTACGACAACATAGTATTTAGTTATGCATTTACCAAACATTACGTATTTTTGTGGACAGTTTTGGGACAGTTTTGGAACTTAGTATTTTTATTTTTTACATACATATATATGATTAGTTAAAGATGCCTAGAGCCCCATTAAATTTTTTGTACTAATTAAAAAATAGCGGTGTATAATAAACCATTAACATATATTGCAACAATTGCAGAACCATACATTTTGAAAACAATTTAATATGATGAACAACCTCAAAATTTAACGTAATATAATAAACTTGATCTATCACGGTTATTTTGCTATCCACAAAACTTCTTCAAAAAGAGCGTTTTGTTCCACCCATTCGCCAGGCCAAAATCTCAGTTTTTCTTTAGCGACCGTTATATTTCTTAAGTTATTTTGGCCTCTTAAAGAGAATCTGTCGTTTGGCAATATCTCTTGGATCTCATAGGGCCCTTTGTATTTTGGGCCTAATTTATCATGACGTCTGTGTTCTTGACTAAATATATACTGTATCTCCTACGTTATATGTTTTGTTAGTTCGTCTGGTTGCATTAAAACGCTCTTTAAATTTACTAGCAACATCTGATAGCCGTTGTTGGGCTAGTACACGATCAGCTTGTACATCAATAGGTGGTAGTGTAGTTTCATCTACCACATCAGTCAGTCGAGCCAGTATGGAAGGCAGATGTCCTTCTCTGCCAATCAACAACCTAATCGGTGAAATACCCGTGCTTTTTTGGAGGGTGGTATTAAGGGATTTTTGTACCTTCCAAAGAACGTTTGGCCATTCTGATAACTCATTAACAGTGGTGGCTAACATATTCCTAACTGTAGCTACATATCTCTCCACCTGCCCGTTACTGCGAGGAGTGCCGGCAGAAATCATATGGTGCTCAATCTGCATTTCTCGGAACAACGACTGTACTTGATTGGATGTAATGTTTGTGCCTCTATCCGTAATTACAAGACTTGTACCAAAAAGTGTAATGCTTTCTCTAATTATAAATGCTAGCTCCTGTCCATTTAGGGTCTTTATTGGCTTCAGAATACAAAATTTCGTAAAACCATCTATGACTAGGAGTACATATTTGTAAATTGGTATCCAAATGGCTAATAGATTCGTTTAACTGCACAATCTCCTCATCGAGGGTATTTAAAACATTAGTTTCAGTCAGCTCAGGCATACGAGTACGCGTCAATCTACAACCAAAAGAGTCCAAAATCACAGCAATGTCCGGGTACTGAACTGCATTTCTGCCAATTAAACAATCGTAACTAAAGTCCTTATCCCTTGCCACATAGAACTGTATTTCCAAACAAATTTCGTCAAATCTTACAGGGACAGTAAGTTATCTGCGCAAATATGTTCAATCTACCGTTCTCTATTCCTTCGATTACTGATGAACACGGAACAAACTTACAACTCAATTTTCTAGCTATCGAATCCTTTATCACGCTGTAACTAGCGCCAGTATCTATAAGGACCATGATCGTCTTACCCCTGATATCAACTGCAGTAAGCTTTAAATTAGTCTTTGTGAAACAGTTAACGTTATCTTTAACGTTTTGTGAAATCTGTAACATTATCGTTTGAACGTTGTTTGAAGTAACAAATGGATTCATCATGACCAAGTTTTTTACAATAGGTGCAATGTAACAAAGGATGAGATCGTGGTGACGGTGGTGTAGTATTCTTTGAAGGAAAAGATTTCGTGTCAGGCGTGAGAGTTTCTAGTGTATATTTATTCCTAAAACATGTAGAACTAATGTGACCCATTTGCCACAGGTAAAGCAACGTCTCTGCTGAGAACCTTCAGTTTTCAGCAGCTTTTTGGGCAACTCACCATCACGTTTATCGGTCGATTTATTTGCAAAATCTAATGTAAGTTTTTAGGATTTTTAGCATAAGTAGTAAAAAGAGAAATTATTTCGGGTGCAGATTTAACACAACTGTTATAAGAGGCCATCCTAACGCTTTCATCCTGTATACCTCCACAAACAAGCTCGACTAACTGCGATTCAGTAAATGATATCTTTGTATTCTTAAGTAATCTAAATTTTTCTCTAGCATATTCACAATAAGATTCAGATATTTCTGAAGTCAGTAATACAGCTTTGTAAGCTTTTCCGTCAAGTTTCGTTTCTCCGGATACAAATCACTAATAGTAACTTTAAAATTATCCCAAGACCTGCCCTCCTCGAGATCCCAGGTCTCGTACCATAATAACGCAGAGCCTTTTAAGGCCTTACCAGCTTTGGCAACGGTCGTAACGCTGCTCCAACCAAGGTCCTTTGAGAGCGACTCGATAGCGGCACACTAGCTACCGGCGCCGTTGTCATTGGTCGCTGGATCGAATGATGGCAGCACGACATCATCGCCACGTTGCTTCACTGCTACTGCGTCGCGAATAGCTTTCAAAAAGCCCTCCACAACTGCAGGATCCATTGCAAACTAAGTTCACAAGTAGGTACCTAAAAATAAAAAATAAACGTATTAGTATGGGAGTAGATACAAATACCACTTCTGATGTTAGATTATTTTAATGATAATAACTACAGACGCCAGACATCGAGCTATAAAATCTATTTCTAGTAGTGTAATAGCAAATCTGGTTGTATTCTAGCATATTATAAAGTCAAAAGTAACTTTCTTCAGTACTAATTAATGATAGCTAATAGAAAGGTCTAGGTTCACTAGTTACTAACATTTTACTGCAAAGCAGAGCAAAAGCATAGGTTTCGGTTTGGAATCGGCAATATTCAGTTATCAAAGTAAATTAAAGCAATAGGACCAGCAACTATCATTCCAAGTATGAATATGATAAAGTAGTGGGTATGAGAAACTATTCTGTTTGATTCTGAACTGTCAATAACTGATACTAGTAGGTGAATAAAGTAAAAGAGGTTATAAACCATTTAAAATTATTTATTTCACATAATACTCACCAATAACGCCAACACAATGCTATGTTTTACTGTTATACAGAAATATGCCTATAAAGAATATTCTTTATCTAAATAATACAAATTACTTAACTTTTATTACTGCACCAATCTGCTTGTAACAGAGATCACTCGGGCTCCACCACAGCCTGTGAGCCTGTACACTTTCACTAGGTTTGCGGAGCTCCGTTCGCTTCAATAGTTAGTAGAAAGATGGGCGTCCCGCCGAGGCGAACGGTTATTTATAATAGTGGCTCACCGCAAACAAGTGAAGGGTAGTCAAATACACTTAAAAATGTATAATCATTAATTAAATCAGTGTAGTGTTTACTAGATAATGACATATCAAACTTTACGGTAAAACAAATTTGTGACAATAGAACTAGATGTCGCTACGTATTTATCACAATTGTAAATAATACAATCTAATTACTAATATTTGATAAATATGCTTAACTTAATAATATTACACCATTTTAAGAGTTTATTTATTAATTGGATATAAACCAAAAACATTTATTAATTGGCAAAGTATGACCTGATTTTGACAATAATCTATCACATGCATATTAAAACGAACTCAAAAATTAATACAGCGAGTACAAAACGCATGTGCTAGGTTTTGTTATAAAATCCCACCGCGCACACATGTCACTCCATTTTTGAACAAAGGGAACCTAATGAAGATGACTACACGTAGACACCTTCATTTGGCAACATTGCTTTTTGGTATAGTTTTATATAAAAAACCAGCTTACCTCTATGAGAAGTTGACATGGTCGCAAGAGGTCAATACATACAAGGGCCTCATCAGATCTCATGGTCACCTTGAAGCACCGTACTTCTTCATTCAGAGGTGGATTCCGATTTGCTTCAACGAAATGTTGGAATGATCTTCCTCCTCCCCTGCGTAGCCTGAAAACAGTACACACATTCCAAACTAAATATAAGCAATTATTATAACAAATACAAACATTATCATAGATATTATACAATGAAGCGGTAACTTACATTTTATCGGTATTACACACACATTTTCATCATCTGTAGTACAATATGTAAGCAGAATGTATCTTATACATGTAGTATACATATAGTCTGTGTTACACATTAGTTTTTAATATTGGCACAAAGATAACAATCACAACTTTGAGCAATGGTCGACCGAACACACCATCTGTCAAGTGTGACATGACGTGATTGTAAAGCGTTCGGAAACGCAAAAAAAACGTTATCCATTTATTGTTATTGTGATTTCTGAGAATTATTTATAAGAAGTTTATAATTATGTTTTTATTAGGATTATTTAATTTATGTATGTATATTTATTTGATATTTATGTATTAATTCATATTGTATGTACTAATTATAATTATTTATAACTAGTTTTAAGAGATTGAATGTATGGAAGTAGGTCCTGCGGGAAGATCAGTTTTGCAGTCTCACCTGATTCTGCAATTTATACTGACGCAGGTACCCTATTTGCAATCCAAAAACTGTTTATTATTATTTTTTCCTTTGTTCACTATGTTGTTGTTACTACTGCATTGGAGTTGCAAATAAAAATAATTTTATTTCATTTCATTTCAACCCTTCACTCAGGACGCAATATAGTAATGTCATTAAAGAATACCTGCAACTGGGACATGCAAAGGTTGTTCCTGAGTCGGAGAGAGATACCAATGCTGTCTATTTACCGCATCACGCAGTAGTGAGAAACGACAATACGAAGCTCGGGGAAGTTTTTGACGCTTCATGTTCGGGTTGTAACGGAGTTTCGTTAAACGAAGACTTAATGGTTGGTCCTACATTGCAACCTGATTTGCGACAAACTATTATGCGAAGGCGCTGCCATCCAATAAGTTTGGTCGCCAACATCATCAAAATGTATCGCCAGGTGAGAATCTCCAAGGATGATGTGGACTATCAACGTATTTTGTGGCGTGACAATCCAGAGTCTGAATTACAGCACTTGCGCTTGACACGTGTCACTTTTGGTACATCATCTGCTCCATACCTTGGGGTGCGCTCCCTACAACAAGTAGCTCGTGATGAGGGAAAGGACTTTCCTTTAGCAGCTAGCCGTGTGCTCAGCGATTTTTATGTCGGTGATTTGTTGACCGGTTGCGAAAGCGTCTCTGAAGGCGAAGAAATCTATCGCCAAATGAATGAGTTACTCAGTCGCGGAGGTTTCCAGCTCCAGAAGTGGTCAAGTAGTAACATAGAACTAGTGAAAGGGATAACGAAGGGGACAGTAGAGATGAAGGAAGATGTAGAATTTAATGTGGATAATAATATAATGAAAATTTTGGGATTGACCTGGGATCGAAAATCGGATCGTTTTAAATACACTGTCCATCTTCCCCAACTGGTAACACCCGTGACTAAGCGTAGACTCATATCGGACATCGCTCGATTATTTGATCCTCTTGGTTGGATAGCTCCGGTTATAACCAAAGCCAAGGTGCTTATTCAGCGTGTGTGGCTGTCTGGTATTGGATGGGATGATGAGCTCCCCGACAGTATACTCAAGGATTGGCTTAGTTATAGGAATAGTCTTCACAACCTTAGTGCTTTCCATCTGCCGAGGTGGGTAAATTCAAGTCGTAATGACACTATTGAGTTGCAAGGGTTCTGTGACGCATCCAATATGGCTTATGCAGCTGTAGTTTATGTAAGGTGTGTAGATTCCAATGGAATAGTTCATGTCAGTTTATTGGCATCTAAAACCAAGGTAGCTCCAGTCAAGGTGGTTTCTATTCCACGCTTGGAATTATGCGGCGCGGTGCTGCTCTCAAAACTTATTTCAGAAGTTTCGGGCGCCTTGGGTGTAGCCAAAGAAAATGTACATGCCTGGACTGACTCCTCAGTGGTTCTCGCCTGGCTGAGTAGCCACCCCAGCCGTTGGAATACGTTCGTGAGCAACAAAGTATCAGAAATTCTCTCAACCATGGAGTACTAATACCCGTAATACCCAGTGGTCTCATATCCAGTCTAAGGATAATCCTGCAGACTGTGCGTCTCGAGGTATGAACTCGTCAGAATTGGTTGACTTTGAGTTGTGGAATGAAGGTCCTAAACGGTTAACAAACACAAATATAAATTATAACAAATCAAGCATAGAAGAAACTAATTTAGAAGAGAGGAAATCAAGGTTAGTATTTAATGTGGTAGTTACTGAAAATATAGAGAATAGTATAATAGCAAAATTTTCATCACTTAAAAGATTAATTAGGGTCATAGCCATTTGTAGAAGATTTTTAAAATTAAAAAATAAAAGTATAGATAGAGGTGGTCTTATAAGCTTTTCAGAAATTAACGAAGCACTTTATACTTGTGTTAAATTTTGTCAAAGAGAATATTTTAAGGAGGACACAGAAAGTCTACAAAAAAACTGGCCAAGTTGAAAGAAAAAGTAAACTTCTCTCTCTCAGTCCTTATATAGATCACAACCATAGCCTAAGAGTAGGTGGTAGACTACAGCGTGCTCATTTCCATGACGATATGAGACACCCTATTATCATACTACCTTACAAGTCTCATTTTACAACACTGTTGATAGGCGATGCTCATGAACGTACGCTGCACGGTGGACCACAGCTATTGTTAAATTATTTGCGAAGCCAATATTGGATCGTTAATGCTAGGAATGCAGTTAGAGGTTATGTTCAGAAATGTGTACGTTGCATTAGATATTCTGCACGTGGTATTCCACCGCTAATGGGGCAGTTGCCATCCGCCAGAGTTAATGCTTGCCAACCTTTCTACCGAAGTGGTGTGGACTATGCAGGTCCTATCAGCGTTAGACCCACAAGAGGTCGCGGTTATCACTGCACTAAAGGATATATCTGCCTTTTTGTATGCATGGCTACCCGAGCCATACATCTAGAAATGGTGAGTGACATGACGTCACAAGCCTTTTTAGCATCCTTTAGGCGCTTTATATCCCGTCGTGGTCATTGCGGAGAGCTCTGGAGTGATAACGGCACTACCTTTGTGGGGGCTAATAAAGAGCTAAAGACTCTTTTTTGCCACGAAAGGTCTGGTGTAGCAACCGACATCGCTGACTGGTTGGCAACCAACGGGACTGAGTGGCACTTCATTCCACCCCACTCTTTAAATTTTGGAGGGCTTTGGGAAGCTGGAGTGAAGTCCACGAAACACCATCAAAAGCGGGTGATAGGCACTAGCACTCTTACGTTTGAAGAGATGATGACAGTCCTTGCACAAATTGAGGCTTGTCTTAATTCCAGGCCAATCTCTACACTGAGCAACAGTCCTGACGACCCGTCCCCTCTAACTCCAGGCCATTTTTTAGTTGCTGCACGTACCAGAAGCCAACTTCGAAAATTCTAACATTTGCACGCTGAAGAGATGGCATTTGACACAACGCATGGTTCAGGACTTTTGGCGCAGGTGGTCCTGTGAATATCTAGTACAGTTCCACCACAGATACAAGTGGTCACACCAAACTCCCGAACCAGATGTAGGAAGTGTGGTGCTGGTAATGGAAGATGATTTACCTCCGGCAAGGTGGCTTTATGGTCTCATTGTTGAAAAACACACGGGCTCGGACAAGGTCACGAGGGTTGTTTCTTTGCGCTGTAAGGGATTAGTAATAAAGAGACCGGTCTCTAAATTAATTATTCTACCGATCACTGAGTAATTACATTATTTACATTGTCGATATTGATATATTGCATTTGCATTATTTTGTGTTTGAACTGTTTTATATCGTGTACTTGAAGTTCTCAAACAGCTTAAAAACAACAAGGCGCCGGGTGATGACGGAATTACGAGTGAGCTTCTGAAGGCCGGCGGTGCACCCGCTAGAGAAGCCCTCCGGAAGCTATTTAATTCCGTCATTCTCGAGGGTAAAACGCCACAGGCGTGGCACAGAGGTGTGGTGGTGCTTTTTTTTTTAAGAAAGGGGATAAAACCCTCTTGAAGAACTACAGACCCATCACACTTCTGAGCCACGTCTACAAGCTGTTTTCGAGGGTCATCACGAATCGTCTCGAGAGCAAGCTAGACGACTTCCAGCCTCCCGAACAAGCCGGTTTCCGTAAAGGCTATAGTACCATAGACCACATAAATACGCTGCGGCAGGTTAAACAGAAGTCCGAGGAGTATAACCAGCCCCTATGCTTGGCGTTTGTAGACTATGAAAAAGCCTTCGATTCGATCGAAACCTGGGCGGTGCTACAGTCTCTCCAACGGTGCCGGATTGACTACCGATATATCGAAGTGCTGAAGTGTTTGTATGAAAACGCCACTATGTCAGTCCGCCTCCAGGACCAGAGTTCGAAACCTATTCAACTCCAGCGAGGGGTGAGACAGGGGGATGTCATATCCCCGAAACTCTGCTCCTATTCAGGTTGGGAACTCTACGCTCGAAGTTGACCTGGGACAAGTAGTCCAATTAGGTAGGTTCAACTTCGAGAAGGAGGTCAATCGTCGAATCCAACTCGGTTGGGCAGCGTTCGGGAAGCTACGACATATCTTCTCGTCCGATATCCCGCAGTGTCTCAAGACGAAAGTCTTCGACCAGTGTGTGTTGCCAGTGATGACTTACGGATCGGAGACGTGGTCGCTCACTATGGGCCTTATCAGAAGGCTCAAGGTCACTCAGAGGGCGATGGAGAGAGCTATGCTTGGAGTTTCCCTGTGAGATCGAATCAGAAATGAGGAGATCCGCAGTAGAACCAAAGTCGCCGACATAGCTCTCCGGATAGCCAAGCTGAAGTGGCAGTGGGCAGGGCACATAGCTCGAAGAACCGATGGCCGTTGGGGCAGAAAGGTTCTGGAGTGGCGGCCACGTACCGGACGACGCAGCAGAGGTAGGCCCCCCGCAAGGTGGACCGACGATCTTGTCAAGATCGCGGGAGGAGGTTGGATGCGGGCGGCTCAAGACCGGTCTGTGTGGAGAACCTTGGGGGAGGCCTATGTCCAGCAGTGGACGTCATTTGGCTGATATGATGATGATGACTTGAAGTTTAAGGCGGGGTTGCAGTACAGTGCGTAGCTCGACCTAACCCCCCGCAAAAAAACAAAAACACGGGGGTGGCGTCAGCGAGTGAGCGGAGGAAGGGGAGGGGGAGGTCTCCGTGTGTGCGTGTGCCACAGCGCAGCGGTGTGTTCGAGTGTATCTGGATTGGGTTTGAACCATAGATATAGTAGTAAAAAAAAACCGTAGATGAGTTATGCGAACTTCAAAAGTGGCACATTAAAAACAGGCTAAATGTGTGTAATGAGGTTTTGCACAAACTATAGTAGGAAAATGACTAAAAGTTATGGAATCACTTCTCATTCATGAGTATTACAATATTACAACGTTTTATTTACAATTTATAATAAATTCAGTATCACAAATAATAAAATGAATAAAAAAATTGGCATTTAGCAAGTGTAAAAGAGAAGCAGTATTGTGCGTGTTCAAAGACTAAAAAACAAAGTATCTAGATGGGACATTCATAATAATAAAATACTGATGTGTGTTTTTGTCAAGTAATAAAAGTACACAATATATTATTATTATAGAAGTACAAAATCATACGTAAGTTACAAACATTGACGGATGATCAAAGTCCATTCACTTGTTCTTGTTTTTCTCCTTTTTACATAAACAGTAGCCATAGTTGCTTAACTTGTAACGTAATACTACACGTATTGCGTTATAATATCTCGCAGGCGCTTAACGCCAGCTTAGCCAGACATCGTTCGCAATATTACCTAATATGGTCATGTTCACTAGCCAAAGGCAGTTGTGAGTCATAGATTTATGCCTATATAAGATGGGTGCGCGTCGTAGAATGGTCACTTTCCCTAGACATCGGAACGCTGCCGCTACACCTCGCGATTATTCTACATTCTACTTCCTATCTACTGTCCCGCTGGGGGTAAGCATATTCTAGTTGTCTATGTGCCTATATGTTCTGTCTGTAGTATCTGTGTCTCCTAAGCATAACAGCCGATCTAGGGACAGCCTGTTCCTGACCGGTTGTTGTGTATTCTCTATGCTGTTTCCAGTTCACCCTACGAGCTCACTGCACCTGACGTTCTTCCTACGGGCTGACGTTCTTCCTACGGGCTACAAGCCACGAGCTGCTGGCGCCGTGCCGCTACTAGCCAGCTGCCACCCAAGCCTCCGTTCCTGCCTACGAGCTCCTACAGCCAGGCCACGGACGCCTGAGCCTGACCGCTCGACCCACATCGGCTGCATCGCCTGAGACCCGCTCAGCCTGAACATTGACCACAGAGCTGCCTGCGCAGCGCACCTTGGCCAGCTCATCGGCGACCCTTCGAGCAGCTACCCTGCGAGCGTCGGAGAGCAGCAGGAGTCTACTCTCCAGCCAGCTCAGGCCAGTGCTTACCTAGTTCGGTCATACTGTATGTAAGCGGTAGTGAGACATAATAAAGAACCTGTTCAGTCTAGCAGTGTTTCTCTCGAACCCCGACATCCTACCTGAGATCCTCCGTCTCAAACTATATAAGTAGATTGTACTGCACAGTTTTCGCTGCCGACCCACCGTATCCCTGGCAGTACCCCTGGGGGTATGGTGGGTCTTTTAAAGCTTAACCGTACTCCCAGATAATATTGTTGTGTAATAAGTTTATTAATTTCAGTTCATTAATTTCAAGTTCTACTATTTTGTGGGATCATTCCCAGTAGCTCTATTGAACAGTTCTATTATAGAACTGTCCTAATTCTAACAGCACAACTTGATGAGGAGAATAGAACTAGTGGGATAAGTAATAGGAAATGTCCCAGTATAGTTCTATGTATGTTTTAACAAGGGTATTCAATAGAACTACTGGGAATAATCCGTAGTGTCACGACATCGCGCTCATATATCCGAATGAATATGTAGGCGTTCATTTGTTTTGTAGACGTTCATTTGTTTTACACCTTAAACAAATGAACTTCTACTAAACAAATGACTTACAGAAAGTGATCAGCTATCGATAATGATTGCAGTAAACAGGTGCATGCGATTTTGAACCTAATTGACATTAGTCAGAATTTATAATTTTACTAACGTAATAATGCCAGTAAGCGAGAAAAAAACAAAATAAAAGTTTGTCATGAATTGTCAATAAGGTCGAAAATCGCATGCACCTGTTTTTTGCAATCACTATCGATAGCTGATCACTTTCTGGTAAGTAGTCATTTGTTTTGTAGACGTTCATTTGTTTTGTAGACGTTCATTTATTTTGTAGACGTTCTTTTATTTTGTAGACTTTCAATTGTTTTGTAGACGTTCATTCGTTTAACATATTTTTATACATACATATTTATTCGGATATGTGAGCGCGATGTTGTGACACTACCCTTGTAAAACATACATAGAACTAGTGGAAATTTCCTATAACTGTTTCCCATTAGTTCTATTCTTCTCATCAAGTTGTGCTAATAGAACTAGTGGGAAAAACAGTCTCACTAGTTCTATCATAGAACTGTTCAATAGAACTAGTGGGAATGATCCGACAGCGCTAGGATGATGATGATGACGGGTCTTTAAAAGTACTACAGATTATACCTATAATTTATAAAGTATTATAACCATTAGCAATAATACCTAAACTTTTTATTGTCTAATTTATCTCCTTGTTGCACTATATCTATACACTATATCATCGTTCTAGCGCTTGTCTTCGCTTGTCTAAAAATACAAAAACGTAAGTAGTAAGTCATTATCATACGAGAGATAACACTGTTAAGTTTAATGTCCACGTAGCACGTTGGTACAACACTACGAGCATTTCAGCCAGGAGTACGGTTAAGCTTTAAAAGACCCACCATACCCCCAGGCGTATTGCCAGGGGTACGGTGGGTCCGCAGCACACAGTATTTTCAAAATAAAAGTGAAACAAATAAATATTTGCTCCGATAGACGGATGACTACTCGTATCATAGTTGACACCCGTTGGATGGGGCGTGGGTTCGATTTCCATCATTCACAAATCTTTGTGTGATTATCTGTGCCGTGTTTGGGTGTCATTTATCTAAAACTAGACTTCACCCGCAGCTCCGCTTGCATGAGCATCTAAACCTTCCTCAGGTGAACAATTTCTATTGAAAACGTCACAAAAAACGTTGGTTGTTTTTGAGTTTATCGCCTTCATACAGACAGTCAGGACGCGGCTTCTTTTTATAGTATGTACAAATATGTATGTATTTAGGAATATATAAGTATGTCGTCTATTAGTTATCATATTGTCATTTGATTTAGAATTGACTCACAATTATTGGTATTGGGATCTGAATGTGTCAAATTAGATTATAATGACATTTAGTGTACTAAATGTCATTATAGTCTAATACATACTAAAACATTCAGATCGAACTTTACACTTTTTGACACATTGTTATATTGATCTGGTCGCAGTATCATTCAAATGCCAGCTAATTGACTAACATTTATGAGTACCACACTAGTCCCAAACTGCATTCCGAATCAAAACGAGTATAATTACGAGAATTTGCCTGATAATGACCTTTTGTTGTCCTAGGATATTAGGATAGGATATTGTCTTCAGCATTTCAGCAAATCTTGAATATTCGATTGTACTAATCGACAGTAATATTTGTTACCAGCTGAGACGACATCAGACTTCGCATCAGCGTCGAAGCGCGACGCCAACTCGAAGCGCGAGCTCCAACCGTCACGGGTGAAGGGACGGCCAAGAGCCGCTGATGCCAAGTTCCAGCTCAATGACCCCAAGTGGCCACACATGTGGTATTTAGTAAGTACACATGCTATATTAGATTAAGCCTAGGAATAAATGTCAACAACGATAGCCGAGTGGAGAGAGCGATAGACTACACCGTTAGTCCGGTCAAATTAGACTAAAAAATAGGGGTGAGGTTACAAAAATTCCCACTTGGCTGAATTTTGGTAGGAATGTTCAATACACTATTATAAAGGACATGTGAAAAGTCCTCATCGATCCGGCACGTGCAAAAAATTTACTCGGGGTCAAAGGTCACAAAAACGGGTTATTCGCGATTTTCAGCAAAATGGTAAGTTTTATCATAAAATTAGCTCGGACAAAAATTGTAGATTAGATAATTATCTATAAAAATTTCTAAATACTTTTTTTCCTAACAGCCACCGCTTTTGAGATATAACGATTCAAAAAGTTGAAAGAGTTGTAATCGTCATAATATGTATAAGTACACCACGTATACAGGATGATTTATAATTGCTCGTATTCCCTTCTATTCCCGGTGATTCTAGGGCCAAAATAGAGTATTTTTACCTCCTACATATGGAGGTCCAAAATGCACCATTTTGGAATAAAACGGTTTTTAAGATTTCTTGAGAAGACCAAATTTTTGTAATTAACATCTTGTAAAAAAATATTTTGACTATTCTTGGTGGCAAATTGGGTCTTATTTAATGGACAATTAAATGGTTCATCTTTTAAATTAAAATAAACCTACTAGCTCAACGTGGAATTTGAAAATAGAGCCAATAAAACCGCAAAAAATGTTCGAATAAAATAAAATGACGCCACAAAAATGCAATCATTTGAAAAAATAATATGTGGCATGTTATGTAAAGTGTTGGAATAACTTTCTGGTATTACCTGCTATCCAAAAAGGTATAATAATCTTAGGCAATTGGTGCGAATTTCAAGTAATAGCCAGTTTTGTTCAAAAAAGTGCCTCTGGATGACTCACTCGCCAGAACATTTTTTCCTGTATTTATTCTTAAGCTCTGCAATCAGCAGTGATTTACTAGTAGGGAGACCAACCTAGCAAAACGTAGGGTCTTGTGTCGAATTCTCAGCGTAAATTACTGTCTTTTTTTAGTTAAGAGAATCCCGAAGGGAATACAAGCAAAAACAAATAAATCACTGAAGCCGTAATACAAACAAAAACATCGTTCTATCGGTCAGTGTGACTTACACATATAAAATATGAAAATTTCGGGTAAAAAAAACCAGTCCCTTATTTTCTACACCAGTGAAACCTTTAGCAACATCTGTCTCCCATTCAATTGTCTGCGTGGCTAGGGTCGTATACCTGCTTTATTTTACTATGCCCAATACATTCAATGCTATTAGTCTCGAGTGCCGCTCTGGAGTGAAAACACGTAATAATCAGAGGAGAAGAAGAAGAAGAACAAGAACAAGAGAAAGCAGAAGTTAATGATAATTTAGATTCAGATGGATAAATTTTCTTATTTTTTTTATTTACATCCCTTTCATCATTTTCAACCCTTGTCAATATCTACAGTTATTCAATAGTTTTAAATTAAACAGAATCATAAAAGATCAGTGGAGTAGGCCTACCGGGGAAACTACATTAAAAAAAACGCGCTAAGTACACTACCTCAAAGGTGGCGTGGAAACGTGTGCATATTATGACGATTACAACTCTTTCAACTTTTTGAATCGTTATATCTCAAAAACGGTGGCTCTTAGGAAAAAAGTATTTGTACATTTTTATAGATAATTATCTGATCTACAATTTTTTTTTGGGCGAATTTTATGATAAAACTTACCATTTTGCTGAAAATCGCGAAAACCCCGTTTTTGTGACCTTTTTTGCACGTGCCGACGTGTTGTTTTTGCACCCGAGTAAATTTTTTTGCACGTGCCGGATCGATGAGGACTTTTCACATTTCCTTTATAATAGTGTATTGAACGATCCTATCAAAATTCAGCCAAGTGGGAATTTTTGTAACCTTGGATGTCTAGATTGACCGGACTACGTGGGTTTCGGGTTCAAATCCACGGCACGCACCAATGACTTTTCGAAGTTAAGTGCGTATTAAATTGTTTATTAGCGCTTATCGGTGAAGGAAAACATCGTGAGTAAACCAGCATGTTTGATAGTTATTTATATATTTATTTATTTATTTTATTCTTTATTGTACACTCTTATATAAAACATTTTAAGGAATTACATTTTATAAACAGTACAAAGGGCGGCCTTATCGCTAACAGCGATTTCTACCAGGCAACATTTGGATGGATATGTTATTGGTAGGAAATAAATGGTAGTTGTAGTAAGTGTACCAGTAAGTAATAATATGTATACATAGATTTAAAATATATAATATTATGATATACAATAATAATCTTACATAAATAGGTATATATATATATATACACAGGGTGTCACAAGACCCATCACCAAGCCGAAGTCTACTGGTTGTGGACATCATGCCAAGTCTTACTAACCAAAAATAATACCTGGGAAACGAATTTGTTTTTAAGTTAAATATAATATATATATATATAATATATATATATATATATATATATATATATATATATATATATATATATAAGGGTGTAAAAAGATCCTTAACGAAAACTGAAACCCCAATCACTACGAACATTTTTTACTTCGGCACCATACCTGGGAAATTACTGGTTCAGGAGATATTGATGCTCAAAGTTAGTATGGAATTTTTTTAATTAGCTACAAAATTGGAGCATTTACGCGCGCGCTTTTAATTACGGTTGAAAAAATCTGAAAACTTAAAAACAAATTCGTTTCCCAGGTATTATTTTTGGTTAGTAAGACTTGGCATGATGTCCACAACCAGTAGACTTCGGCTTGGTGATGGGTCTTGTGACACCCTGTGTATATATATATATACCTATTTATGTAAGATTATTATTGTATATCATAATATTATATATTTTAAATCTATGTATACATATTATTACTTACTGGTACACTTACTACAACTACCATTTATTTCCTACCAATAACATATCCATCCAAAGGTTGCCTGGTAGAAATCGCTGTTAGCGATAAGGCCGCCCTTTGTACTGTTTATAAAATGTAATTCCTTAAAATGTTTTATATAAGAGTGTACAATAAAGAATAAAATAAATAAATAAATATATAAATAACTATCAAACATGCTGGTTTACTCACGATGTTTTCCTTCACCGATAAGCGCTAATAAACAATTTAATACGCACTTAACTTCGAAAAGTCATTGGTGCGTGCCGTGGATTTGAACCCGAAACCCACGTAGTCCGGTCAATCTAGACATCCAAGGTTACAAAAATTCCCACTTGGCTGAATTTTGATAGGATCGTTCAATACACTATTATAAAGGAAATGTGAAAAGTCCTCATCGATCCGGCACGTGCAAAAAAATTTACTCGGGTGCAAAAACAACACGTCGGCACGTGCAAAAAAGGTCACAAAAACGGGGTTTTCGCGATTTTCAGCAAAATGGTAAGTTTTATCATAAAATTCGCCCAAAAAAAAATTGTAGATCAGATAATTATCTATAAAAATGTACAAATACTTTTTTCCTAAGAGCCACCGTTTTTGAGATATAACGATTCAAAAAGTTGAAAGAGTTGTAATCGTCATAATATGCACACGTTTCCACGCCACCTTTGAGGTAGTGTACTTAGCGCGTTTTTTTTAATGTAGTTTCCCCGGTAGGCCTACTCCACTGATCTTTTATGATTCTGTTTAATTTAAAACTATTGAATAACTGTAGATATTGACAAGGGTTGAAAATGATGAAAGGGATGTAAATAAAAAAAATAAGAAAATTTATCCATCTGAATCTAAATTATCATTAACTTCTGCTTTCTCTTGTTCTTGTTCTTCTTCTTCTTCTCCTCTGATTATTACGTGTTTTCACTCCAGAGCGGCACTCGAGACTAATATCATTGAATGTATTGGGCATAGTAAAATAAAGCAGGTATACGACCCTAGCCACGCAGACAATTGAATGGGAGACAGATGTTGCTAAAGGTTTCACTGGTGTAGAAAATAAGGGACTGGTTTTTTTTACCCGAAATTTTCATATTTTATATGTGTAAGTCAAACTGACCGATAGAACGATATTTTTGTTTGTATTACGGCTTCAGTGATTTATTTGTTTTTGCTTGTATTCCCTTCGGGATTCTCTTAACTAACAAAAGACAGTAATTTACGCTGAGAATTCGACACAAGACCCTACGTTTTGCTAGGTTGGTCTCCCTACTAGTAAATCACTGCTGATTGCAGAGCTTAAGAATAAATACAGGAAAAAATGTTCTGGCGAGTGAGTCATCCAGAGGCACTTTTTTGAACAAAACTGGCTATTACTCGAAATTTGCACCAATTGCCTAAGATTATTATACCTTTTTGGATAGCAGGTAATACCAGAAAGTTATTCCAACACTTTACATAACATGCCACATATTATTTTTTTCAAATGATTGCATTTTTGTGGCGTCATTTTATTTTATTCGAACATTTTTTGCGGTTTTATTTTTTCAACCGTAATTAAAAGCGCGCGTAAATGCTCCAATTTTGTAGCTAATTAGAAAAATTCCATACTAACTTTGAGCATCAATATCTCCTGAACCAGTAATTTCCCAGGTATGGTGCCGAAGTAAAAAATGTTCGTAGTGATTGGGGTTTCAGTTTTCGTTAAGGATCTTATTACACCCTTATATATATATATATATATATATATATATATATATATATAATATTCGCAATTTTTCTGTGAATCTAAACCAATCTCAAGGGATATTAAACACACACAAAAAAATTTCATCAAAATCGGTCCAGTCGATTAGGAGGAGTTCACTGACATACACACGCATTTTGAAGGTTAGGATTGTTATTAAACAACACACGTGTAAATCTATATATTAATACGTGAAGGGAAATTTTGTGATCCCTTTTTACGAGAAATGCGCGAACGAAGGATTATGAAATTTGGCACACTTATTGCTTACATGTGGTAGATGTACAGAATGCATTTTTTTTTATAAAATATGCATTAGAAATATATGATTTTAATGAAAGTAAACGTTACCACTACTTTCATATATTTCGCACACACACATGCATAAGTAACATCGTATACGTATACAATATTACATTTTTAATTTAAGGTTATGGACCCACAGACGTTCAAACTAAAAAGAGGTTAATAATACATGACTGTATATACATACTTTTTGTTCAAGGTTAGTCCTATTCTGCCTGCGAGTTTGTATTTTGGAAATTATACTTCTTTAGGCGAGTTATGAATTAATGATGACAGTGAAAGTTTACGATGCGTGTGACACAAAATTCTCACGAAAGAAGTCAAGGGAGAAGTTTTTAGTTTCTACATTCACAAGATGGCGTACGGGATATTTTTAATAAAAAAAATATGGGTATCATATTCGGGGTTTTCATGCATTCTAATTTCTAATCACGAAAATTACATCTATTTGGGAATCCAAGATGGCGGACGGGACATTTTTAATAAAATTAATATGGGTATCATTACCTTTCATGGATTCTGGACACGAAAATTACATCTATTCGGGAATCCAAGATGGCGGACGGGACGTTTAAAAAAATATGGGTATCAATTTCGGGGTTTTCATGCATTCTAATCACGGAAATGACATCTATTTGGGAATTCAAGATGGCGGACGGGACATTTTTAATAAAATTAATATGGATATCATTTTTGGGGATATTATGGATTCTGGACACGAAAATTACATCTATGTGGGAATCCAAGATGGCGGACGGGACCTTTTTAATAAAAGGGATTTCATGGATTCTATTCACGAAAATGACATCTATTTGGAAATCCAAGATGGCGGACGGGAGATTTTTAGTAAAATTAATATCTTTAACATCATAATATAATTGGTCCAATTATCATTTGGCATCGTTTTACTGTGTCCACTTTTTGAAGTTATAGTTCTTTAGCAGCGTTATGAAAAAATGATTAGAGTGAAATATACATAGGTACCTGTATTATGAATAGTCCATTCATTTTGAATTTTATCGATGTATAAATACGTGAAAAAAAATGTTAATATTTTTACCACAATAATATTTAAACAGACCCATAGACTTTCAAACTAAAAATAGTTACATTATAACATTATTTTATACATAAACTTTTCAGGATAGCATTTTACAGTATTAAATTAATTTAAGAATTAAACTATTATAAGTCTTACTTAAAACTACAATTAAAATAATAGTATGCAACACAAATAAAAAAGAAAATAAATAAAAATATTTTTTCAAGATTTGTCCTATTCTGCCTAGTCAATTTAGTATTTTTCACAATACATATTTATCTTGGCCTATAAATTAATAAAATATTTACGTCGCAATAATAAAATACGTTACTTATTATTTATTACATATAATTATATATGGTATTTTATTAATAATTATTATAAGTTTCTGACAAAGTGTAAAATATAAAAAAAAATATCCGTAAGAAAAAACAAAATTGCAGATGTCATCAAGTTTGAATTCAGAACGCTGCGCGCGGGAAAAATTTCTTTCATTCTATGGTTGTGTAAATTTAGTTGAAAATCTATTATTGCGTATGTATTGAGCTATTTGTGAATTTTAATTTAAAAGAAAACATTAATCAATTGTGTAGAAAGAGAAAGGAGTAAATAATTAGATAAGAAGAAGTATGGAAGTAAACGACATACTGCGCAAGGGCAAGAGAATGTTTAATTAGATTTATTTTATTTTTTAATAAGTATCCAGTTTTGATCTATTATATAATATAATAATAATAATATTCTACCACATTCACACAACACCATCTAGTCCCAAACTAAGCAGAAGCTTGTACTATGGGTACTAGATAATGGATAAACATACATATATACTTTTTTTTTTGTAAATAAATACATATTATACATAGAAACACCCAGACCAAGACGGGCGGCGAATGAAAAATTGAGCGGGAATCGAACCCACGACCTTCGGCGTAGCAGTCGCTTACACTCCCGCTGCGCCAACTGGTCGTCAAGTTATGTGTTATTTATCTCTTTTTTCATTATATGCTATTGTAACAGCTCACTACCATGTTTTAGCAAAATAACTGAATTTGAATTGAATGACATTTTTTATATAGTCTTAAGTTAATCTATTTCAAAGTTTTATTTTACTAAGAAAAGTATTTAATAGCCGTCCCAGTCAAATGACTGGGACGGCACAATAAAAATAAAGAAAAACTTTTATGAAATCCTAAAAGTTTTTCTATATTTTTATTGTGCGTGGAAGTCTATGATTGTAGTCTTGACAGTACCTACAATGTTAATAATGTAGAAATTTAACATTTCAATTAATTATGGTCGAATTTCGACCACTGGGTGATCTCTAATTTAATTTAAAAAAAAGAAATATACTCACTTTGATTCCGCACTAAATTCGCTAAATGTATATTTTTTAAGCACACTTCAAAACTCTTTTAACACTCAGAACCTCTTGAATTCATATTTGATTCTGCACGTGCTTGAAAATAATACAATAATAACAAAATATTTTCTCAAGTCGATCGCAGCACCAACTGTCGGAAAGGACTAAAATTAAATAAGAATCTTTTTTGATATATTTTTAAATATTTGATACAAATATCCTTTATTTGGCGGATACTTCTATAATTGTCGTTTTAACTGTTTGACAAATATAACTGCGAAAAGTATTTACACATACAAACTACTTAGTACTAAGACTTAGTAGTACTCAAAATATTATCCTGTATCTGTGACGTTTCACTAGAATGATTGTCTGTCAGATCCATTAGAATTTAACAAAATACTCGACAATCTGAATTTTACGGATGTATTTTGTCGACTCGAAATCTTAATTTTTTTATGTTTTATTATTCAGGCAAGGTTTCGATGTACTCCTTGACGAAATTATTAATATAAGATTTGACACTGCGATAGCAGCGCAGTCCGTCGTCGGTTCCAATGTGAAACATTCCAAAATCCACAACTACTTACAAATTAAAAATTAAGTAAATAAACATTTTCCAGTGGACTAAATTGTGAATCTAAACCATCCTCAAGTCCCCTTAAGAACACACAAAAAAGTTCATCAAGATCAGTCCAGTCGTATAGGAGGAGTTCAGTGACATACACACGCACACAAGAAATATATATATTAGGATATAATTATATATAAATATTTATTCAAACCTACACATATTTAATACACAAATATATTAAAATTGGAAATGTTTTAATGCTAGATTGTGTTCCTTGACTAAAGTTTTGAATCTGGATACCGGTTGAGCCTGTCTAATATTTAACGGTAATGGAATGCATTACCGTTAAATATTAGACAAGCAAACAGCAGTGACAGAAAAAGAGTTATTAAGAAATGACGCGAAATGTACCGGCATTTTTAGTTTAAAATTTTCTGATGACCTCAAATAACGACGACGAAGGGTTAAACAGTATATTGAGAGAATATGAGCATTCCAGCGATGTCGTATGGGTAACTACTTATCGAAATCAAAATGAATGAAAGAAAATTATCGAAATTGTGAATCTTGATCATATTTGCGTAATCCAAATATGTATACAGAGATTTTGAAGGCGCTCAAGTTTGTCTAGCTGGTTTTTTCATCTGCATAATCAATAATGGGTAGAAGAAGAGAGTTAGCAAGTGCAATTTTGGTGGCAGTAGGAAGAAAGTTTCTTAATCTTCTTAATGATCCTGATGAAGCAAACACCTTTCGATTCACTTCCTGTATTTGTGACCGCCAAGTAAAAGAAGACTCCATAGTTATACCCAGGTTCTTTACTCTATCCTGTATGGGGATTTCAGTCCCATGGAAAGTTCTTCATAATATTCTCGAAAGACATGTGAAGTCTGCCAACCCGCACTTGGCAAGCGTGGTGGATTATGGCCTTAACTTTCTCATAGTGAGATAGGACCCGTGCCCAGCAGTGGGACAGTATATATACAGGGCTGATGATGATGATGTAGTAGATTAAGCCTACGAATAAGTGTATTGAATTAAGCCTAGGAATAAGAGCGGATCTAAGAGAGCTTTGAGATGATATTAATTGGCGAGAACCTGTTAAGAACCGGGCGAAATTGCGAAATCTCGTAGCGGAGAGCAAAATCCACTTTGGAGCACTGAGCTGACAGAGTAAGTACTTACAGTGGAATAAGGCTTACTGCTGCACACTACTAGATTTGAACAAAGAATAAACCCTTAAGCTCTTAAGTAAGGTTAGTTTCAAGGTAGATTAATATTTCTCTATACTCATCCGTGTGGTGGCGGATTAAGAATACGGAATGTCACCACCCCATATCATCCCATGGGTGTCGTAAGAGCCGACAGAGGGAGCATATTATGCAGAGAACAGCACTGTAAGAGAAGGAAAACTTGATACAAACCCTATACCAACCAGTTTGGCCAGCGTGGTATAGTAGGAGTATTTCAAAGGAGAGGCCTAGTCCAGCAGTGGACTGTAAATCGCTGATGATGATGAGATTAATATAGTTAAATCGTCAATTATCTCTTCAAGTGTGCATCACCCAAAGGTTGACTGGAATGGAATACCACTTAGGCATACGTCAGTCTACCTCGTGCAATTTGTTCTGCAGAACGTTTACAAATAAAGAGTATTGAAAATATAGCTACACTGATTATTCAAAGGGCTTAAGGGTGTAAGTGGTCGCCTTATCACTGTTACTGTTATGCCCTTTATCTCCTTATCATACAAAAAATGTACCAAGTCTGAATGCTATATTGTCGTAGTCAGATTAATTATTTTTGCTTCTTGATGATGACACTTATGTAATTATTTATCTTAAGCATGTTTATGGTTTGAATGAAGTAAGCAAGCGCTCTAAGATCCTGGAACTCAAGTATTAGATCTTACTGTTATGAAGGTTCACAGCAACTGTGTAAGATTCAACTCGCTTTGGCGATATGAAAATCCTTTAAATTACCTCTACACTAACAGAAAATATCGCAATCGACGATAGTGAGTAAACATATAAATGGTTTACATTCGAGGTTTGAGATATATTTATTTCTCTTAAGAATTATACATTCACTTACATGAGAAAGTTCACAATAATATTACACATTTTGGTCGGCGCACAGTAAAAACAAGTTCACAATAATAAATAAAGTAGGGTAGATACAATTAAACTAAAACCGACCAGACATAAACATTCCATTAGAATTACACAGAGTACGCGCGACTGGAAGCGGCACTTGATAAAATCATGCTTGGATATCGTGATGACTACATTTTTATAATTACTGATTTTAGTATAAGCTTTTTGTATGATTGATATTAATTTTAGTTAAGATTTAAAATTTATTTCATACCTTCTTTTTGCAAGTTATTTTATAGATGAATCATTAGCAAGTTGTTAATAAATTTGTTTATATAATATCATAGTTATTTTTATAGTGTTTATATAATTATGTATTTACACATTATATATTTAAGTATGTAATTGAAGTTATTTAAGTTTATATATATTTAACTGTATTTTGACCGTTTATATTGATACTCGTATTTTATTTTTATTATTATATTATTTGATAAAATAATGATTTTTATTCTATATGTATTTTAGACCACATTTTTCTATGAAGTTATTTTATATGTGAAATTTTATTACATTGTTTTTGTTTACATTTACACACATCATGTTAACTGTTTTTTTTCTTTTGAAATATTTTAGTTATTAATGGCATTTTTATAATTTGTTTAATAAGTAAAATTTTAGCAATTTTTAAAAGTAATCATAGTTTTTGCCTCTTTGATGTTGTTCGGTAATTTGTTATATAATTTGGCACCATTATACATAAGACACTTTTTACCGTAATTTGTTCGTGGTTTATTTAATAAAATGTCATTTGCTCTTCTTATGCCCGGTTTCTGAAGTTCACAGATATACTCTCAACAGTTATTGATTCAATATAGTTATGGAAACGAAAAACGTTGGTTAACTGACACTGCGTTTCTGACTACCCATTGGAGCGTCCAATAACTGTTGAACCGATACGTAGTTCTTTTTCTGCCACTAGATAGATCTGTTATAAAAACGTGTTGAAAATTTATATAACTATTTTAATTTGAACATATTAAAATAGTTAAATATATTTTTAAAATAGTTAAACTAGATTTTTAATCATTATACGCTTTTTTCAGGAGTAAACAACTACATAGTTGCTTGTAATTTTACTAAAATAATACCATGATGCCTCATTCGTAATGGGTGTATACCTTTTTTTTTTTGGTGTCGGGTTGGAAAATCCTCATGGAGTCCCTTCGCCCTGGGGGGAAGGACGAAGGGGACTGTCAGACTCTTACTGACTAAAAACCAACCCGTGTTCCTCACGTACCCGTGTGTCGGAGGGTCGGGTATCGCTGAAGCATGCCTCGCTACCCCCCGACGGGAATGGGTGTATACCTGCTAACTTAAAAACTTAAAAAAAAAACGTCGAACAGGCCTTGCTGCCAGATTTCAAGCTGTTTAGACCGTTATTGATTTTTGTTTTGTTTCATTTGCGTGCGACTTGAGCGTGTTATTTTAATTTCGTAAACGATAATAGTTCTTGTTGTGTTGTTTCGTAAAAATGGAATTAATTGTAAACCGCAGTAAAAGTTTTACTGAAAAGGAGAAGATGCTTCTCATCCAACTAGCCAAAGATTTCATAACTATAATATAATATAAAGGAAGATAATAAATTCTTCACCCGCAAACATTTTAAAGGGATTTCTCCTAGATCTTAGGTTTTTAGTAACTGATTTATTAGCAATAAACTGCAGCACTTCAAATCAAACTCGGACGAACTGCTCGAATACATTTTGTATCAGTTATGTAAAAGTTGTAAACACAAACTTATCATATCATAACCTTAAAAATCTTAAAATAACACGTTTGACAGAAGTTAAACTTTAAATAAAGTTATGGAACCGATAAACTGCGAACGTTGGTCGGTTAAGTTAAACTAAGGATAACTGGAGTTTATGTTATGACGCGTTGTTCGGAAACGCACTTTCTTGAGTTATCGAACCAATAACGCTAACGGATAGATAAACCACCGATAAAAGTACCTCAGAAACCAGGCATTAGTCAAATTTTTTGTACCTGATGTTTTTAGTAAAACTTACTTGCGTGTATCTTTACATAAAACTTCCCTGAACAGTTGTTATAGGTATATGTTTGTGATATATTCATTATTTTTGTTTCTTTATATCTTTTGCATGTTGGTGTATCATAGTCGTAATTAAACAATGTTTTAATTAGTTTATTTTGGGCGATTTGTAATGTTTCCAAATTAGTTTTGGCAGCAACACCCCATATTTCGATAAAGTAATCTATATGTGGTTTTATCAGTGAATTATACACATTATATCGAACGTCACGAGGACGAAACATTGGATAATTCTCCTCACTGACCCCGTCAGGTTACTTAATTTATTTTTACATACATACATACATATGCTCACGCCTTTTCCCGTCGGGGTAGGCAGAGTCAACAGAACGCCACTTGCTTCCATCCTTGCAAACCTCTTTATTTTTAATTTTGTCAATATGAGATTTCCAAGTAAGATGGCTATATAATATTAATCCTAGGTATTTTTCTTGATTAACTTTGCAAATATTTTGGTTATTGATTGTTAATGGTGGGTATGATAGGACTTTTTTGTTTTTAGCTGTAAATACTGTACATTCCATTAAATGTTGCGTAAAAAGTTTACACAGAGGTATAAACGAGCTCAGTGTTCAGCTATTTGTATGAACGAAATCTTCAATCAAAGGGAAACGTTGAAAAATATTATCATTTATCTCTATTATCTATCCGTTCTGTTTGTCAACGGGCCGCTTTGAGCGTCACTTCTTTTATTTTGTTTTAATACAAATATGCATTACATAGAATTGGGACTGGCAATCGTGCAAAATATTCGTGTGTACGTAGTAAATTGAAGTTTATTTTGAAAATTTTTTTGGCTTCTGGCAACACTGGCGGTATAACGTAAAACTGTATTTCTCCCAATAATTTATTAGTTTTAAATCTATTTAATTCATATTAATGTGCCTAATTTGGTAATTCCTTACGTAATAAGCTGTGATAATTATAATAGTCGTATAATAACAGTGATAAGTGTTGTTCATCAAGTTGTAAAAGTTTTGCAAATTCAAGTAAGTCAACTGTCAAACTAACGTACAATTTTATAAAGAATTTGCATTATTTCTACAATAATAGCTAAATTTGAACCAATTTGAGGTGAGTTTACTTCTTATTTGACTTTCGTACACCTTTTACACAAGCAATATACCAAATTAGCATATCACAATTTACTCAAACAACTTTGTTGGTGTCTTACACAAACCTCAGTGACCTTTCTTGCTTTGTTTATTTACTTTTAACAAGATGATGACCAGAAGGGCACGCCAAGACGATGAGAAATTACAGGTGGCCCTTACTGAACTAAAGAAATATAAGGATTTGTGTCAGTCACTACAAAGTGAACATGAGGACAATGAGAAGGAAATGCTACAGATTTTAGGGAAAAACTCTCAGCTTAGGAGTGAGATGGCAGAAATGCACACTAATTTAGTCACTTCTTTAGACGAAAGGGATAGATTACAAAACATTGTTATGCAATTTGACAGGTGCAGTGATGAATTTGAGAAAGCTCTCAAACGCATCACTGAATTGGAGGGTCTCCTAAGTGAGGCCAATAATCAAATAAACATATTACAAAGTGCAAACCAGACTATGAAATCAGTTACAACACAATCGCTATTTGATGAGCTGGTTGGTAGCGCTCCATGCATGGTTTCTGCCATCTCTGATGATAGCAGTAGAAACATAGTGACTATTGATTTAACAGAGTCTAATTCATATATTCAGTCATTTAGAAAGATGAAAGCCTGTAATAAATTGAAGAAGTATGTTAAAATTAATAAATTTATCAGGAAAAAGGAAAAATTGTTAAGAATGTACAAGAAATCAAATATTAATGTAGATTATTGCAAAAAATATGTTAATTTAAAGGAACAGATGTCAGTATGTTTAGCTAAATTAGATTCTAATCTATTAAAGTATGATGCTGATGTTCATTGTTTGCAAATGGAGAATAACAGTTTACAAGAATCATTGTTGAACATGACAAAGAAATATAATTTATCGCAAAAACAAATAAATGAGCATATCTTGGCAATGGATGACTTAGTGGACTTGTGTAAGTATAATGAGCAGAGGCTCCAATCTCTTACCAATAATAATCATGGCAATGAACATAGCCAGATGCCACGGAGTCATTCACAGCCAACTACATTGAATTATTGCCCTGATTTGTTATCACCGTCTGATGCAGCGGGTAACAGCAACATTGATTCTAATTTTGGCACTTCCTTCTCACCCCACATTACAAATACTGACAAACTATTAATGTTTAGTGATGAGATAGGAGAAAAACATGAGCCAATTGTTGCGGCAAAGGACAGGTTTGGCTTTTACTAACATATGTATGCCTGGAGCAAGTTATACTCAAATAATGCAATCTATTTTGTCTAAATCATACTGTCCTGAAACAACAATTATTATATTTATTGGGAGAAGAAGAAATGCAAATATAAATGTAATACAGAGATATTTTGACCAATTACTCAATTTAAAAGTTAGAAAAATTCTGTTGCTTGCTTTTCCTTACAGTAACCTGTTGCCACAAGCTGGAAATGATTATAGATTTAAGATTAATTCAAAATTGCATACTATGACATTTTATAATAATCTGATTGACATTATTGACTCTAATGCTTTAATTAGAAATTTTTATTTGACATATGATAATTATTATATATCACAATTTTATAAAAGACAAATAGCATCATCGCTAGCTTATTATATTAATAACTCAGCCAAGGTTTTGGCTAACCACACTGCTTTTATTGAGCAGTCAAATTTGACATGCAATATAAGCTTGGAATCCGTTCCAAATTCTTTAAATTGACTTCTGAGACAATAGAGTCAATCTCTGGCAATATATTTAATAAGACACCAAATTCTGTATCTAGTTTAAGTGACAAAAATATAGTTCCATCAACCACACATACAAAAAATAATTTAAAAAATTGTATCAACCTGGTGCATCAAAATATACAAGGGTTGATGGGCAAGGAGTTAGAATTGGAATTGTTTATGAACTGTAACAATATTGATATTTTATGCATTACAGAACATTGGCTAAGAAGCCACCAGTTCATATTCAATTTTAATAACCACCAGGTTGTAAGCTCGTTCAGTAGAGAAAAGTTTATCCATGGTGGCTCGTTAATCACAGCAAGTAAATTTCTAAAATTTAAAGAAAAGACTGACATTGTGAGCCTCTCTGTTGAGCGAGTAGTAGAGATTACATGTGTTGAGTTTGAGCAGTTCATTGTTATGAGTGTATACAAACCTCCATGTGCACCATTTGAAAGTTTTTTAGTTATTATGGAGGATGCTCTAAGCAAAGTTTGTAATTGCCGTAAAACGGTTGCTATTTGTGGAGACTTTAACATTAACATATTAGAAAAATGCTCTTCAACTATCAATTTTTTAAATTTATTTAAGTCATACAATTTATGTCATAATTTCTATGAACCAAATAGAGTGACTGCCACAAGTGGTACTTGTATTGATAATATATTTACTAGTATAAAACCAATACACAAATCTTTGATTAATATGCTTCAGTCAGATCACAGTGGGCAGTTAATCTGTTGTCCTAGAGAATGTCCGAGAGACCAGAGAAAAATGGTTAAATATATACCAATAAATGAGAATCGACTTAAAACTTTTAAAAACAATTTATCTCGAAAAATGCGTTGGTTGCGTCATCATGACCATCCGGATCAGTTATATTATTCTTTATTTAAATTAATTAATGACGAATTTCAGACCGTATTTTCATCCAAAAAATTAAATGTAACTGACCGTCTGATGTTTAGTGATTGGGCAACTGAAGGTATTCATAAAAGCCGGATTAGGTTATATGAACTGTATAATGAAAAGTCTTATAATAATAGTCAGACCTTTATTAATTACGTAAGAAAGTATTCCAAAATATTTAGACGAGCTTGTAACACGGCAAAATCTATTTATCTGAGAAACAAAATAAAATTATCAGAAAATACTATAAAGGCTACCTGGAATGTCATCAACAATGAAACTGGCAGAGCCAAAGCACGCAGCTGCGACTACCTTTTAAAAATCAATAATGTGAGTATTTCAGAGGATCTGGAAGTTGCGACAGAATTTGAGAATTTCTTTGCTAATATACCTATAGTGACAACAAAGTCGCTCAACTCATCTTCCATGTCTGCTGAAATGCTTCTTAGGGACTGCGTGCCAGAATGTGATGCAGCCTTTGAATTCACTGTTGTTACTACTGACGATATTCTTAAACAATTTAAAACTTTAAATATGAAAAAGACAATGGATTTGTGGGGACTGTCAGTGAAGACTACTTCATCTATTATTAGCATAACTGCTCCACATCTTGCAGCGGTGTTCAATGGTTGCGTTGCTTCTGGAATATTTCCTGACTTAATGAAATATAGTAAAGTTATACCTTTATTTAAATCTGGTGACACAACCGACCCTTCTAATTTTCGACCTATTTCTGTATTGCCGACACTTAGTAAAATTTTTGAAAAATTAATTCTTATTCAGTTGCTTAGTTATTTTAATAGACATAATCTACTCCACAAGAAACAGTTCGGATTTACGAGGGGTCGTTCGACTACTGACGCAGGAGTTGAGCTACTCAAAAGCATATTTGCAGCTTGGGAGAAGTCGCAAGATGCATTAGGTATTTTTTGCGACTTGTCAAAAGCGTTTGATTGTGTACATCATGACACTCTGGTCAGAAAATTGTATCATTACGGCGTTAGGAACAAAGCTCTCGATCTCCTGGTTTCTTACTTGGGCAAAAGAATCCAGAAGGTCCAGATCAATGACAAGACATCTCCAGGTTCTGCCTTGAAAATGGGAGTCCCGCAGGGGTCAATCCTCGGACCATTTCTTTTTTTGATTTATATTAACGATCTACCTTATTATGTAAAAAAGAATCATGAGATTGTGTTGTTCGCGGATGATACCTCCTTAATTTTTAATATTAGACGACAACAGATAAATTTTGACGAAGTAAACAATGCACTCTCTAAAGTTGTTAATTGGTTTAATGTAAATAATTTATTACTTAATGATAAGAAAACCAAACTATTTAAATTCTCAATGCCCAATGTTAAACAGATGGAAACCAATGTACAACTTAAGGAATCCAGAATTGAGCCCGTCGGGACAACTATGTTTCTAGGTATTATGCTTGATACCAAACTGGGCCCCGCATATAGAAAGACTTTCGGGCAAACTTAGTTCTGCAGCTTATGCAGTTAGGACAATTAGACGCCTTACAGATATAGATACAGCTAGAATGGTTTATTTCAGTTACTTTCATAGTATCATGTCTTATGGGATTCTTCTCTGGGGGAATGCTGCAGACCTTAACACGATATTCGTTCTGCAGAAAAGAGCAATAAGGGGAATTTACAACCTCGGTCCTCGTATTTCTCTAAGAGGAAAGTTCAGTGAGATAGGCATTCTAACTCTTGTATCGCAATATATATACGATAATCTGTTATATGTCCACAAGAATATTGACAAATTTAGTAAAAAAAGTGATCTTCACACTGTAAATACTAGACATAAGTATAATCTTGTAGTTCATAGCACCCGCCTCCACAAAATAAGTAGCTGTTTTATGGGGCAGTGTATACGCTTTTATAACAAGCTCCCTCTTAGTATAAGAAATTTAACAATTAATAAATTTAAGATAATTGTTAAAACTAAATTGTGTTTAAAAGCATATTATAAAATTTCCGATTATATAGACGACAAAAATGCTTGGGATTGAGCTGCTCTAATTCAAGATGTTTAAAAATATAAACTTGTACAACTGATAAATTTAAAATTGACGTTTCGTAAGCACTTTATACAAAGTTTACACGAAATAAAGTATCATTTCATTTCATTTCATTTCATTTCAAAATAATATAATCTAATATATAAAATTCTCGTGTCACAGTTTTCGTTCCCATACTCCTCCGAAACGGCTTGACCGATTTTGATGAAATTTTTTGTGCTTATCCGGTATCTATGAGAATCGGCCAACATCTATTTTTCAAAAAAAAAAAAATTTTGCAAAACAACGTTTGCCGAGTCAGCTAGTTCTATATAAAATTCTCGTGTCACAGTTTTCGTTCCCATACTCCTCCGAAACGGCTTGACCGATTTTGATGAAATTTTTTGTGCTTATCCGGTATCTATGAGAATCGGCCAACATCTATTTTAAAAAAAAAAAAAACATTTTGCAAAACAACGTTTGCCGGGTCAGCTAGTAATTCTATAAGGCCTGCATTTAAAAAATTCTTTTTGGTTGACATTCCAAAGCAACTGAAATCAAAAACATGAATGTTAAGTTCTACGGGGACGAGAACACATTTTATATAGGTATTTTTGTTCACTATAACTATAGTCAACTTTACTAGTAAACGGTAATAATATTTATTCTATCTTTGATAACGAAATAATTTCTTCAGGCAACAAACAAGTGGTAATATAAAATAATACACCAATTATGTTAATCGTTAAGAAGAAAAACAGATCAAACGTACCTGAGAAGGGAACATTACGATACTGAAACCAATTACCATACTGAAATTATAAGGCGAAACTTTGTTCGAAGTTCACGTACAAACAGATTATACGCTCGGAATTAACTACTTGATAGCCTATAGCGACCACGCTTTCTTATAACAACTACTTAAGATCTAAACGATAGACTTGTATGCAAACAAAGTGATATTAGTTTTAGCGGACTTTCTTTCAGGTAGAATTGGCACTTAATAATTAAAACTCTATCAAATGATGTATTTAAAGGGTCATATTTGTAAACAAAAAAAATAATATATAATGTGTATAATTCACTGACAAAACCACATATAGATTACCTTATCGAAATATGGGTGTAATATTAACACCTCTGCCTACCTCTTCGGGGATACAGGCGTGAGACTATAAATAAATAAATAAATAAGTTGGGAACAAATCAAAAAAGTACCAGAAAGTAAAAGGTAATTACAGCTGTTTTTACTATTAGTATTTTAAAATTCTGTGTTTAAGATTTATATCAAGTTTGCTAAGTTTACTATTCAGAATGCGCAGCACAGCCCTGTTTCTATTTCGGGATTAGTTGAATATGTGTGAATTGGCCCAGGATATTATGAAATGATTCATATTGCTCTGTGTAGAACAATGTTTATGTACATAGTTCAATACTAGAACTTGATAGGTTTTCATATAATGCAGAGGTTGCATACCTATATACTCGCGCTTATTATGAAAGTACTTATGCACATCAAAACTGAACATTATTTCCAAAACAATGAAGGTGAGATGAGCCGAATTGCTTCAAATCATCGAAGCAAGTAATTTCAGTAATCTATTGGCTGTAAAGAATGTTACACTTCGGCGCCGTCCAAACAATTCCGTTTGCGTTTATCTGCCAGCATTCTTATCATAGATACAATCTGACTTATCTGTCAGCTAAGTTCATTACGAAGGTTTACTGCATTTCCGAGAAACTTCTGAGAACAGTAATTACGACCGTACTGTCAATGTTATCAAAGTGCTTCAAACGTAATTAAGAGTGAACGCTTGGTTATTAGTGTTGGCAATTAGTAAGTAACAGGTAGATTTTTAATATTTTAATTTTAGAAGACTTCTTCCGTACTAAGTATAAATCCTATGTAGCTTTGACTTTACAAAAATTTTACCAGTGGATTCAAAAATACCCGGACTGGCCACAACACTTTGTCGATCACACAAGTTCATGCGAATCGAAGACACGACACTCAGCGTTGTGCTAAACGGCAAGACAGCCATCACACCATAAGTGCAATGAAATATGTTTCTGTCTCATTCGTACACAGTATAAAAAAGCGAAGAAACGATTCAAATAGCTTTCGAACGGAGTGACTTAGGTAATATTGATACAGTCCAAATTTAATTAGTAATATTGCTTAAAGGCATCCTCGTATAATGGGGTGACGTTGCATACATGATGTCCCAGACATACTACAAATGTGTGTGGAGCTCGCAAATGTTTATTCAGTGAGGGACCGACCCTACGTCAGTGAAAGGACTAGTAGCTTCATTGTGATACAATAAAAACTCCATGTTGGCAACCCATGTTAAACAGTGAACAATTTTAATTAGCCTGCTATAAATTATACAGCCTTCCACTAAACTCTATTGTCTTTATAATAAAATTAATATACAAACTTTTAGTTACCGGGTTGAGTTCTTGAACAATTAGTATGTTTTCGAAGTCTTATTAGTCGTAACATTTTAGTCCAATACAATATTTTTTGTCTAAATTAACAAGCTGAAAAGTTACTTATGAAAGTACTCATTTTATTTCCGTTAACGGTTGGTAGAACGTAAAGGGAAGTTTAATTTTCTTACGGCAAACTTTATAGCGCTGTTGCTTAAATATTGACGGCTTGGAAGCCAAAAATTTCAATTTTATTCTACAACCAACAAATTACCTCACCTTATTTTTTAGTGAAACCCCGATCGTAATGGGTTTCAAAATGTTTCATTGTACGTTTTAATTACTGTTTCATATTTAATAGAATTGTATAAATGATTTTATCGTGCCTGTTGTTTATTCTGTATTTTTTGTTGCTTTTAGCTTTTTGTGGATAATTGTTATGTAAGCGTTTGGGTATAGTAAATTGTTTTGGTGACGTAACCATTTATAGTGGAGAAATAATTTAAATTGCAGCCGTTAATATAACTAAGAGAATTGTTTTAACCCATATTAGAATTATTTTAAAGCGTAAATTATTGTTAATGGTTCTATGTTTTTGACAATTAATATTATTGCACCAATATTTTTCTAACAATTATGCATCGAAACAGGTGCAATAATGATATAAATTATTGTAAAATTTTGAATTGAAAACAAATGAAGTTGCAAAAAATTGTAGATCAACAATTTCATAGTCAATTTGTTTTGATTTTCATTCCAGTTCTCCTAGCGTCAGTGCAGATAATATAAAAGCAATTTAGTATATCTACTAATTTTTTCCATCGACACGATTTCCAGCGCATCGCTGTAGCGGTTGATATTTCATTTTACGGTTGCAAATTCGTTTTACGAATATATATTTTTTTTTATCGTCGACCGTGAAAGTACTACCTCCCATAGAATATCTACGTGCCTATAAAGTCACAGTATTTATACTGTTGCGTTTCGTTCGGTGAGGGCGACTACCAGAGGTCTCATCACTCTCTTCCTTTTCCCTCATCCCGCTCGTTTTCCATCCAGGTGCTCGACATATTTGTGACTCTTCTGGGATTGCGGGTGTCCATGGGTAGCGGTAATACCTTACCATCAGGCAATCCATCTGGTCGTTTGCCTCCTATGCCATAAAAATAATCCTAAAATTGTCCTTAGGTTAGAGTAATTCCTTACTATAATTATATGTTCTTCATTTAAACGTCTTCTTTACTTCCACCAGGATCCCATGGAATCATATGACGTCAACTCGCACGATTCAGATCTGCAGCCGCGCTACGATATGATCGACTCGAACCGCCACGGCACGCGGTGCGCGGGCGAAGTCGCAGCCACTGCGAACAACTCGTTTTGCGCTGTTGGCGTCGCGTATGGCGCTAGTGTTGGAGGTAAGAGATATCAATCACTTAGTTCTTATCATCATATCAGCCAAAAGACGTACACTGCTGGACATAGGCCTACCCTAAGGCTATCCTGATGCATCCATCCGCTGCCCGCGATCCCAACAAGATCGCCAGTCTACCTTGCGGCAGTTATTACGGCACGAATAATAGGCACATACGGCTAAGCAATGAATGCTTCTTAAAAGAGCATTGTGGCGTACGTCCAGCAGTAAACGTCTCTAAGGTGAGGTGATAAAACGCTTCTGGTCTAGACAACAGAAGTTCATAATTGGCTTCATGCGTTAGGATAGATCGATACCCTCCCTTATCTCATATCACTTACGCACTAAGCATAGCATGTGCTATCAAATGTCTTACGATTCCCGACTCGTTTAGTTTACCATACTAATCGAATATCGGAGCACTGGAACGCACAGTCCTTACCCTTATGTCCGTTGTATGAAGATGTATGCATTTCGGGTCCAAAGCTTTAACCGCATTGCCTGATCCAGTGTACGCATAATTGCGTAGGCGTATTCTGGAACAAGTAGCACATACGTGCGGCTAAGCGTACAGAGGACGTGGTATGCGTACTCTTTGCCGCACGTAAAAACTTCGCGTTCCATCCAATGCACGCGTAACCGACGACGCGTGCTTCAGAATACATGGGACGCAAACGATTGTGTTTGTATTCGTCTTCAGTTCCATTTTAAAGTTTAGTTTGATTCAGGATTAACTCATATTGCGTCTGTTATTAAAATAGAGTATGAAAATATTTCAAATTGGCAAGTCTAAAACTATACATATTTCATCAAATCAAAAGATTGTGGTTATGTTGGCAAACAATCATGCGGGCCTAAATTAAATTTTTGCGGCCGGACCCAAGTATGAAATCTGATTAAGTAACGGAAAATTTCACAGATTGAAAAGTTGTTCCTACTTTATTACTAGAATTTTCTTACCTAGAAATAAATCTAGTTGCCCAGTAGGATAATGTTATCAATAGATATTGACCATGTAATACGTCTATAAATCTCAGCAAAGTAAGGTGAGTTGAGGACTAATAATCTTAAATAATCCCTCTCTCTAATTTTTTGGCAATATCGAAGAGTTAGAAATAAAAGTCAGGCATTTTATTAAGAACTAGAGGACGCCAGCAGCTACGCCTGCACTTTTTTAAAATTTACCCGTTTTGGCCGATCCCGTGGGAATTTCGGGAAATCCCTTCTTAGTGCACCCCTACGGTCCCCAAGGAACATACATGCCAAATTTCAGCTTCCTGCGCCCAATAGTTTCGGCTGTAGTGTGTCTGTCAGTCAGTCAGTAACGCAAGGATTTTATATATTAAGATTTACGTAAAGTCCACAAAAATTGTGCACTAATCGATTGCAGAAGTTTGACTCATGTTTTGCGTAAATAAATACTACCCTAATCAGCACGTCAGGCGTCGCGTCGTTGCAACAGACAGATTTTATGCATTGGGCAAACTTACACCAATTATTACAACAATTATTTTATAATCTAAAAAGGTCATTTTTTTTTGCTTAATGCGTAAGATTAACAATTTAGGGAGGCAAAAAGAGCGACACGAGAAAGAAAGGAAAACATTATCGGATGTCGGACGGTAGAGGAGTATAGAAGCAAAATACGTACTTCACAAAACATGAAGATGATACATACATACATACATAGACTCACGCCTGTTTCCCCGAAGGGGTAGGCAGAGGCATATTAAACGCCCACTTTTCGCCAGTGTTTTGATGCCACGTAATAGGTGGCGAGCCTATTGCCGCTTATTGGGACATTTTGTTGAAGATGATGATGCTTAAAATGCAGATAGATATGGTAGCGAGGTATTGGGTCACAGCATATTGCAAAGCTTATGATTGTATAAAGCCAGTTGAATGAAACAAACTTTTCTATCAAGAGATAAACGAACTGCTGATTACACAAAAATGTTTACGCCAAAGTTCTTTCAAGTGCAGCTTTGAGACTGAAAATAAGTCAACGTATTTTTGCTTCAGAACGTAATCATTTCATTGTCAATACAATTAGTTGTATTACTCAAATGAAGAATAAGGCAGCGATAGCCGAGTGGATATACCAACAGACTGCCATGCAGAGGGTATCGGGTTCGAATCCACGGCGCGCAGCAATGACTTTTCGAAGTTATGTGATAAGATAAGATAAGATAAAGATAAGATAAGATAAGAATTCATTTATTTGCACACAATAACAATAACATGAATTTTACAGCAAGTAAGAACCAAGAATTGAGATAAAATACATAAGAATTAAAGTAAGCAGATAAGTACATACATAACATTATAGGTGCAACAACAATCTATAGCTAGCATTAGGTAGGCAGCATCGCGACAATCGCTCACGCCGACACGCGACGGCCGGCCTGCCGCGGCGCGCGGCGGCCGGCGGACCGACCGGCGACCAGTGCCGCTTGAACAGCGCTGCTCGACGCACGCGCACGCGCCGCAAGCACAGCGCCAGCCATGCCGACCGATAAGTTAACGCGTCGCAGCATTATATAACACAAATTATTATGTTGTCATAGGCGCCAAGCGCTTGCAACGTCAGTCTCATAAATAACGCATATTTACACGCACCTTACTTACATTATAAATAACAATAACAATAGGATCAGCATAAAGGTACGTATTCTACACTATAAACAAACTATGCTTATGTACAGGTAAATTATATAATAATTATGTTATTGTTATGCTATGACTGAAACGGATCTCGTTTATTATTTTAGAATTCATGGAAAAAGCAGAATCAGCTAGTACACAAAGATATGTAGCGAGCGACGCGTTCAGAGTAGTCAGCATAATTCGCAGCTATTATATATCAGCTACCTACCGATCCTGCTGGCGGCTAGCGGCACAAATGCCATGACACAATAAGATCTATATTTTTTTATGAGCAAACCATGAACAATGGGTAAGCAGTATTTAATTATTAAAATAATGTATTTTTGTAATTATGTAGGCTGTCCTCAGATAAGCAGGCTATTCCTTTTCATTTCTTTTCAGTTTTTGGGCTTCCTTCAGATAAATTGCGAAAGCATCGTGCCGCCAACACAGAGGAATACAGAAGCTTGTCAAAAAAAAACTACTCATAAAAGAAAGAGAGCTCGGCTTGGTTCGGTATAATATTGTGTGGCAAATAGGCCATCAGCTCAGTATTATGTTGCAAAAATAAAAATTTGCAACCCTGCTTTTCAGCTGAGGCCTCTGAAGGGCTAGTGGGCTTACTATTTCTACAGTCAGATGTTACTTATTTATGCAATCAGATGAATAAATTAGGTTCCAGTTATAAGTCAAATATGCAGTCAATAAAACCAAAAAATACTGCTAGAAACATTTCAACAACAAAAAAAAAAACATATATATAGGTTATATATATATTTTTTTTTGACACTCGTATAAAAGTCAATGGAAGCTATGTCGAATAACATAAAAAGGGCAGTAAAATAGGCAGCAAAGTATGGCATAATATTGAAAATCATAAGTACAAAAGGATATAATGATATTAAGCAAATATGTCAGTAATAAAATTTCAAAATAAAATAGGTCAACAGATATGATTAAAATAATAAAATTAAAATAGGCCTGTAAAGAGGGCAATGAGATAAAATTAATACATATGATGCCTTACGGCCAAAAGAGGCTAACCGCCACTTAACAAACTTTACAGGAGAGTAGTTTAAAGTTCAAAATAAGTGAAAAAAAATCATAGAAAATTTTCTGTACGTTCCAAAAGCTTCAAAATTTAACCATATAGTTTTTGATTAGGTCTCTACGAAATGACATTGTTAATTAAAACAAATCACACTCCTAACACTATTTACTGTCGCTTACCCTCAAATGGTCCTAATTATACTAACAGGCAAAAACGTCGTTAATGAAAACAACCCAATTAATGAGTTCCAACCCAAATGATTTAACTGCACCATTTATTTTATTTCTGTTGAAGAAAAAGAGCATACCTGTGCTTTTTCTGTTCATCAAGTGGAGCCAATATGACATAACCGGCTATTGGTTAATGGCAGAAGAACAAGGAAATTGTTATAAGTTAATTATCTATAAAAAATACTATAAGCCCTTTTATACAACGCGAAAGCGCATTTTGATTAATTCTTATAAAATTATACATACATACTTACAAACATACATTAGACTTTTATAAGTTTTTAAACTGGCTAACCGACTAAGGTATGAATTAAAAAAAGAGAAATTGTGCTCAATCAGTCTTTAGTTTAGAAAATTAAACAAAACAATTGTTACTCATTGTAAGTTAGTCTTGCATTATACATTCATGCTGACATTCTAAGTATGAAAAAAAATATAAACTTAAAATTTCGTACCTAAGGACCTCTTTTAGATATGACGGTAGGCGTTTGGTCCTCGTCGTCCGCATGTCCGCGTCTACAGTTGTCGTAAATCACCTCGCGACGTTCCACGGTGGTCAATGAGCGGAAAAAATTCAATTTTGCAAAGTATGACTATTCAAATATGTCATACCAGTATTGGATACTACAAGCCTAAATAAACACAAACACATAATAATTTTATTTTTATTGCGTTACCTTATTAGTTTAATAAAATTACAAAGTTGAAGTTAAAAGGATATTGAATTTTCACTTGTAAAAAGCCCTAAGTTAGTGGGTTGTATGTTCCAGTTTGTGGTGTTTTTTTAAGGCAGCGATAGCCTAGTGGAGATACCAACAGACTGCCATGCCGAGGGTATCGGGTTCGAATCCACGGCGCGCACCAATGACTTTTCGGAGTTATGTGCGTATTAAATAGTCAATTATCGCTTGTCCCGTGCCTCGGAGAGCACGTTAAGCCGTCGTTCCCGGTTGTCATGAAGATCTTTGACAGTCGTTATAGGGCGTCAGTACCTTCTAAATAAACTGACACTAGTCTAAACCATGGGATATTGCTATCCCTTCGGGTTGCGGAGGTCAGACAGGCAGTCGCTCCGTGGATAAGCTAATATTCAGCCAAATCCGGTTAGACTAGTAAGCGGACCCCAGATTGAAACTGGGATAACGCTAGGAGGATGTGGTGTTTTTTTAAATATACTTAAATTTTCTGTAATACAACACGTCTTAGAGAATCTACTAGATAATTAGTATTGTCGATAAAGTGATTAATATGAGTGCAGGATAATTAGAGAAGAAAGCTTGTTTTTAAGTAAAATTCTTAGTTTAAACGGCCATATATAGGTTGCGGCGGCTTCCGGCGGTTTCTCTTATAATTCAAATAATAGGCACATTTGTGTAGATAATTAATAAATCACTTCCAGCTGTAAATACCTGCGAATCTCCATTTTTTTGCCATATTAGTTAATTAACTCATTATTACGCACATTAAGATGGTGCCTCAGACACTAACTTGTTTCTAACAACATTAGTTCCTCTCCGTCTCAATGACCAATGAAAACAATCTTCGGTGTATTGGAAGAATGAATCTCCTTCTTCAACCAGGTACTGTAGACCAGTACAGTTTCAGTTCATGAAAGATACTACAGACGTCAGTAACAACGAAATTGCGAGAATGGAAAGTGAAATAGCAAATCTTAACGAAACATATATATTATTATTACATAACCAAATATCGATGAAAAATATTTTGTTTTACTACTTTCTAAAGGAATAGACAACCTTCACAATTATTTCCGCTGCCCCATACAACCCGTAGCCGGGGGTGTCCTTCACAGCAAAGAAACTACCCAAAATAACCGTGTCCGATGAAGACATGCGTCAGGCGGAAGGTGAGGACACCGTGGCGGCCTTCAGCCACTCCAAAAAGAGGGTTCTTACTATCGCTTTTGCCGTGTATCCATTAATTCGCACTCACCCATCCATTCACTCAATCGATAAAACAATGATGATGACACATGTTAAATCAGTCACGGTGACAAATCTTGAGGCAGAATAACAATTTGCAAAAGAGGGACCTACTAACGCTAATATATGTGCAAAACAAACGTGCAGTTTTTATTCTCTCACTCTCATTGTCCCATAGGCAATTCGACACAACAGAGTCATATCAGTCGCAGGATTAACTCTTGACTGTTACTGAGAATTCATCAAAAAATCCAATAATTCATTGCAGGCCCAACCTGGGATTCGAACCCTTGATTATGCTCCTAAGCCAGGCCAGCCAACAAAAACTCTGTAGGTACTTATTTAACCATTAAGTATTGTCTGAACAAGATAGCATAATAATGATTTCTTACCTATAAAACTTATAAATAACTAATTAGAATACACAATTATAGATGAATATAAAAGTCTTTTAAAATAATCTTACCGTTTTATTTCCTTCGAAAAACTTCGCGCCAAACGGACTCGCAAGCACGGAGGTGCTTATGCCCACGGTGAATGTTTGCTGTGCAACGCTAACGACATTTTGTTCGAACGAAGGAGTGAGATAACCGACGCTGTTTGTCATTCTTCTGTAAGCTAACCGCCAAACCTTTGATTTACCTTGTTATCTAACCACCATACCAGATATTTTTTTGGGGAGGGGAAAAAAAGGGTAAGCGACAATGTAAGGCGACATTCGTTTGGATAAATTATTCTAAGCGCCTTCGATGATTGATTTGGTGACTAGGGAAAATAAAAATAAACGCCAAATAAAGTCACGGAAATGAGACCTAAATGGAATAAATGACATATATGTTATCCAAAGGAACTGCCCTAATATCCTAACCGAAAGTTTGGTACACAAAGATTCAAGTAAAATTTGACTAATATATTTTTTACAAAAAAGTATTTACAGCCCAAACAACTTAACGTTCAAGTAAAGAAAAAAATATTCAAAGCCAAAAATGCTTATCTCACAGTTTTGAAATATAATTTTTATCCAACCACCATAATACAAAATACACCAAAAATAACTGTCGTTTATGACGAAAAACTTAGTGTTAGAACCTCAATTCCTTTACCGCCTAAGCGACAAAAAGTTTGTCCTAGAGCCACGAAACTTAGACCATTAGACGCAGAAAAAAAGCCGATTCTAACCATATATATAAGTCGATTTCGCAAAAAATGTCGCTTACCCCCTTTTGGCCGGAAGGCATCGATATTAACAAGCAAATAAAAAGGATTATTAGACATATTATAAAAGTATAGTAAATATATTACGTATTATAAAAGGTTATTAGGCATGTAATTACTCATTATAACTATTTTGCCTTTTATTTATTGAGTTGTGCACATGTTTAAGTATATTGCAGCCAAGTGCTGTTTATTTGTTCATTTAAAAGCATTGCTTTTAGTTTTAATTTAAAATTCTGTGCGCCTTTTAAACTACGTATTGGTGGTGGCAGATTATTCCAGCACTTTGTTGCGCAATACCTAAAACTGCCTCGAAACGCCGCGCTGATATGAGCAGGCACGCGTAAGGGACCCGAGAGTGCTCGTTTGGGAAATTTACTATATTCACTAATCCATTGTGCGCATGCGTATTGAAATGTTAATTGTCGCTTGCCCCGTGCCTCAGAGAGCACGTTAAGCCGTCGGTCCCGGTTGTCATGAAGACCTTTGGCAGTCGTTACAGGGCGTCAGTACCTTCTAAATAAACTGACACTAGTCTTAACCATGGAATATCGCTATCCCTTCGGATTGCGGCGGTCAGACAGGCAGTCGCTCTGTGGAAAAGCTAATATTCAGCCAAATCCGCTTAGACTAGTAAGCGGACCCCATATTGAAACTGGGATAACGCTAAGAGAAAGAAGATTCAAATGAAGAATAAAACGAAACTTATTCGAGTCAAAGTGCTCGTAAAAAGTAGCTTCTGAAAGAGCTCATACAGTCAAAGCTTATTGCGCTTAAGAAATACAAAGAAAAAAGAAATTTCCAAGTTTATTGTTACTGTGTGTGCAACTCTTTATGGCGCATTGTAAGTTTTTATGATTTATTTTTATAAACAATGCCGTAGCGGCTAGGCGCCGAAATGCCAGTGGAATGTATAATTTTCACAGTCATACTTCTCATTAAGTCTGTATTATCTGTGAGGCTGCAATGTAAATAAATAAGCCGGATGAGAAGCTTATAAGGCTTTATTACAAAGCAGAGACTACAAAATATAATACTAGGCTTGAATTTATACTAAATTGGTTGTCATCATGAAAAGTAGATTGTTAAAGCATTAGTCTACGTATAATAACTGTCGTACAGATATGGAAGATAGACATTTTAAAATAAGTTCGATGCGGCTTAAGTACTTCTTTAAGAATATCGTTGTAAAACCCAGGTTACAACAACTTTATGTTTCTTAGGAATGCAAGATATATTTATTAATAGACTCACGCCTGTATCCCCGAAGGGGTGGGCAGAAGTGTAAAATTACACCCACATTTCGCCATGAATTTTTAGGTCCCACGTAACAGGAGGCGAGCCTATTGCCGTTACCGGGCACATCACCAGACTCCGTGCTGCTACTGAGAATTTGGAAAAACCCAGTAACGCTTTGCCCGTCCCGGGAATTGAACCAGGGACCTCCGATCAGCAGTCGCATACGCTATCCACTGAACCACGGAGGCAAAACAATACCTTAACTTAGTAAGTATTTTAGAAAATCCGTTTATCCTGTTCATTCGTACAAAGTCAATTTATTATCAAAATTGAATACTTCAAAGTTTGTTACCTGTCGCACGTCGTAAACTCAGTTAATTAGTTTTTACTCACAAATGAAGTTCCAATAGTCTCATCATCATCATCATCATCATCAGCCTTTGGCCCAGTCCACTGCTGGACTAGGCCTCTCCTTTGAAAGGAGGAATTGGCGTACTATACCCCGCTAGCCAAGCGTGTTGGTATAGGGTTTGTATCAAGTTTTCCTTCTCTTACAGTGCTGTTCTCTGCATAATATGCTCCCTCTGTCGGCTCTTACGACACCCATAGGATGATATGGGGTGGGGACATTCCCTATACTTAATCCGTCACCACACGGACGATTACGACGATCCAATAGTCTAGATGGGCTAATTTATACAGTCTGCTAATGTTCGTATTAAAACAATTATGTTGTTTGTTGGTAGGTGGTACTGCCTGCTAAACGGTTAATTGATTGATTAGCCGATACATTTGTTACACGCCAGTGAGGGCAACAATGTGGACAGTTGTTACTGCGAGGATTGGCATGCTGGACTGGATTGTGATTTCAGCGTGAATTATATTTTGGTAGTTGTTTCACTGGACTCAATTTCGGTTTCTACATAAGCCAATAAATTCAAATATTAATATATGAAATAGTATACTTACAACAACGACATTTTTCTCTATACAAACGTAACACAAGGAAATGTAAAAATACTTTTTGAGACTGACTCTTTTTGGTGATGAGAACATTTTGTCGTAAATGTGAATTATATAGGTTTCACATTCAGTTTCAAACACATAGTATATTCTATATGTGGATAAATACATAGTATATTCTATATGTGGATAAATGTTGATAATATTTTCTATTAAATTCAATATGAGAATACAATTATAATAACTGAATAAATCTTTCATTTGATTGGTATATTCTGTTAATTAATGTGTAATTTCTAATAGTCTGACTAATTGGTATATTTTGTTAATGAAACTGTAATATCTAATGGATCTACTGAGTAGATAGGTATAGTTTTATTAAATTGATAATAATATCTTAGTTTAATAGTCAACTCAACATAGATAATAAGTTTAATTTTTTTGACTTCTCGTTGTTTTGTTATAAAATAAATGTTTTATTACTCAAAGATTTTTGTTTGATATTAGAAGTGAAGACTGGTTGTTTCTTTCATTTGTTATTTGATAGATTTCGTCGATTATTATACAAAATGCGTTGGCCTAGATTTTCGTACTATTCTGAAATTGTGGCGGCTAAAAGTAATATTCGAGTAGTGTTTAATTGTCATAATCGCAAATGCATGAATTTTCTAGAACACAAGTTGGCCACTAGGGATTTTCGGTACATGTATTATAATTATTGCTTTTAATCTAAGTGGTTTGAAACTGGAACGTTGTTATTAATAGTATCAGGGATTAAAAATGTTGACTGAAATGTTGATAATATTATCAGGGGTCCATATTGGCTCACCTAAAGTTCTCTACCCGAAATCGTTCTTCCTAATGATTTGTAATCCGAATGATCACTCTTCCTAAAACTTTCATCCTAAAGTTTTCATTCATACTATTTGTAGTGCAACCGGCGATATTCATATATATCACTTATGTTTCCGAAAATTGTAATTAATAATATAATTAATGTATATACATATTTAAACTATACATATCTAAACATAATTAACATAATATTTTCACTCATACTCAGAAAGAAACATTTGCCGAGTGTACTAAAAAATATATATCACTTTCAAGGTAGCGCTCGCCGGCCGCTGCCGCGGCACCGCTCGCTTCGCTCGCTCGGCTGGCGTGTAGTTGGTCACAGTTCTAACCTAACCTAACCCATGGATCCCTTCCACATCCTTTTTACGACAAACGGTTAGTGGAAACAAAAAACACCAAGACACTTTTAGCCTTATATTTAGGTGTTTTATACGATAGAATCGAGAAAATAAACAATTTGCACAAATAACACTTTTTTGGCTAAACTTTTCTGTCCTCGCGCCGTAGCGCCCCTAAGGCTACACTCCAACCAAAACATGACTCATTTACGGTTATGTTTATGGCCTGAGAGTTTATACCGCAGTTTTAAACGTACCTAAATCAATAACCACAGGACCGATTTGATTCTGGCACTTCGCCGGCCGCTGCCGCGGCACGCTCGCTTCACTCGCTCAACCTAACCTAAACCAATAATTATGAATAGGACCGATTCGTTTCTGGAACTTGACCATTGTACTATTGTGTATTTGTACCATGGTACTATTATTCTTTTATGTTATACATGTTATGTGAAAATAAAGTTACGCAAAGTTAATGTATATAATACTGATTATTATAAATAAAAAGAAATCTAAACAAAAAAGATATGACATTGAGTAAAAGTGTAAAAGATGTTGAGAAAATATAGGAAAACAAATAAAAGTATAATAGATGTTTATTGCTACTGACATTATGAAGTTGAATGCTTCGGAATTATGAACATTAGAGACAGAGTAGTTGGTAGAGGCAGCGATAGCCTATTGGGGATACCAACAGACTGCCATGCAGAGGGTATCAGGTTCGAATTCTAGGCGCGCACCACTGACTTTTCGAAGTTATGTGCGTATTGAATTATTAATTATCGCTTGCCACGTGCCTTGGAGAGCACGTTAAGCCGTCGGTCCCGGTTGTCATGAAGATCTTTGACAGTCCTCAGTACCTATCTCTGAATAAACTGACACTAGTCTAAACCATGGAATATCGCTATCCCTTTGGGTTGCGAAGGTCAGACAGGCAGTCGCTCCGTGGAAAAGCTAATATTTAGTCAAATTCGGTTAGACTAGTAAGCGGACCCCGGGTTGAAACTGGGATAACGCTAGGAGAAAGAAAAAGAGACAGAGTAGTTAGGAATTGTGATTGTTAGAATGAAAAATGTTAGGAAGAACATTTTCGGATTTCCAATTATCGGAGTTGAAAATTTAGGTGAACTTTGGCGCACCCTATTACCAGCGGTAAATAAACATTATAACTAGCTTTCATTATAATTGTTTATTGAAAACTTCTTGCACAAATAAAATGAAGATATCAAATTGTAGGTGTGTTTATACGTCGTGCCCATCCCATCGTACCTACCTATTTGTTCAGAGGTTATTTATTTAAAACAATAGTACAGATGACAGAGGTTAACAAATGTAAGGTAACTCGACAAAGTACCTAGATAAGGGGACACCTAGGTAATGCTCTTCTTTCAAATTACTTAGTTCTTTATCGACCACGTGACCATATATTTTTGCACTGAGCGAATATCGAGATCGCTCGTCGAATGCCGTTTGACTAGGCCTCTCGTACAGATACTGCTACTTTACGACACGTATACGAGCTTATTCATATTCCTTCGATCAGGCATATTGATCAGCAGGACTTACGTACAGTCGAACAACTTCCCGCTAGACCACCATAAGGGCGAGAATCGCTCAGCAAGACATCGTCGCTTCCAGTGCTACTTTAAACGCACATTGACACTCGTATACAAAATCAGTTTCTAGTGTGCCTCGACTATATGACCGAGCCAAGGGATTTTTTTTCAAACTGGTCCACCGCCGACTCGTTTGATTGTACGTGCACTCATCATAAAATAGGTGTAGAAATATGTGTGCTCTGTGGTCTATCTTGTAGAAAAATGTATTTCTTATTTCTTTTGCTAGTAGGTAATTACAATCGATATTAACATAAGGTTTATTTAAGTAACATGTCCAATGTTCATATCGTACATCGCGTATATTCACACTGAAGAATTCAATTTTTTATTACCTACGCTTGAAGAGTGTTTGAATGTAATTTTACTGTCAAAATCAAAATCATTTATTCATCTAGGCCACAAAGTGACGCTTATGAACGTCAAAATTTAAGTTAATTACGTTACTTAATGATTCTACATTTACATTTACTGCCACGTTTGCAATGCAATAGGTAGAACCACGAGAAAGAACGGGCAATAAAACTCATGGCCACTCTTTTCAAACAAATATAATGGTGGTACATTTTATTTTTGTAAGGAGCTGCAACTGTTTCACATTGTAGACATCTACTAGTAAAATTTTTAGTAGCTATTGATATCATACTCAAGCAGTAAATGATGTTCATATGGTAAGCCTCCCAAAGTAAATATGGTGAAACAGGAGCATCCACTTACGTCTTTTTAATGTAGGCAACTCGCGAACATGGTCAGAACTATGGTAGAAGTGAATGAAGCAGAAAAGTAACGGTATTATGAAACCAAAGCAATCGACAACCTATTAGTTAGCCCATGACCACGAGTTACCCACATTTAACAAATCCGCAAAGTTATAATGAAAGTGTGAAACATGAATGCAAAATATAGTATGAAATGAGAATATCGTAATTAACTACACTATAAAATAAAACTACTAATTATTGACCTAGTCAAAAGCGAACAACTACTTCCAAGCGCTCCTGTCATCAAAATAATCCTTCAAACTGTAATATGCCTTATTTATAAGATTCTTTTTAACTTCTGCCTGAAACGAACTTAATGGCAAGTCTAAAATATAAGTTGGTAATTTATTGTATATGCGAATACTGAGCCCAGTAAAAGAGCTATGCGTTTTGTGCAAACGAAAATACGGAACACATAATTTATGTCTATTTCTAGTATTGATATTGTGTCTGTCACTATTCATTTTATAAGAATTTATGTTAAGTCTTACATGCATAACACTGGCATAAATATATTGTGACGCTACAGTAAGAATACCAATTGTTTTAAATTTTTCTTTGAGTGAGACTCTTGTCTTTAACTGGTAAATGGCCCTAACTGCCCGTTTCTGCAATATAAAAATATGTTGGATATCAGCAGCTCTACCCCATAACAATATGCCATATGACATAACACTATGAAAATAACTAAAATAAACCAATCTAGCCGTATCGACATCGGTCAACCTACGAACCTTCTTAACGGCATAAGCAGCTGAGCTAAGTTTCCCTGAGAGATATGTAACATGCGCACCCCACTGTAACTTCGAATCAAGTGTTAATCCTAGAAATAATGTGGATTCAGTTGTTTCGAGTACATCGTCATTTAAAACTATGTTAGGACCAAGGTTTCTGACATTAGGCAGAGCAAACTTAACACATTTTGTTTTTTTGGCGTTCAGTACTAGATTGTTTACATTAAACCATTTAGTCACTTGAATGAGTGCACTGTTTATTTCGTTAAAGTGTTCCTTATTTCTATCTTCTTTAAATATCAAAGAAGTATCGTCAGCAAACAGTACAACGTGTCAAATTACATCACAAAAATATAGCTTTTCCCGATTGCGAAACATACTGGATACTGAAGTTAAACTCTGTAATATGCCTTCGTGCATGGTTTAGATATTTACATGTTTGCGTAAATAAGAAAGTATAAACTTTTGGCGGTGTAGCGCCGGGAAACCGCGTGCAGATATAAAGTTATTAGCAAGTCGGGCTCCCCGCGATGCGAGGCGTATTCGCGTGAACTTGTCTTACAATGTTTAGCTTGTACAGCCTTCCATCTTAAGCCCGCTTCCCACGGTGCGTGGTTTTGCGGACGGGCCCGCATAGCACCTCTAAAGCTAGCTGAGTCGCATCGCGGTGTAACTTCCGCAAAACCGCGCACCGTGGTCAGTATGTATAATTTCTTCGCTTAGTACGACTATCCTTTATGCTAATGTGGGGTGCTTAGAAACACGTATTATACATAGTTTGGGGTTTATCGGCGATCTGAGTTCGAGAACGGGCAATATAAATGCGGATTTTAATACAAATGGTACGTAGGCGATGTAATAGATAGACCCGTTTGTTGTTATTGCTGGACAACAGTACCCTTTTCAAGTACCTTTATTTTATAAACTAGGTAAGCCTGCAGTTATACCCGCGTTACTTAAGGCTTCTGCTCCGCTGATTAACTTAATGTTTTCGATGCTGGAAATAACACTTCGAAGAATCATAAAAGTCTTCCAGTTTATTTGTTACTTAATCTATCTTTAGGATATAAAAGGAGCTTTTAAATTATAAGATGAGTGTCGAAGTACTGGGAGTGTTGAATGCTGAATTGACAACGCACTCAATATTATAGGCGATAGAGCGAAGTGGAACATATGAAGTAGTAATTAGCCGGTACATGTTCCGGGATGAGATCCTACACAGCCATGGCAGTTAAAAATGTATCAGTCTACTACAGCACGCCCGCGGTATAAGTTTTAAACAAAATTACCTGCTCCTGTTCGCTCACTTTGTATGAAAAATAACAGTTTGTTCAGTACTAGATATATACACAGCTTGCTATCGTAAGACAGCGGGTGCTAATCATCATTTGATCATCAAACACCTTTGATAATCTGAGAATAGTTTAAGCGAAAATTGCTTGTAAAACTCTTTTATTCTGCAGAAAAGTTGTTATTTAGACAACTTTTACAAAATAAGTTTAATAAAACACATTGACTTTGTATAAGGGTTTTAAATTTACTGTGTTGTAAAAATTTTTCTTCGCGATAAAAAGTCCGGTCGTTAGTGCAGCTGGGAGCTGATGGATTTAATTATCGTGTTTCTACAGCTTACCGACTCATTATCTACGACAAAGTATACTCTACAGTAAATTATTACTTTTGCTATTTTTATTATGTCATTAAAACATTTGCTGAACGATTTTATTTAAAGAAGTTTTTTGGTCCTGTGCTGCTTGTTCACTGCTTTTTATGAGTGAAATAATACTAAGTGATTTGCATGGTAAAACACAGTTCAATATTCCCTAAAGGTTGATGAAAGTCGAGATGTACCGACGGGTTTAGTACCCGTATCTAATAATCTATTACCTATATATCGGACTTCCAACCTGAGTCTAATATCAAAGCAAGCAAAAGCAGGATTTGTAGTTTGAAATAACTCGACGATTACTTTGCCTTATATATATTTTATATGCTTAGTCATATTGAAGCTATTTAATACATATCTCAAAAATACCTGAATGTGGCATAATATTCATTTTCCTTGCGTTATCCCACTTACAGCCACGGGTTCACTTACTAGTCAAACCAGATTTGACTGAATATTCGCTTTTCCACGTAGCAAGCAACAGCTGTCTGTCTGCCGTCATCAACCCAAAGGGATAGGAATATTCCATGGTTTTGAACAGCGTCAATTCATTGGAGGTGCATCCGCATGACGACTGCTCATGCTGTCATGTAGATCGTTTACGACTGTAAGAGATCTTCATGACAGCCGGGACCGACACCTTAACGTGGTCTCCGGAACCTTGCCCCATGGCAAACGATAATTAACAATTTAATACTTAACTTTGAAAAGTCAGTAGTGCCCGCCGTGTATTGGAACCCGATACCCTTTGCATAGTAGTATGTTGGTAGTCTGTCCCAGAAAGCTCTTGTCTTTTCAAATGTTATTCTGAAGTAAAAGCTTTTCTAAGCTCAATCTCCTCTTCCAGGTATTCGCATGTTAGACGGTGACGTTACGGACGCGGTAGTGGCTCGTTCTCTGAGCCTCAATCCGCAGCACGTAGTCATCTACAGTGCGTCTTGGGGACCAGACGATGACGGGAAGACTGTCGACGGATCGGGAGAACTAGCAACTAGAGCTTTTATTGAAGGAGTTACTAAGGTATTTATCGTTGCTTAAGTGATTTACTTATTTACTTTATTAAAAAAAGCACTACTATATTACACATACAATAATACCTATACTTATAAGTATAACGAATAAATTACTGCAAAACATAAAGTAAAGGAAGCGAAAGTTTAAAGGGCGTCTTTGTTTGGACTGATTTTTTTGATGGTGCGATGCTTTCGAATCCAGTTATTCTTTGTGCACTGCCGCACTAGTTGAAATTTCTATGTAGGACTTTACAACCATACAATCAATGAACACAAAGGTCACTCAATCTCGAAAAAGCAATATGTGGATGTGAGGATCGAAACGACGACCCATCAAACGCCCCGGTGTGGAGATAGGACTATTTTCTTAGCTATCCAAAAACCTAATTAATGTGTGATAAATGTAACAATTTCACCGTAACATTACAAAACTAAATAATCATGTCGATTACCCTAACGGCTTTGTAAAATTTAAATTATTTATTTTTTAAACAAGACCATTTGTTATACCTGCGGCAAATTTATATCAAATTACCACAGGATTGTAGAGCGCTCGGATTTATCAAAGTCACACCTATAGGTATAAAATACTCATCAACCACCCAAACAATTTATCACAGACATCTTTGTTTTAGGTTTCCACGACAATTTTTTTTTATAAAGTTGTTCAAAGATAATGCCTGTTGTTAGACATCTGTGTAAAATAAAACACATTGGTAATAAATATTACAGCTTTGAGGGTGTGTAGTAATTTTTAATAACTGCGTTTCGGAAAATGCTTTCGGTTGACATTTGAATTTAATTTTCACTCGTCACCTAGTGTCCCGACGTCAAAAGTACTAAAATAACTTGATCACTTTAAGTGGCATTTGTAGCTGTGCTAAGTAAAATATCTTAATATAGCAATGAGGCGCTAAATAGGTACGAAGTCGCCGGCTAGGATAAGAAAAGTAAATTATTGCGCTTTGATTCCCATAATATGCAAGTTGATTACCTTTGACTACGTGTCGAAGTTCAACCTACAACGTTTGTCGAAAATTACGAGTATATCCAATATATTACCAACGATCTGATAGCTACTCGTAGTTCTCAGCCAAAAAAACTCATGGCAAGTTGTGCCATATATGTTATTTAGTACTCACATACCCATTTTTTTTTTGGTCCATGGGGTTCCCGCTAAGAACTTAGGGTCCCAAGCCAACCTCACCTGCAAGTGGTGCAGCTGCCGATCAACGGACGAGGCTCTGGCAAACAAAATATCCCGATAAGCGGCAATAGGCTCGCCACCTATTACGTGAGATCAAAACACTGGCGAAAAGTGGGCGTTTAATATGCCTCTGCCTACCCCTTCGGGGAAACAGGCGTGAGTCTATGTATGTATGTACATACCCACCATCTCCTATACGTTCAGCTTACGTTCTTATTCACGTTTAACTGCACCTATGGGACGCCAGGAAAAAGGTTCGGTGGTCTTTCCACAAATCGTAAAGCTTGCACCAAAACAAAGCTATGAAACTAACTTACGTAGTTCTATAAAATGAAAATAAATGTTGCTTTTTAACAGCAAAACGACTATACAGTACACTATTTACTTTATTGTCTGTACTGCTGTAAAAGCGAGTTCCGTAATTGTATAAGACAATATTGTTTCTTAAGAAAATGTATGTGGAACCATTTCATGCGGGCTTCATTTATTATAAGACATGTCCTGACAGACGTCATCGCAGAGCCTAAGCTACTGAAGCTTGAAATGTGAGACAAAGGGTTCCCTTTATGATGTAGACATCCACTAAACAAGGAACGTCTACCCCTCTCCCTAATAAAAGAGTTCTCCCCCCCTAGTTTTCGGCATTTGCTGACTTTGACTAGCACAATAAAATGCCTAAATATTTTAGCAATTGATGAATAAAAATTCGCCAGTGCCTTATGCTGTTATAAACTGAAATCAAACGTGTAGTATCAGCGTATTCTCCTTTATCACAAGAAAGCTCGCGTAAATATTTTACGACAGAAAATGTTGTTTCATCTTCTTTTGAGTCATTACGACTGGACAAAATTAATAAAACATGAAACCAAATGACAGCAGCTGCTTCTGTTTTTAATTAAACTTACTGCGAATATCAAAAACGCTTTGCAATTATATTTTCTTACGGCCTGGCCACGGACAATTCGCTGCAGCGAAAATTCGCGAGACGCGACCGGCGACGCGACTTGCGACTGAATCAAATGTATAGAAATGTTCTTAACATGCCACGCACAGCGGCGACCGGCGACGCGACTGGCGAATTGCACCGAGTGGTGCTGCGGCGAGTCGCGCGACCGGTCGCGCGACCAAAACAAATGTATGAATAAAGCCAGGATCAAACCAACGCGTTCAGCTCGCGTCCGCGGTGGCGTGCGTGGTGGCGATTATTGCGCGTGCAAAAGTTGTGCACACTGTTGCGTTCGTTCAGGCGTTCACCAGGGTGTAGTCGCGTCACTAAAATGCTGTCTGATACAGATAGTGAAATTGAAGAAGTTTTACTTCTGTCTGCTATTATTGAAGACGAAGAGGAACAAGAAGTGAACTTGAGGTGGGTATGTATGATATACAGTGCCAGTGAAGTAAATACCATCATTCGATAACGCCTTATCAGAATGAGACGTATCATACAACAATGGGTATTTGTGGAATTAATTTATAATTTCTTCCGTTTCCACCATACTTAAAACCTACAAAAACACATTGTCCTCAACAAATAATAGCTGCGTGCAGCGTCCTAACGCAACAAGCGCGATCTGATCGCCACCGCCGCGTGCAGACGCTGCACCGGATGCCGCGTGCAATCTGAGGACGCGTAGATGTGAACACCGCGCTATAAGTTCGTACACAACATCTGATCGCCACCGCGCACGCCACCGCGGACGCAAACTGAACGCGTTGGTTTGATTCTGGCTTTAGTACGGCGCACGCCACGGCGCACTGTGGGCTGAAATCAGCGTTTCATAGACATTCAATTTTTTTTTAAAGTGACATTTTTTTCACATGGAATGCTGGAGTAATCTAATTACATGCCTAAAAATATACTCTTTATGAAATGGGTACGTAAACGGAAGTTTGAGAATTTTTTCTTTAAAAATTTGTATGGAGACAACATAAAAAAATACGATAACTCTGCTATCGCACAATTGGCCCTAATTCCCTTCTAGGGGATTAATCCTTGAATTATTTATGATTTTTTGACATACTCGAAAAAATTGCCTCATATAAAAAAAATGCTCATTTTGAAAAAAAAAAAAGCGCACCTGAGGCCGTGATACCGAGTATGTCAAAAAATCATAAATAATTCAAGGATTAATCCCCTAGAAGGGAATTAGGGCCAATTGTGCGATAGCAGAGTTATCGTATTTTTTTATGTTGTCTCCATACAAATTTTTAAAGAAAAAATTCTCAAACTTCCGTTTAAGTACCCATTTCATAAAGAGTATATTTTTAGGCATGTAATTAGATTTCTCCAGTATTCCATGTGAAAAAAATGTCACTTCAAAAAAAGAAATTGAATGTCTATGAAACGCTGATTTCAGCCCACAGTGCGGCGCGCGGCGTCGAGCGGTAGTCGCGGCGGCTAGCGCCGGAGCTGAATCAGTATAAAATGTTTTAGTTTATTTCTCCGCGAGCATGATATATTATTCTTGGAATTTTTAGTTAGGCTAGCTATTTGGAACGTCTGGATGTTATCTATATCTACATAAATGTATACAGTTTAAATAAAGTTGAAGTGTCTGTCTGTGATTTCAAAATACCTAAGTAAGTTTTTAGAAGAGCATATACCTAGTTAAGGCCCATCCACACGGCACAATTTAACCACTGATCAAATTTTCAATCGGATTGGCTTTGCCCGTCTACACGACACAATCAAATCACTGATTTTCATTCCGTCCACCCGATTGGTTAAAATCTGGTGGTACCGCCCACCCGATGAACTTGAGTAAGACGACTGGCGTCTACACGTCACGATTTCATTAAGTGATTTAGTCAAGTTGGACGTAAAATCGTGTCGTGTAGATAGGCCATTAGTTAGATCACACTTACTTACATAACCTTTTCCGTATTTTAACTCTAAACTCGAGTTACAATACCTACAAGCGTCGGCTCAGTACGCATTCAGTACCTACAGAATGTATACCGAAGCGCCTTGAGTTTGGTATGCAGTAGGTTAGGTGGGTACCGAGCCTGACGCTCGTAGGTATAAATCGCGTTCCGACCGTTTGTATAAAGATAAAATACTGTACCTATAGATTTCATTACCGTGGCTAGGTACAGAATATCAAGTCTGCCTCTGTGATCTTGCGGTAGTGTAAGCGGATCATGAGGTCTCGGGTTCGATTGCCGGGTTGTAACAAAAGTGATATTGGCACCAAAGTCCGAACAATGTCGAGCTAAATTTCATAAAAAGATCTCAGCTAATCTTGTCTCGCTCCTGGTCTACACTGGTCGCGACGGCGAACGCGTGTGCCCGTGGCATGTTTTTGGCGTCGCGCGAATTGCCGCGTCGCGTCGCCGGTCCCCGTGGCCAAGCCGTTAATGATATTGTGAGACCGTAGCGTTCACTTTGGACGAGTAGTTCAATTTATTTTTAGACGGCGTCTCTGTTTTATTAATTAAAGCAATCTATGTTTGAATATCCAGAAATAATGTCGCTACCACTATCTGTATAAAATGAGATGCTGGTTGGTTTTAAGGCCATTCGCTTTTAAAAGAAAAATACCCTCTTCTATTCAAATACTACACTGAGAAAATAAGATTTATATTAATATAAGTATGTAATGTCGGTAGTAGTAGTGTCATGAAACATGGCTGTACTCGACGTTCAGAAAATATGGTGGCTTTGGTGCTATTTTTTCGAAAGAAGAAAGAGGGCATTTCAATCGGCGTCTCATCTGAGTAAAGTCTGTCTAGTTCAATGCAAATCTGGTTTCAGCTGAAAATTCGCTTACTACTATGAACTAACTGAAATAAAATGAATCCCAAATTACTAAAAAATTACTTAAGTAATAGTTCTCACCAAAATAATATAACAACAACATAAACTCATATGTAGTGTCATTTTATGCGGAAGTACATGATTTGACATTCCAGTTAGCCTATTGGACGTGTACAAGTTAGGGCCTAACCTTCGATAGCTCTTAAGTATAGCCCTAAGCTTGCACGTACCTAAACCTAGACTTATCCTAATTTAAGCCTACTGGTTCCTATATCTAGCCTAACCTATCTTATGATATACCTATCCCTATTATAGATCTAACTCTAACCTAACTCCCTAGTCTACCCTAGCCCTGTTAGGTATAGTGTATAGCGAGGCCGTGTACACTGTGGTCACACAGACTGTCGCGTATACAAGCCTAATCCCTAGTTCCCTACCAGTCCCTGGGATCCCTAGGCCGGGATATCTGTCGCCGGGAGACCTAAGGCGACAGACGGAAAGTGGGTAGGATTAGGGTGTAGTGAAGTGGGTTTTCTCACTGCCGGTCGAGCAGACTCACAAGACCGATCATGGTGACGGCTAAGGGTGTCTTGGCCGCAGTGAGAGGTGAGGGGTAGGGTATGAGTCAAAGCCGGGAGTGAGCTAATGACTGGTTTATTTCTTAAAACTATAATCTTATATACTAAACTTATTCTTTGTACACATATACACGTATTTAGTTGTGTGCCGTCGGTGTATTGTGCCGATGCAGCATGTCTGAGCCGACCGCCGTACGTGATAAATTACATGATCTTAAAATATCACGCATCTTCCTCGGTGATAAGTTGGATGTGTGTTGGAATGCCAAGAATGTCATGTTCATGTTTGAACATTCTGGCGTCTCTCCGGGATAGGCTTCAGGAAGGTCATGTTCCGGCGTGAACATTGTTACGAGGACGATGGCGGTTTGTCAACACTGTGGTTTTCTGGGAGTCAGGTTCGATTGGACTTCATGACTTGTAACATATTCTTAATTGTAAAGGTATGGGTCCTTGATTTGTCTATCTAAGGCCCTTGTTATGTATTCATTGTTATTTGCTTCCTCTAGCCAATCCTAACTTGTTTAAGTAGATATGTCTTTCCCTAAACTTGGTTGCAATCTCGTCCTCGAAACGGTAAGTGCGACTTCTCGAGTACCGGGGCGACCCGCTTGTGGGAGACCGATACCTGATTCGCTACCGCCCGACGCAATCAAGTTAGTTAGTCTCTTACTATACCACGAGACTAGTGCGATTGGGGAACACTAGCCCGCAATATAATAAGTGTCAGTCAGTCAGCTAGTCAGCCTACGGGAACAGGAGTTCCAGAGATGTTATATCGCTTTTGCTCGAAGGACCAATGTACAAGTTAGGGCCTAACCTTCGATAGCTCTTAAGTATAGCCCTAAGCTTGCACGTACCTAAACCTAGACTTATCCTAATTTAAGCCTACTGGTTCCTATATCTAGCCTAACCTATCTTATGATATACCTATCCCTATTATAGATCTAACTCTAACCTAACTCCCTAGTCTACCCTAGCCCTGTTAGGTATAGTGTATAGCGAGGCCGTGTACACTGTGGTCACACAGACTGTCGCGTATACAAGCCTAATCCCTAGTTCCCTACCAGTCCCTGGGATCCCTAGGCCGGGATATCTGTCGCCGGGAGACCTAAGGCGACAGACGGAAAGTGGGTAGGATTAGGGTGTAGTGAAGTGGGTTTTCTCACTGCCGGTCGAGCAGACTCACAAGACCGATCATGGTGACGGCTAAGGGTGTCTTGGCCGCAGTGAGAGGTGAGGGGTAGGGTATGAGTCAAAGCCGGGAGTGAGCTAATGACTGGTTTATTTCTTAAAACTATAATCTTATATACTAAACTTATTCTTTGTACACATATACACGTATTTAGTTGTGTGCCGTCGGTGTATTGTGCCGATGCAGCATGTCTGAGCCGACCGCCGTTCGTAATAATATCATTAAGTATTCATTAAGCGGTACACATGGTATTTTTCTGTCAATTCTCTGGATAAATGCTTTGATATTATTAAAATCAAATGCGACTGTTTCATGTGTAAACTACTTGTTATTTTTCGATTTGTTTTCTGTAAGTAAAACAAATGTTATAGCCAAATTGCTATATTTATAAGTGACTTCATAGGACTAAAAACACTGGTAGAAACCAGTAATGAATGCGACCTTTCTACGAAGAAAATATGCAAACATTACTATCTAGGTAAAAAGCATTCGTTATCAGACGCCAAATGAAGCACAGCCAGGCTTTCACACTGATAACTTAACAACGCTTGCTATCAGCCGAATCGTTTGACGCTAGTGAAACGCATTGCATTAGCGAAATATCCAACCTATTCACAGTAATGAAACGGTAGAATGCCAAGTGATATGCATACGCGCCAAATCGCCACGATTTGGCCGCTCAAGCGCCTGGTAGCAGTACCGGTAAAAGCAATTTTCGATACAAATAGGGGTACAACCCGCTCATATCGTGCTTATAAATGGGTATTATGTAGTCTCCATATTGTCCATTTTGTATTAAATGTCAAAACATTATTTGCACTTCACATTTTGCATTTCCCATTTTGCTTGGCATGTAATATCTTTAGCTTGCAGCTGTCAGACGGCTTGTAGTTCTATGGAAAAAAGGATGATAATAATATACTATATCAAATCTGGTTAAACACGTTAAGCGGACGTCGTGCTGCAGTTACAAAATCTTGCAAAGGGGATGAGGACGACGAGGAATGATGTAGTGGAATAAGTGATTCAATATTTAAGTGAAATACAATTGAAACTCAATTTTTTTTACAAAATCAGGATTATCATCGCTAATGTTCTATTCTTGCAAAAATGGTCATGGTTACCGGTTGGTCGCAGTGCGACACTTACGATTACGCATACCTCGTATATCATACGAAGTTAATAATGATGTGACTGCAATGGCATTTGGCAGGGCGACAAATTTTATGTGTTTAATCCCCACAACTTTGTACTTTTTTAAAGATTTGTGCTGAGACGTACTTTTCTTTGTATCCAGTGTTATAGAATAGGTGTATTAGAATGTTATTCCACCGCAACACAGGATTAATTCTTAGCTATACCTAAGTCCGTGCCACGAGAACATAGACTTTTTGTTAACAAAGAATTTTTACTAAGTGATTTAGCGACAGTTATGTCAAAAACAAATAATGTCAAATCGAATGAGCGTAACGGTACATATCTAGGTACGTGACATTGGAAACTAATATGTTATGGATCAGGTTTCTGTCGATATTATGCGCTGTCAACAGGGTTTTTGATGTATTGTGGTACTGGGACGCATCCGCATCCTGGAATGTCAACATTTGGCGTTAGTCCATTGGAATGTTACGTTCTTGGACTTAGCATAGTTTATCAGAGTATAAAATTTTCTTTTTTACATGTCAGTAAGGGATTAATGCAAAGCTAATGCAAGTCTATGGGGTTGCAACGCTCATCTGTCGGAGTCCGGAGGGCAAACTATTAGTCGCATTGAAAATTCTTTGCACCAAAAAAGAAATTGCTTTTTTTGACGAAGTAATTAGATCCCAGTGTAATTTTACCGTAATTTTTGTAATTTAACCGTAAAATCTCCATGCCTAGAAATTTTAATGCGATTTACTCATCATTGTCCTAGGGTTATCCCAGTTACATCCAAGACTTCTCACCTCTGAGCCCGAGGTCCACGATGCGATTTATTTTCTGTAATATTAATAATTTGTGGTCAATTACTTAATATTTTACCAAATCATTTATTTTCTATGATTAAAAAAATCAAGTCAATAATAGAGTACCATATATGTATTCTATCGTTGCAAAACACTCTATAATTGACTTGAACTTACAAATTAACTAACGTGCAAAAATTACAAGAAATCGTCAGATTTATGAAAATTCTTCCGAAAAATTCAACCATACAAACAGAAAACCAAATATGTTTATTTCAATTAAATTATTGAATATAAATATAAATACATAGTATCATAATTTGAGCATTGAAAAAACAAAGAATGTTCAAAGAGTATGAAATTCACTAAAACATAAAATCTAAAACACAACTGTTTGAGAAAAAGGTTGTGAAGCCCTGAATGTGTGTTTACAAAAAGTCTATCGTCTCGTGGCACCAACTTTAGACATTTGACTTAATATTAGGCATGAAAAGGTAAAAGCTTTGAAAATTACTTATCTACTGTATTAAATGTACACAGTAAATTACCAACAACTTAGTACAGTGAACTCTCCTACTAAACAAAGGCTTCAACTTCAAACTAACACAAACTAATTATTCCACAAAACAAGTTGGGCACAACAGTCATGTTCATTTACATCGACCATATTAGTTGCCCGCAAAAGAGCTACACTTCAAAATTTCAGCTAACAAACCGCCAGGCCATATTTTAATCAAATAAAATGATATCTCTGTTCGCACAACGTTAGTTAAGGTCCAGGTAGATGATCGACAATTTGTTGTAATAAATTCTAGCATGGAAGATGTTCACAAAAACATAAAAGACTTGTATTTTTTTCTTGTGTTAACTGACATCTGTATTTTTTTGTGTCAGCAGATAGTAATTTCGTTCTTTGGTTCTTGTTTTAATGTGTACTCACTTATGTATGGAACTCGAACTATTGTAAGTTACTAAAAACCAAATTTTGTGCGCGCAAGTCACGAAAACATGCTACGAACTGAAATTTATTCAGACACCGGTTCTTCGTGTAACCAAATTGGCGCATTACTCCGATTTTTTTGTAATTAGGCACATAATAGTCGGTATGTAAACACTATGATAGAATATACTAGGTAGCTATACATTAACAATATGAACATTTTGTGCTCACTATATCCTCATTATTATATAGTTACGAGTACAGCTCGCTAGTGTGTTTCCACATTTTTAAACAGTGCAAGCTTTGTTTGCTGCTGGGCAAAACTTACCCATTTCCTAAAGCATAATATTGTCCTGAGCATCTTACATTTGTATTGATTGATTTATTCCCCAGATTGAATACACGAACTACAATAACTAACCTACTATGCAAATGTAATATTCCTTAACTGCAACCCGTAATATTAGATTTTTATGCAATAGAGTTATATGCATCGCACTTTAACGCGATTATTTATTATATCATCCGTACTAACCTATTGTGAAATCATATTTACATACGCGTTTAGCATATAGAGCAATGCACATTTGTGCCATTGTTTTATGGATGAGAATAATTTTCACTACTAGCGAAGTAGGTAACTATTTAGTAATCTGTGCTACTAGGTCCGTTCGTCTACTCTGCTAAACATTTTACAGTCAATCTGGAATTCTTGGAATTGTTTCTGCAAGTATTTCCTTAGCATAATGAAAATTATGCTCATCATTTCAGTTCTTGTGAAATCTGTTGTTTTATACAGCGACCTATATTTATAGGTATAAGTATACTAATATCTTCGTAAAAAGTATAGTTTGCCTGCACAGCACACAAAAGAAATTGAAAAATATTTCACGTGAAAAATCCTTTTTCGCCCCTCGTGTCATGTATCCGTTAATGAAAACTCAACAACAGCAGTGTAGAATTCACAAGTATAATTTGTCACCGACGTCTGCCGAATAACATTGACACTTATTCGGTCAGATGTAAGGTTTATTTTTAATTCATTTTTCATTTGGCGTCGATTTTGTAACTGAGTTAGTGAAGGTTACGTGACCAGCCAAGCGACACTTTCCTAAAGCAATTTATGTTTATTTCCTCTCTCTATTTCCCACACTATATGGTCAAGTGTTCGCGAAGCATAAAATTTACATAATTTTGTTTTCCTTTTTCAACTAAACACCGTTTCAAGACTCGTTTGTACTAAGGTTAACGTGCATTTAAAAACGTCGTAACTTTTGTTTTTTCGTGTCTGCGGTGTTTATTGTACACTTTAATATGTTAAGTAGTCGGTATTAAAAATAAGTTGCTCTAAAAATTAATTACCTATACTTAATTGAAATATTTTGCGGTAATTGTTTTTCTCCGAAATGTTATTTTAACTCCGAGGTTAATTATCAAAGGGCGTTGCTTCATGCCATGTCTATGACATTGCTGGAATGGCTTATGAGCCTTTTCAAAGAGACACTAGAATAATCTAGGCTGGAACTGTCTCATACATACATATTGACAACTTAACAGTTACGTTCCAATATTGCTGCAGATGATGAATTGCAATTTTCTTTCTTGTTCTATATCCGCCCTCCCCTTTTGTCAGTTAAATTAATTCTAGCAAGCATTAAAGCAAGTATCACTTTGTTTGTTGACTTGAGTTCTTATTGTATAACATAATTACAATTTATTTCAACAATCTCGTACAGCAACGCCAATAAAAAGTAGGCAATCTTTTATCCACTAAACTTATAGTACAGGACACAAAAGGTATAGGAGAAGGTTTCAATATTAATATCACAACGGGTACGCAAGGTAAATCCTTCATATAACAGATCAGGACTTATTGACTGTGTAATTATGTCCGATTTTATCGCCTCGAGGGACGCTCGACATCAATGAGAGATTAGCTGACAATCACGAGATTACTAATTAGGGTGCGTCTGCATCTGGCGAATATACGGCCAATACGCTTTAAGCAGTGCACGTGGGGCACACGCAATAGTACGCTTGCTGCAGCTTGCGGCGTGCGTTGTCATTACAAACGTGGTGCCTCTGGCGCACGTAAGCTAATTGAAATATATAATGCATGCGTACAGTTTGCGATCCTTTTGCAAATTTGTGCAATTTCGGTGAAAACAGAGGTCTGATGGCAAATACAGGCTATAATATACTAATAAAAAGTATGTGAGTGGATATCAACTGCTCTGAGGCATTAATTTAATTTATATCGATGTGATTTGGAAGCGTTTTTTTTTGTACGATATCGTTCAAAATTGAGATGTTCATTGCCTTTTATTATTTTTAATGAAAATGCACAACACTGGGCGGAAGGCTAGCGATGAGACGGTCGATCAAACCACTACGCCAACCGCGCAATTAATCAAAGCTTTTATAATCCCATTACTGAATATTAAGTACACCGCTCCCAACATACCATATAAAAATAAAATGTAAAGGAGCTTCCATTGATAAAACTAGTTGTTGGCCGCAGATGGCCTTGACAACTTTACGCGGACTATGGGTGAGCGCTGAAAGCTCCCAACCCGTTAAAGTATACTAGACAACGTTTTGACTCCCCAAGGGTGGACTACCACGGACCTCGGCTTGGGGCGTAGTCGGCAATGTGGGACTAAGGTGTCCCGCGGTATTTACGTTAATAGCGCGTCGCGTATTCCGTCCTCGTCGGCGAGTACGGAACCGCGGATAAATTTGTGTGGCTTCGTGAGCCGTGTGTGCTCTGATTTGAGCTAGTGTAATGTCGTCGTCCCGTCCGTCTAAGACGTGCCTAGGTCTCCAAATCTTAGAAATCCTAGATGGTGTATAATTTAAGGGCGCAACCAATAGTGGGTTGGGTTGTGTCGAAGCAGAGTCAAAGTAGCTTCGGAAGCACTGTTTCATGAATTGCTTGATGGTTGGCAGTTGTAGCTCTATGTGTAACTCCTCGTCACGTACGTACCAATGTGCGTCCGTAGCTCGACGCATTAACTTATTTTGAAGTGTTTGTAGCCTATGGATCCTGCGTGGCCTAGTGTGTGCGAATACTACCCTAGCGTATGTCATTATAGGCCTAATACACGATGTGTATAACCTAATCTTGTTCCTAAGCGATAGTTTTGATTTAGCGTAGACTAAGCTATGTAAACGCCCAGAGGCTCTATTGCGAGCCTTCGTAATGTGTGAACGGAACGATATTCGATCTTTAAGAATCACACCACTACTTCCCTAGTCCATGGAATAGGAGATCCAGACCTCCTTATTTGCGGGGTCGCACTCGGAGGTGGGGGTTCCAACGCAGAGCAACTCCGGTGGAACAGCACCGCCTGACTCTTCTCGGGATTGAACTCTATTCGCGTCTCCGGAACCACGCGTCTACGGCGTTGGCTGCGGATTGGAGCTTCCTACTGACTGCGCCAGGGTCTGCGCCTGACATATAGATAGCTGTGTCGTCTGCAAAAAGTGTTGTCTGCACTAGCCGATGCATCGGTATATCAGCAGTAAACAATGAATACAAGAGAGGCGAGAGCACTGACCCCTGAGGGACACCGGCGCGGATGGCGTGACTCGAAGAGAGCGTGCCTTCAACGTGGTACCAAAAGCTTCTATCCGACAGATAGTCTCGTATGATGAGCACGAGCTTGTGAGGCACTCCCATAGTGAAAAGCTTGTAAATCAAGCCGTTGTGCTACACTTTGCCGAAAGCTTTCGCTACGTCGAAGAAAACAACGCCGGTGAATAAATTACGCTGCAACCGCACGTTGATATACTCAACAATACGGTGAACCTGATGTACGCACGAGTGGCTATTAACACTAGAGTGCACACACCCATTTATACTCCTTGAGTGCACGCGCGGGCTACAGGTGTAGCCCATTTGTAGATCAATTAATTGTATGAAGAAGTAAACAAATTAATGAAACTCATTGTTTAATTTATAGACATCTTTATTATAATCAGATTGGAACATAAAATTAATCAAAACTTGTTTTCCTAATTATAATATCAAACATAAATTAAAACTACTTAAAAATCATCAATATTTGCAGGCTTGAGATGCCATATTTTCATGTCTTATTTTCATTTAGGAACGTAATATTTACCTTAAAGTTTATCACTAGCAATGGTATTAACCAAATAATTAAATAATTCGCAATAGACTGTTCTATTGGCGAGCAATCAGGACACACACCTTCCTGCGATTCACTACAAATGCGCCTCATACATTTGCTGCATTGCTTGCGTGTGCTGCAGAATAAATACAACTAACTCCTCCCCGAATAGGCATGTTTTGTCGCTGGGGACGTTCTTTTAATCCTGTAGTAGCCTGCCTTTCAGTTTGATAACTCTTGGTACCTATATCTTGCTGGGAAATACGACGCTCAATTGGGACACGATCTCGCTAGATAGAATTCCACTTTTTAGAAATATTGACGTCAGATCACTTTCAGTTGTAGATTATTCATTTTTTATATTATTATGAGACCGTTTATACCTGCCATGTTACTGACCGACCGTTAATACGCCATAATAATACAAAAATATTACAAAGTTTACCACTTGTGCACTAGGCAATTATTTTCCTTCAACACACGCGCACAGGTGCGCAAGTCCTAATGCCGATGTAATAGGCATTCTACTAGTAGGAGCGGGGAGAACCAATCTAGGAATACAAAAGACGATTGCGAAGTGGCATACCTAGTTCCGCCAGTATATGACAATATTACAAGGGTGTAATATTGTGGGCTACATATGTACATGTACTCTAGTGTTAATCAATAATTTTCATTTTAAATAGTATAATTACACAATACCATAGTCATTAAGTACTTGGAGCGCAGAAAAGAATTACCGAACACGCAAATTTTCAGCCTTCTGACAAACTGATATTTTTTGTGTGTTTTTTACCTATAGTCATCAAGGCATCATGGCCAATCCATACAACACTCAAATCTTTGAGGATTGTGTCACGACAGTGTTAAACACTATAGCGACATTTATCTAAGTTGATAGCGAAATACATATACCATGAAATTGCAAATTGTTAGCAAAATGTTTGATAACATCCATTCCAATTAACAATTAAAACAACATTCATTACCAGCAAATCCAGTTGTAATACTAGCGCAAATCTTGCAAAAATATATATATTTTATTCGATACAAACCTTTTTCGAAATAAATGAATAGAATGTATCTGCAACATATAACACGAAGGTCAGGCTTATGAAAAAAATATTCTGCGAAATTAAATTAGAGCAAATAAGTGGCTTTTCATATCGGCAAAGCGTTTATTGATTTCAATATTTCACACATCGCTTCAGAAAAAACAAATTGCAAATAAGAAATCATAAGTAAGTTTCTATGATTTTTTGTTGTGGCCTGATATTCGAAATATTGTAATATATAATATCTTGGTTGTTAAGTAGAACATTTTTGATATAAATTGTTATTTATTTATGCTTGACCGAATTGATATTATATTTCAGATATGATTTTGGTTTTTATCCAATGCCACACAGAATAGCAGCCCCAGTGAGTTTACTCGGACATTTTCAAGCTTGTCAAAACTCGGTAGATTGATTTGTTCATATTTGTGAAGTTTCTTTCTACCAGTATTTATCGTGTGGTGTTACATTGAATATCTCTACATTTATTTAGTTGACTTTTACCTGTTTTTTTTTCAAAACCGTTACTCCTTTTTCAATCAGTCACAACCCAATTTAGATGTGAAATTCATTTCCATGTAACCTCCCGTGGCATTTTAAACGCTTCCATTTCTGGCCACCTAATAAATTTGAAACGTAGAAGCAAACCATGTGACACTCGAATACCGATTACGGGATTGTGGTTTGACCTGAAACAACTCATTACTAGAAGGTACTTAGAGTAACCTGACCTCCGCAACCAAATTTAGATCGGGGCTTCTCAAACCTTATGAAACCCGTTTCAATGTATCAAACAATAACGAACCCCTTACTTTAAATATATAAACTTCCCCTTCAACATCCCGCCTAACTTATTTATAACACATACATCTCTCTATTTTAGAACCTACTTACATTATATTTGGCAAAATAGGGCTTTTATTACAAAGGTTGATTGTTGTTGATCGGAAAAGATATAGAAGATTTTTCAAGAGTACTCTATGGTGAATTCGCGTACTTCAACAGTCTGCTACATCCAAGTTTGAGAAACCCTTACTACCTACATAGCTTAGACCAGTAAGGGCACAATTTTGACGGTCGTTATAGCCTGTCCGACTGGCCATAATTACTAAATGTAGTCCTCTGCAATTCATGACGTCGGTATTATACGAACAATGAACACCACTTTCATAGTTACGGCAGCGATTAAACGTTCTTAAGTAGTGCCTACTCGACTACCGCATACAATGTACTTCAACAACGTCATTACGTTAATTTGCAATATCCATAGCTTGGAAATTATGCTAATGAAAAAAGTATGACTATTGTTAAACAATAACATAAGGGGGTATTGGAATACGTACATTTTACAATACGCCTGTCAATTTAGATTCAAGTGACCAGCAATATTACTTTGGTAGAACTTTGTGTCCGTTAGTTGTAAGTTTGTAAAGTTTCTCGCAACACAGAATTTATTCCTAGAGCGCAAGTTGTCTTTAAAAACCATATATAAGCTTATTTTTCGTATGATGCGTGTGTTCTTGGTAAAGCTGATGGAATCTTCGTATAGGTATTCAATCTCGATAGGACCTCTTGATTACTAGCTATAATGATCTGTTGGCTATTTTATTGAACCCAACACTTCAAGGCCATAAGCCAAATTCTTTCACCTCAACTGACCTGAGGCTCAATTAACCTTATTTCAAAGCGAGGCATAAAAATTAAACATATTACCAGAATTGCTATTAGATTTACAGTATCTGTCAAAGAAATTCGGCATTAACATTCACTAAAGTAAAACATTTAGCCTCTTATGATATACTTATATTTTAGTTTTAAAGGCTTAATACAATTTCAAACTGATACTATACAAAAAAAACATTATGTCGAACAACTTCAACTTTAACCTAAATATAAGCATACAGTTGCAACACACTATACCAAAACTAAAATATCATAATTCTCCGCAGCGACAATACCCTACACTAACAGAACGAAATATAAATGCAACCTACATTTTTTCAGCACAAAAAAGCCCGCGTACTTGACAGTCATTTATGTGCGCAGTGATCGCATCTCAACTGCGTTAATTCTACTTTCATGCCTTTTCTCTCTCTCACATCCATACATCAACGTGGGGTCAAGCACTCCATTATGAACCGCCAATCGCGCCTCTTTTGGTACAGTCTGGCCGTTCATAAAGGCATACAGTGCTCCATTTACACGATTGCCCGCAGTCACTCTCCTTTCAATATCTTCTTCACATCTTCCGTCTCTTGTAAACACGCTACCCAAATATACAAATTCTTTTACTTGCTCTACTTTTTCATCTTCAATCGCAATATTACACTCAGTCAAACTTTCATCTTTTTCAACCACCATCACTTTCGTCTTTCTTGCATTAATTTTCATACCTTTAGCTTTAAAGCTCTCATTCATGCAGTCAATCATTTCTTGCAACTCATTCGCTGATGATGCAAGGATGACTTGATCATCGGCGTACAACAGGCACTTAACACGCAATCCTACCATATCGATCCCGCATTCAGTTTCTGTCATATCATTCATGCAGCAACCAGGACGAGGCTGGACACCCTTGTCTGACACCTTTAGAGGCACCATTAATTCGGACACTTGCTCTAGAATCCCTATACAGGGATTTCAAAGGCCTTATTATACAGTTGTCCACCCCATACATGGATAACACCTTCCATAAGTCCTTTCTATTCACCCTATCATAAGCCTTTTCCAAGTCTATGAACGCGCAATACACCTTCTGGTTTTTTGCCAGACATTTTTCGGTGACGCAGCGCAAGGAAAAGACTTGATTCGTACATCCCATTCCCTTTCTTAAATCCCACTTGCACGTCCCATATCTTGTCATTCGTCACATTTACTACTCTGTCAATCAAAATTCTGGCCTACTTTTTTCCAACAACACTAAGAAGGCTGAGTATAGTAGAGTCTATACATTTGAAATGAGATAAAAAACTTGCTGTTAAACAATACTCATTTCGGCGCGTAATATCTTTGACGCCGAAGGCCTTAGGCGTTTTAAAGTTGGCGTTCTTGGATGTCAAAAGCAATATTACTTTTTATATTGCATTTCAAAAGTCAATGATAGCCTCAATGAGTTTGCTTCAGGTAAATTAACCTTATATAAGCTATGTTTTTATAAGTAGGTACTTAATAAATAATGGAATATAAAAAGGTCTTTATTTAAGTTCGCAATGTCGGTACTCCGAAACACAACACTAATGACGTCTACACACTGTTTAGATTTATCACTGTGGCGGTGTTTACATTTGCTGATGACTGGATTCCAAGTAGCCGATAATCTGTATCCATAAGGAGGATGTGAAAGACCAAGTGAGGGTAGGTGCCGAAACCCCCACTTACACAAGACGGCGCTGAGCATCAGTCACTCCGCGACCACGCGCGGTGCAAGACGAGCGAAGCGTCGGAAACAAATAGCAATTTATACCTTAAATAAGTTAAGTTAACGCGATTAAGACTCACTAAATTATTTTGTATAACGTGGAGTCTGAAAAGGAGGTCGCTATTATTATCATCTTTACAGTACCTTTTTACGTACTTTGCCAAAAGTAGTTACCTGAGTCCCTACACGGTTTTACAGAGGTTGTCCATATTAGTTCCTTTGTCCTATTCCCGTCGGATGTGGGGTAAATAAAATTATTTCATTTGAATATAAATTATAAGGTTTGTGTAGTTGATGCCATGTGTAGTTAATGCTTTAACTTTTACAGTACAAAGGATCCACTCAATCAAAGTTTTATAAACTTTTGGGTCAAACAAAATTGCTCCGGATAGGTAGGTAAACTATTGGGTGAAAGTAACGATTAGATGTCTATTCAACCGAAAATCTGCTCGTATCGAGATAGTCGTATCAATTGATTGGCCAAACACTTAGCTTTATTGCATTGTAGAATCTGAAACTTTACAATGGATGATCGCTAAAAGCAAATTGTATTTATCTAATTACTAAATACAATTTAGATGTATATAAATTTTCCTTTAACCCATTAGCCTCTTCCTTTCCGGGAAATTCCTTTCTTTATGGAACATTCTTATCTAAATCCAAATCAAACATTTCGAAAAAAAGTTTTCTTTCGGTATTCTCCATTTATTCACTGAACAATTCCTATTCCCCGGCTGTTGGACGCGTTGAACATGCCGGTGTCATCCGAACGCATCTTTCAAAATTTGAATATTTCGCACCGAGGTGCGGTTTGTTATACGTCGTTGCATATACATACAAAGAAAATTGTGTGCATGTTTTTACACGTACGTGATTGGGAATATATGGATATCTTTGTTATGCTTGTATGGGTCTTTCAATTATGCTAGGTCTCAATTAGCAAGTCACTATCGGTACATTTGATCTTAAATATCTACTTGATGATAAATGCAAATCCTAAAAATCACGTTGATTAGGTAGAGGATCTGGCAATTCCAGCACATGTATAATTATTTTTATACGACTTATCCGTAGAATACATTCTCATCCTGTACAATACGGTGACAAGCAAGATCCTCACCAATATTATTGGCAAGTTGGTTGCCAGTCTTGACAGAATGCAGTTTAATGACAAATCACTGTCAGCACGAGTGGATACCAACTAACAGGAAAATGCAGTAGGTGTAAAAGCCTACATGATTATCGAGTAATTGTTATCTGAGCGATGTTCTTCATCATGATCTTCTATGTTTAGGTGGTGAACTCAGACTTGCATCACTCGTGCACAGCGGGTCATACAGGCACTTCTGCGTCAGCACCATTAGCAGCTGGGATCTGTGCACTTGCGCTGCAAGCGAAAAGGGATCTCACTTGGAGAGACGTGCAGCATATAGGTAAGTATATGATTATTTTTGTCATCAATTATCACCAGCCCCGTGTGTAAACTGCCCCACTTCTAGACACGATCCACTTCTCACTACGAGAAGGGAAAAGCCATAGTTCACCACGCTGTTCAAGGGTAGGTTGGTAGACTTTACATATGTATTTTTGGAGAACATTATGGAGGACTCTCAGACACGCAGATTGCCTCACGATTTTTTCTTCAACGTGTAGCCAGCAACATGTTCCAGCTATTTCTTACGCTTTTAATTTCGAAAGGTCAGTGGCGCGACCTGTCTATTGGTATGTACCTAGATATTTTTTGATTGACTTTTCTGGTATTGAAGCTCTTGTTCTCAAAAAATTGTGATCTGCCTTACTTTTGGACAGAATATGCTACACAAATTTAAAAAAATTAAATATCAGAGTGAAAGTTTATTAACTGAGCAGATACTGGCGTATTATTATAACATATGTAGGTGTTGCCGCTTTAGCCATTCGATTTATTTGGAACAAGAGGTTAATTTGTCATTGCTGTTATTTATTTAAGATGATTATGGATATAAATTTCGTTTCACGGAGTAGAAAAGAAAACTTAAAATATGAATAAATTTGTGCGAAAATTCATCGTCCTCCTAGCATTATCCCAGTTTCAATCTGGGGTCCGCTTACTAGTCTAACCGGATTTGGCTGAATATTAGCTTTTCCACGGAGCGACTGCCTGTCTGACCTCCGCAACCCGAAGGGATAGCGATATTCCATGTTTTAGACTAGTGTCAGTTTATTTAGAAGTTACTGACGCGAACGTATAACGACTGTCAAAGATCTTCATGACAACCGGGACCGACGGCTTAACGTCCTCTCCGAGGCACGGGGCTAGCGATAATTAACAATTCAATACGCACATACCGTCGAAAAGTCAGCCGCCGCGGATTCGAACCCGATACTCTCTGCATGGCAGTCTGTTGGTATCTCCACTAGGCTATCGTTGCCTTAAATTTGTGCGAATATTAACTAACCTTAATCGTTTAGCAAAGCTTTGGCACTGCCTAATTTCTATTCTAAAAATCTTAATTACATGTTTGTAGCAAAACGACTTGTTTTTGCATTAGCGCTTTCAGGATTTAAGATTTCATACGATATGCGAAACAAAGTTCGCGTACCCATACTTACATATAGCCTGTGTCCCCGAAGGGTGGAAGAGGTGTTATTTTACAAGGGGTCCCACGTAATGGGGAAAATTAAATAGAATACGGGAAAACTCAGTAACACTATATCCAATAAAGATTTACATATAAAAATGCGTTATATCTAAAAGTGTGCAACGAAATAAATTAAATTTCATACACAAATAAATTAATTAACGAACAATCTATTTGTTTGTGATCATATATACGCGAAAATAATGTGTTATAGTACGAACAATGAAATGGAAAGTATGACGGTGTAAAACCAATGATCTGTGTGGACTCCAGTCCCGCCCAGGCAATAATTCGTGCGATCCTTTACTTGGCAATTGTCTTTACGGCTTGCCGAGTTGTTTTTGTCGACCCTTCACGATTCGGTTTTAAGTGAAGCATGTTGATTAGCCGATCTGTGCTGTTATTCGTTATATTAGTTTAATTTTAAGCCAGAAACTAGGGAATGAAGTGTCGTGTCACTTTACACATAGCATATTTGCACAGTTTCGCCATTAAGTTAAAGTGCTCTTGAAAGAACTTAAAACACCCAAAACACAACTTGAAACTTGGACCGGTTGATACTTTGTTATATCCTGCTTCTAAATATATTCTTTATCATGTGCTAGTTGGCGGGATATAACCTTCAAATGTCAAATTGTAATATCTTTAGATCCTGACTTTATTTAATGGTGGTCCTAAATAATTTTTGTTATAAAGTTCGATCTCTCTATATACACGTTGTCACAAGACCCATCACCAAGCTGAAGTCTATTCGTAGTGGACATCATGTCTAGTCATACTAACCAAAAATAATGCCTGGGAAACGAATTTTTTTTTAAGTTTTCACATTTTTTAAACTGCAATTAAAAGCGCGCGCGTGCAATGCTCGAAATACCTACTTATCCATGGGGTAATATTCTCTATCTATAAAACATATTGGCGGGGTAAATGCATGGATTTTGTACCTAATTAGAAAAATTATATACTTATTTTGAGCCTCAATATCTCCTGAACCAGTTATTTCCCAGGTATGGTGCCGAAGTAAAAAATGTTCGTAGTGATCGGTACAACATGGGATTTTAGTTTGTGTTAAGGGTCTTTTTACACCCTGTACTTATATATTTTTAATGTATGGATGGAACAAAGTTTACGTAGAAAGGAAATTTGGAAGTTCGCCATTGATCTTAAATTTGTACTTTTAAATTATTTAATGTGTATTATAATTTGAGTCAATTTTATTTTAAAGACAACAACAGAAATAAATCTTGTGTCGCAGGGACTTAACAAACATGCAACCAACAGACACAATTAATACCAAGGCTTATTTGTTTACTCCATGTGTAAATTATAATTTTAAACGTGGGAACCTATTTACCTACATAATGTTGTAAAGAATACTTTAAACAGCTATTGTGAACCTTGCTCTTAAAGTTGATAATATGAGTTCTCCTAAATTCCGTCTCGAGAGAATAATCGCCATTGCTGTCCTTTTTTACCGAATACAATAGAAGAAAAAAGTTATCTATCTGATATTTCTTAACTCAGAACACCGTTATTTATTAATTCATTTTGAACATTTGGAAGGATATTGGTCTCATTCAAATTAGAGGAATTAGAAATTGTTTCTTTTTCTAATAATCGTTTACTAAGTCGAGAGCTGCTATCACTATGCGATAGTGAGAAATTCGGATTAAAACATTCTGCTCAATAATTAACATTTGGGTACCCATAAACATTAAAATACGTTTGAACTTTGTTTATTCGAATTTACTCTGTGGATACTGAATAAATAATGCATAGAGAACACCCAATTTCATTTCGATTACACGTTGATTTGGACGTAATTATAATAACATAGTGGCATTTATTTAAGGCATCGTAACTCTATTACTTTCACGAGCATGTGAATAGGCGCATATGTAATTATAAATCTATTTATCTATACATATTATAAAATGAAGTTCCAGCCGCATGCTGAATGTCGATATGAACGCGAGAAACTCATAAAGGAACAGTTCTTTATGAGTTTCTCGCGTTCATATCAAGGATACAGGTCCTTGATGAGCAGAATGCGTAGAAGCCCCAATAGCATCCTAATAAATATTGCTGGTAAACCGGACTGTCCATTCCTTATGCACTGGTCCCATAGGCATTGCTGCAGTCCCGGTGCAGAGGAAAAGTACTTGAATTAGGCAGGAGTCCAATTCTCTTACTTTATATGACATCGAAACTGTATTTTGAATGAAATGAGATTAGATTTTGAGTTATACTAATTTAATATCATTATCGTCTAATTTAACTTATATAGTTCAACGATGTTAGATTTATTGAGAAAAGTTTAGGAGTATAATTCACGACCGAGACCTGCTCAAATATACACAACTTTATTAAAAGCGTCCCAGTCAATTAGGAGAAATTCATTGCCATACACATGTTCATAAAATTGATACGTAGGCAGACCATCGAACTATTTAGAACTTTTTTTGTCATTGCTAAGGTTGTTAATATTAGTATACCAAATTGAAAGACGAAGTTTTTCTAAGAACTTTCTAAGTATATTTTGTCTCAGAAGGCCTACGGGAGAGGCTCAAAGTTTGCGAGTGTCCAGACAACATAAAATAGTGGAACTGCTTTACATAACGAAGTTGGACTACTTTCATGTTTTATTTTGTCACATTTGCTAAGTGGACACGTCTTGTATGTCCAAAGAACTATTAAGTTTTGTCACTCTTTTGCGTTTATCATCTTTTTATATTTATTAGGATTACTGAGAAGCAACTGTGGACGAAATTATACCTTATTAAATAATAATAATAATAATTCAATTTTATCTGTTTCTCAAAATGGATGTAAGAGTGGGGCTCGTGGTACTAAAGAGCTCCTTCTGATAGACATGGCCATTAGCCAACAGGTGCGCCGTAACCACAAGAATCTATCGACATGCTGGATAGATTACAAAAAGGCATACGACTCCGTGCCTCATGCGTGGCTTTTGAGGGTGCTAGAGTTGTACAAAGTAGATACAACTCTATGCACCTTCTTAAGGGCGTGTATGAGGCAATGGAGGACCGTATTGCGCTATCCAGGGTGTCGATCGACCTTGGGTTGCGACGCTCCCATAATGATCCAGCGAGGTATATTCCAGGGCGACAGCCTGAGTCCTCTGTGGTTTTGCCTGGCCCTGAACCCCCTAAGTACCTTATTAGAGGCTTCAGGGCTAGGCTATCAGTTGAGGAGAGGAGGTCATGTTACATCTCACCTCCTTTTCATGGATGACCTGAAATTATTTGCCCCCAACAAATTCCAACTGACTGCATTACTTAAGGTATCTGCAGGGATACAACTCTCAGATTCCATACAACTTAGTTCCCTTTCCCTAACTGAGACTTACAAATACCTGGGTATGTCGCAGTCATTGAATATTTCTGAGACTGACATGAAACAGACGTTGCAGGCTCGGTTCTTTGGCCGCCTGAGAAAAGTTCTTAACAGTCTTTTATCAGGCGTCAACAAGGTGCGGGCCTGCAACGGGTGGGCCATGCCAGTCCTAATGTATTCCTTCGGCATACTCAGGTGGACCCAGACTGAACTAGATGCCCTGGATAGAAAAGTTCGTTCAATGCTGACTGCCTAGTATAAATATTTACCTACATATTTCTATTAAAAAACGTTGAGTGGTGTTTTTCTGGTTTTGTTGTGGTTTTTATAATTTTCATTCTGTCTTATTTTCAGACTAGCCTCACTTAATTTCTCTAACGTAATTTTAGGTTAGCCTTATTTATCATGGCACATTTTCATAAAATTAAAATATGTAACTATAATTTTCAAGTTATATCTTTACGCAAACATATTATTACACAACTTAGATTCAACGCTTGTACGTACGCTGTTTATTTTGCCTTTATTTCAGCTCATTTAAATAACCTAAAATTAGGAATGGTTTTAATAAATAAAACTAGAAAGGTATTAACTTCAGAAATATTTCAATTTAATTAACATTTGTAGAGCTATACGCCCTCTGGATGCATGTGGTGTGTTTGTTCAATGTGAGGGATTGCTCGGTCCAAACGGTAATTGCAACGCTTTTTGCGAGAAATCCAGTTTTCAACAGGCAATTACGAACTGTTTTAATTGATTGATTGGCACAGAAATCTATAAATGAAAAAGCCAACCAAAACGTTCAATGAAAAAGCGTAAAAGGCTGCAAATTGGAAGTTTGGTGTGTATGATTCAGATGTTTTGTATTGAAGGGTTCTTGATGTAATGGTCGGACTGACTAAGTCCGACGGCTCTATTCGTGGTACATACTACACTGCAGGAATAGAGCTCATGCTAATATTTTTTTAAATGAACGTTACGGGTCACTCGCTTTGGTTCAGGAATGCTGTTCAATTAAAATATAATACAAAATTTTTACACATCTTCATACAACACCATCATATTAGGCATGGCTCTGGTTTTAAGTTAAGTTCACAGTCGCTTATCTATTTGTAATGAAATTCATTAAGATGCTAACAGGGCATTGCACCATAACCTATAAATTAATATGTTAAGATAAATCTTCGCCTTGTAAATCTTGGTATAGGATATGTATAGGAATAGGTAGGTTCCTTTTCTCTTAGCTTGTCAAAAAGGCATGTCTGATTTGACATAGCTAAAGTTTTTATGGGCAGGAGTGATCGCAACCAAAAAAAAAACACACTATCACTAAGGGACTAACAGTATGAGTAATTAGGAAATAATCTTTTCCGTAGTTGTCCGCACTGCAAGACCGGAACGTCTAAGCATCGGTGGCGAATGGAGAGTGACTGGTGTTGGCCGCAATGTCTCTCATTCATTCGGCTACTGCCTTCTGGACGCGGCTGGATTGGTGCGTCTTGCCAAGACTTGGCGGACCGTCTCGGCGCAAAGAAGGTGCTAGCAGCACCGAGACCTCAAAGAGCTTTGCCACCAAGTTCTTCGGTTACTTTACAGGTTGGTGTCAATGTTTGGTTTCTTCATCTTGTCATGTTTTCTTTCTTCATTTTAATTTGTCTTTCAGGATATTTACGCCATTTGCTTCTATAGGATATACGCAAACGTATACCACGTTCCTTTGTTGAGCGTATTCGATATTTTGGCACTGTTTCAAGCGGTATCAGTACATCCGCGAACATGGGGCGCTTGCAACAGTACCCTTATATGCTTGCAAAATGTACTTGCTAATTACCTCGAAAGACAATTTATAACTAATGATATGGACCACAAAAGGTAAATTCATGTAAACATAATCATCTCTTGTTATTGCTACGGAGTGATAATAATAATTAAGTTATTTTCGTCTTCATAGACTTGATATCGATTTCACAAAATCATCATCAGCTATGCAGATACTGCAATGAAACACAATTTTTATTTAAACAACTGCACATAAAACAGGATAAAACATACAGTAACTATTTTTTGTCCATAAATGAACAAAATTGTTATGAATTTCGGTGTCATTCCAAATAAAATAAATAATTCTGAAAACAAATCATTGATCGGCATTTTTTGGAAATATAAACCTGGTTTTGTAAATAAACTGTTATTTATTTGTTCTTTGATGTATAACACACAGTTGGTATAACGGGCGGTTGAATTAAAAGCAATTTGTTATAGGTACATCTGTTTGCGTATATATTTAATAAATCACGTGAATACGCATACAGATGTACCTATAACAAAATTGCTTTTAATTCAACCGCAATATAATATTTTAGAATGATGGTTTCAGTTTGCTATTAACCTTGGTGGCGATTGGCACATTTTCCAATGCCGAACAGGGTTAGTATTATTCGCTTATCTGAGCGCAAGATGAGGATTATTATCAATTCTCGATTGTATTGTGTCTGTGAGAGTATACATTATATAGCAAAGAAATTAGCTTAAACAAATGTTGGATTGTTTAGGCTATTGTGAACTTTCTCTAGCCGAATTTCAGGTCACAGATTATTTGATTCTGTAGAATTGTTTAGTAGCAGTATTGAGTCGTGATAGTCAATTAGTATACATATATGATAAATGGCAATAGGCTGCTATGTCACTTTAAATTAGTTTTAAACAACTTCTTTGTTTACGAATAACAGTACATACATAGACTCACGCCTGTTTCCCGGAGGGGTAGGCAGAGACTACAGAGCGCCATTTGCAACGATCTTGACATATCTCTCTTGCTTCATTCACTCCCATCAGATTCCTCATGCATGCTCTTCAGTTCAGGGTGCTTCTAACCTGTCCTGTTCTTAGGATGTCTCCAATCTGGTCAGAGAACGTCCGCATTGTCCGCACGAATAACAGTAAGTCTGTATAATCTGTATAAATGGAAGCTTGAAAATTGACAGCATTTTAAATGCTCAAATTAAGGCGAGTAACCATTTTTTATGACGAAATTATCTGTTTGAAGTAAAAGACTATTAGAAAGCTTACAAACTATGAGATGATCAGAGGCAATAGAAATGGCTACTTAAATTTTGCTTCTTCAAATAATAGTTGAGGAAAAATATTAAAAAAAAACTGTATCAAACACTTAAATTCGAAGCTACGTATTATGCAGCGTGATGTTTACAAACCCTCAAATTTGATTCCATACGAATGCACTACAAGAACTTTTCTAATCATATAGGTAGTTGTTGTGTTCAGCGCATTTGAACATTTATTCTTACAAGCCGTTCATCTTTGTCATATAAGTATAGACTAATGCACTTATTGTGCATAAAATTCACTTCCATTGCCGTCTATTTCGCAACTATTTAGTTGCCCTGTTGAGTCGTATAGATTATGCTAATGTGATAAAAGCCCGCACATATTCCTACTCTAGGTATAACCACTATAGTTAGCTATCTCTATAGCTAGCATGCATTGTATCTCGGTCCATTACAGACTAGCTATTGTCGGATTACTACAGAGCTGCTGGACGAATGTCAATTCATGTGACCGTTCAACTACTGGGATTCGTTTAGTGTCAATGTCAGATCGCCTGAGCCAAAATTGGGTCGTGTATTTTCTGTTGTGAGACAGTCATTTCAATGCGCTTTTGGGCAATGATATTATGAGTTTAGTCTGCTGGACTATAAATATAAATGCTATCCGAAGCTATACCAATGTATCTATAATTAAATAATCTTATTGGAGTTAAGAATCTAACAAGCGGTGATGGTGACACTTGAATTATTATGATGATTCGTAACACATATTCGACAAAGTTAAGCAACGTTAACCGAGGTCACTAATAAGATGGGACGCCGCTTCTGCAGTAACTACAATAGAGCGCTACCGGGCTACGGTGGGCACGGTCAGTTGTTGGAACTGATATTAGTTACTGTGCAAAAATCATTAGGCTAAACTGTGATCGTCGTAGGACACTAGAGTTAGCTAAGGAGTAACACGAAAGAGAAAAATACCTATCTGAAAAATTAATCTGTAGTAGTATTTATCAAAAGATTTCTAGTTTATTTTAACCTTAATATAATAATATGTGTTCACATTATCTACAAGCAATCTAATCCTAAAAAAACAATGAATGTAGCTTTAAATTAATTTTAATATAAGTTCATACTTTACTTTAGAAAGTATTCTGAATATTGTACAGAGCACGCAAACCTTGAATAGCTTTATTATTTCAATATTTATCGTATTTAAATAATATTGTAAATAATTATTCTGAGGTCGAAAATAATACTCACCGCGGTCACACAATATTTCCGTGTTTCATTATCCATAGTATGTTATTAATTATTATTGAAATAATCCAAAATGTATAACTTGTACTTCTGGGAAATCATTAAGCTTTACAGTACGTATTTGATTTTAGTAATTTGGTATGGATATCTTAATTTAAGCGTATATTTGCGAAATGAACGAATGGATACCAGCGAACTTTGGTACCTATATAAAAATATATTTTTGGCTTAGTATTTTTAATAACGCTAAGCAAAACTACGTTCGCTTGATTCAAGGGTAAAGTTCCACTTAGGTTTAATTAGATGTTAGTTTACGAATACATTACCATTTTGCTAGGGGCACAATATTATTTCTTATTATACAAGGCGTGCTCCGTTGCTTTAATCGCTGATTCTATTAGCTTTTAAATTAGTAGTTTTACAGAAAATCGTTGTGAAATTTAAAGATTAAACAAAGACATGAAGTCATTGACTTAGTGGGTGCCTACCTGCTTATGTTATAAAACTAGCACCAGTCAAACTATTTGCTTGTTCCAGTTGGACGTAGTAGCGTGTCCCGGTGTAAACTACCTGGAGCACGTCCAAGCAAGTGTATCACTGTCTGCCGCCCGAAGAGGAGATCTACGTATCGCGCTTACCTCGCCTGCCGGCACCAAAGTCACACTTTTAGCTCCCAGGTACGTGGTGGTAAAAAAGTGGTAGTAACATCAGCTTACCGATATGTGACTTGTCCGGAGAAAACGCTACATCCTTCAGTCAGAACTCTTAATTCGGTAACGGCTTGATGCGGTAAGCAACAATCGAAGTAACGTTCGTAGCCGTTGTATTTTATGGCCAGCACCATAAAAAATATACTTGTAGCATAGCAACCAATATGTCTCCAATAAGACAATACTGGTGCCGCTCCTTGGTTACTGTTCCCAATGACAAATCTAATCAAATAGGTTGCTATCTGCTTGTAATATCTGTAGACCGAATGTACGAGGTCATCTCTAAAATTGCCGTTGTATGAGTGACACGTTTGTGACTTACCTTGCTATAGATACCTACGTAAGTCAATCTGTTTCTCTCCATCATAAATCATATGTAGGTAATGGGTAAAATTCTCGGCTTTGCTGATATGAATCGGCCGCATACCTGCAAAGGATTTAGGTTCCACTGAATTAACCTTTGCGGCAAAGGTTAGATGTGTCTCTCAATTATCATACTCCAGATATTATATAACGTCTTACATATTTCAATGTAAAAAACGTAAATGGAATGTAATATTCTATAAACAATACTCTTTATTAAGCAGAAATAGTCCACAATATAAATTCGTAGGCTATTGTGCCAACGTGAAAATTCAGATTTTAAATAAATTGGAATAGTGATAGGTCACTCTATGCCATTATTCACCTGTAGACTATAAAATAAAAATATTAACATTGTGGTATGGTATGCTAATATGCATGTATACGCCAATTATTCCCTGTCACACATCAAATCTGACCGTAGACAGAAAAGGCCAGTGAAATTCCATAAAATTTTACTAATGTCGTTAATCAATATGAATAAAATCTCATTTAAAATACTTTACTTATGCTTACTCAACATATTTCGTTACGGTATGAGTGCACACTGGCATTAGCGGCATTATTATTACAAGTCCTAATTGATAAAGAAAAGAATAGTAATTTTATCGTAACGAACAAAAAAATCTAGGTTATGGGAACATTTAATTAGCCATAAAATAAAGAGAAATCAGTTCTTTGACTAGCTTCCGACTATTGATAAAGATTTGCCAGTAGTCTAATATACCTTGGCTGTAAACACAACAAAATACGACTAGCTCAATTGAAATAAATAAACACAAATTATCAACTTAAGCACACATATATTATAGTTCTCTGTTGCAAACATCCCACAAACATGATTGTCATTCATACCATTAGCCATTGTGTCTCTTGTTATTATAATATTTAACTTAAACATTCGGATGATTCAAACCCTGATATGTCAATAACTGGGCACAATGATTTGGCAGCAGACTTTTATTTTAAACACCTGTGTACCAATTGAAACAATAAACACCGAGGTCCATGTCTATTGTTGATAGATTATATAGGTATTTCTTTGTCTATAAAGATGGAAGAGGCAGGAATATTTAAGGATACTATGACACAGAGCTTACTTTGTTACTTACTCCGATGGCTCAACTACCCAAAACGCCATAGCTACTGATACGAGAGACGGCACTTTGCCTAATCTTAACTTTGGCCACTACTCACCAACCACCAGCTTAAAGCTCAAATATAACAATATATTTTTTTGGTTGATGCTCAGCGTCACATGTTATAAAACGCAGAGATTATACCAAGTAAAACTTGTTACTAAAGCAAGTAAATGCAGTTTTCAGGATCGTACCTAAATAATTATTGAATAAGTAGTTTGTATAATCGAAACTGTTGAAGAGATTGTTCCGATCTGATTATCCATCAACAATTTCCATTTTAGATACGGTAACGAAATTATTATGATCAATATTTACGTAAGATATGTTTCAAAAATAAAGGCGCAGTTCACTTCCGAAATATATATAGTTTAAAGTTTTGAACAAACCATTATTTTATTTTATGTGCACATTGTACTTGACATACAATATATTTGGGCTACCACACTGAAAAACCTGCGTTTAATCGTGTCATTGAACCGTCGAAAATTGGTGACAAAGCGCTGAATAAAACTGTATGACTCAAATGCTATTTGCTTTAAGAAATAAAATACAAAAATTCACCACACATGATATTTCCGTTATGGAAGTAGCGGCAAATTTGGCAAATGTGCCTATTTGTATGTAGGCTATGTTGATCATAATCCATGGTTTATAAACAGTAGATACTATACTTAAGTAAAAGCCTGTTTTATAACATCTTTATACGAAAGAGTACATTTGGTTTAGCACTCGCGGGAGCACAGTCGTATAATGCGGTAGGTTAGACTGTGACACACAAATAATACATGAAATGCTTTAAGTGATACACGTCACAATCAAGAACAGACGCTTGTGAGCCCGCGGTGCATAGTGCCCTGCCGCGTGTTTTAAAATATTTATCCCTTGACATTTATATAAACTTCTCAAACATATTTCTTTAGATTTTTTGAATGAAAGAGACGTGGTTTTCTAACGTATCAAGCATGTAGTATTATTTCTACTGATTGTTTCACGACATTTCCAAAACCTGATTACAATCAAAAGTGAATGAAATCGATGCATGTGGCTCCGTGAAAAAGATACATCGGCGGAAACTATGAGGGTTAGTGGCTAGTAGTAGTAGTCGACGTATGAGATCTCCGAGTGGTCATCACTATACGCGATTCTGACACATGAGATCACGATTACTTTAGCAGAGGAGTTTCTTATTCCTCCTTCCTGGTGTAATGCTATAACAGTCAGTACTATATTATACTAGTAAAATCTCATCAATATCCCAAACTGAGACTCATACAATACATACACACATACATAGATACTACACTCTATTACCTTAATGAAGTTAATAAATTGTATTATTCAATAATGAACATCTACCTGATTCAGCCCATTCACACAACCACACGTCCTGAAATACTCTAAATTCAGTTTGGTGACAGTAGTGGGGACCCTCGTGATGAAATCAGCGCTTTGTGATAAAAGCCCCTTAAATGTTAATGAACATTGATTCCTTTACTAGTTTCATATAAGCAATGTCTTTGAAAAGTTTATCATTTGAGGAGGTAAATACATCATTAGTAACATCACGAGGAATAAAGCGAATACAGCATATACATACCTCGAGGTACTTTCAAGCATTATCACAATGGCGTAAATAAAACCTTTGGACAACATTTCATATAATTTTATCCCATTGGAAACAATGTTACAAATATTATTAATCTCCGCATCACAAGAGTGTAATCACCGCCACATGAGTTAGCAGACATATCACGAAATTATTTTCGTTATTAATACTTCTTAAAAGTCCATTTATATCTAGATTATATAGAGCAGTATCTTCAGTGATTGACAATAGCATATATGCTTCATGGCGCTAGTGTAAACCATAGGTATACCTATGGTTTACACTAGCGCCACCAGTTATTTCCTTAAAATTGGTTCATTACATATATATATACATATCCACAGAAGATCCACAAATAAAATAATAAAAATCCATCAACCAGCAATTCAAAGCGATGAAAGAACAGATTAATGTAATATAATTATTTTGAATATAGATGTTGGATTTCTCCGAAATCGAGAGAAGAACCGAATACAAAGGTCGATACGAATATTCTAAATGTTAAGTAAAAATCATTTGTAGTCGTTACATATGTACGTGTTTATACTTTGTGCTGAAATCGTAGCTACAAGTATTTTGAAACTAATATACCTATTAATAAAAAAGTAATTATGAAGTATGTGAGGAATGTTGCCCATTGAAATTAAAGTACATTTACGGATTATACAATAAAACCTAAATGTAAATAATTTCACTAAATCCGTAAAAGTATATTAATTTCAATATATTTTCCTTGTAATTATAAATATCGTATGTACATAGTAATGTAGAAACAATATTATGAGTTTATTACATAGCAATATAATCAATTCCTTTTTCTGTGGACAATGTGCTCATGTTTTGATAACCTATTGGGAGATCGGCCTATACTACCGGTAACCCTATTATTATGGTAAGGCTTTTCGTTTTTGGAATCTGCAACTCATTGGGCAATTGGCTCATATCGTTGAAAACCCGGTCGGCAATTAACTTTTGCCACCTGTAACCCATTGGGTAATTAGCTATTGCCATCTGTAACAATAGGGCAATATGCTCAAATCACAGTTAACTTATTGGACAATAAATTGGCTGACAACTCCGCAAGTATGACGTCGATAGAAGCACCCCAGCTTTGTCAGTGTTGATTTTTAGGAACCGTATAATATTGTTGGAACGCCGTAGAATCTAATGAACTAACTTACATTGTCAAATGTACATAGTTGTTGATAAAAAGCGAATAAAAACTGTTGCCTTGTATTATGATTTTGAGCACAAACTTTTAAAAGGTACTTCAGCATTTATCCAATAAGTAATACCAAGAACGAAGAAATCGTGATCTTATTTGCTATCCATATTTTGATAGACTCGTATTTTTATTACTTTTATACAATAATCGTTATTACCTTCTAAATTTTTGAGCACAGTATTATGTTATACGTTTCATTAAACCTACTTTTTATCTAACTACGTAGATAGTTATTGTATATACCGGCTACCTATAAAATGAACCATATTATTTCAAAACGATATAGTCTTATAAAGAACTTTTTCAATTGGCATAAAACGTAAAAAAATACGTGCAAAATGTTCTTATGAAACAAGGTTTATGAGACATTTTATTTTCTACAAATTTGTAAAGTCGTGGTTTCTTTATTACGTGTAGATAAGCGAACATAGTCCTCCTGAAGTGGGTGACAAAGCAGCGCGGGTCTCTACACATGCAACGCTGCAGGTTGGGCCACACACGCGCTGGTGTCGCCTCACGCGTGCCTGGGTTTGTGCCTATTACTTCTCCTGTTCATGTACGAGGCCGAAGCGTTGCGGCTATACATACCTAGTAGTACTACTGCTATACATACTAGCCAACGCAGACAGCCCTATAGACTAAGTACTAAGAATGACTGTGCACTAACCCCTAGCGTAAGGTTAGCATTAAAAAGCGCGGAGCCGCGGCCGCCGCGAGCGCCTTGCTTGCGTCACCTAACACCGACCTCCATTACGCCGCTGAGACCCTAGTACTCGCCACGGCATTGTGATTTTAGTTAAATTTACCGGGTTTATATTATATAAGTACAAGCTGTTATTATTTATATAATTATTTTAAGTTAGTTATGCTGTCCGATCACAATAGTAGTCTTGTCGTGTGTGTGCCGATGTAAATTGGTTTGAGTCAAAATTTTGTGACATATTTCGTATGGTTTTCGATAGCTAGTGCCATTTAATATCAAACTGCAGTACATAAGATCATAGAACACACTTCAGGGAATGCCAGAAATGTGGCTACTTTACAATGATGTAAAAATTATTATTTTTTAAATATACTTACACTATAATTTACCACTTTTCACAACACTATATTTCCTTTAAGATTCGCAGAATGATGTAAGATGTTCGTGAAACGACTTGCGGCAAATGTGGTTTGCCAGTTTCTAATATTTCATCTAGAGAAAGTTTGTATGTAAACTATTTTCTTCGGTTTGATTGATGACTTGATTTATCTGAAATTTCGTTGAGAAAGTAATACCGTCGGTGTTATAAAGCATAATATACTTTTTTTATTTTTTTTATTAGCATTCAAACCTCCCCCCCGTGGGATCTCCACCTTGTCGTTGTGAGGAGGGCTCAGTAACCGTGGGTTCGAGGTACACACCCACTGTGAAGCTAAGCGGGATCCCGGGAGGGGACGCTCCACGTGGGCTTACGTGAGGCCTGCGTAGGATGCTACCCAAGGTGCGGGTGCGGGGGACAGTTCTGTCTGTCCCTCGCAGTCGGGTGCGGTCGCGGGAAGAGAGGCGTGTCGGTGTTGCATTGCCGCGCGCCCTATCTCCCGCGACCAAATGGGGGCGCACCATTGTTGCGTCGCGGTGGGGCCGCAGAGGAAGAGGAGATGCGGTGTTGCGTTGCCGTCCTCCCTATCCTTCGCAGCCGCTAGGTGTTTTGGCGGCGAAGCTCAACACCTTCATCCGCCGCCAAGGGGGTTTCGTTCGGGGCCCGCCTGACCATCTGGCGGACCAATACTCGTCGGGGGGTAGCGAGGAATGCTTCGATGAAACCCTACCCTCCGACACATGGGTTTATGAGGAGCACGAGTTGGTTTTTAGTCAGTAAGAGTCTGACAGTCCCCTTCGTCCTTCTCCCGGGGCGGAGGGACTCCATGAGGATTTTCCAACCCGACACCAAAAAAAAAAAAAAAGAAGGTAACGGACAAACCCGAGCTACTGGCCTTATATAAGAACCAGTCGCGGTCTTTACTTTAACTGTTTGAATAATTTTGTCTTTTCCAGGATAAAGCGCATCTACTATACCTAGAGGCCAAGAGAGAAGATGAGATTATTATCTTTAATTACGACAATAGTACCTAATGCGATAAGTTTTGAGGGCGAGTTCCATTTTTTTAGAGTTTTATTAGGTTTTTAGTCAGTAATGTAATAGTCTGACAGTCCCCTTCGTCCTTCCCCCCCTCCAGGGCGGAGGGACTCCATGAGGATTTTCCAACTCGACACCAAAAAAAAAGCATTCTAACCTGAGCTTTTAACGACCATGATCCTGATTTTATGTTTTCATAGGACGATAAAATGATAATGGTTTACAAATTCCCATAACGGAATCGTTTGAAATTTACGCAGTATTTAAACGTAGCTAAAAATACTCAGCATACACACTCCAAGACTCACATTTTTATATTTACTAACAGATAGAGAATACCGATGTAACGCGTACATACGTAGCCCCGTACTTAAACGTACGTAAACTGAGAACATGTACCGTGTTAAAGTTAAGTTTAATAGAATAGATTACTTGTAAATGAGATAATAATTTGTTATATTACTCCCGTCTTGTTCATTATACTGGTTTAGCTTTACAGTTTATTATATTATACTTGCTTAGTTTCTAAAATCTTTATAAGTTGAAAAACCCGGTGCGCCAAAGTTCACCTAAATTTCCAACTCCGATAATTGGAAATCCGAAAATGTTCTTCCTAGCAGTTTTCATCCTAACAATCACAATTCCTAACTACTCTGTCTCTAATTTTCATAACTCCGAAGCATTCAACTTCATAATGTCGGTAGCAATAAACATCTATTATACTTTTATTTGTTTTCCTATATTTTCTCAACATAACCATCTTTTACACTATTATTCAAAGTCATATCTTTTTTGTTTAGATTTATTTTTATTCATAAAAATCAGTATTAAATACATTAATTTTGGGTAACTTTATTTTCACATAACATGTAAAACATATAAGAATAATAGTACCATTGTACAAATTCACAATAGTACAATGGTCAAGTTCCAGAAACGAATCGGTCGTATTAATAATTATTGGTTTAGGTTAGGTTAGAACTGTGACCACAACGCACAAGCCAAGCAAGCGAAGCGAGCGTCAGCGGCCGGCGAAGTGCCAGAACCGAATCGGTCCTATAGTTATTGGTTTATGTACGGTTAAACCTGCGGTATAAACTCCCTGGCCATAAACATGAAAAATTAGTCGTGTTTTATAAATTTTGGTTAGAGTGTAGCCTTGGGGGCGCTTCGGCGCTAGAAAGAAATAGAAAAAAATAGCCAAAAAGTGTTATTTTTGCAAATCTTTTATTTTCTCGATTCTATCGTATAAAATATCTAAATATAAGGCTAAAAGTGTCTGGTAAAAGTGTCATATATTTTTTATGACACTTGGTAAATGTTTCTTTCTGAGTATGAGTGAAAATATTATGGTAATTTATGTTTAGGGATAAAAGCGATATGATAAAAAACAGTAGGAGTTTAAATATATTAACATTAATGATATTATTAATTAGAATTTTCGGAAACATGAGTGTTGTGAACATCGCCGGTTGCACTACACTATTTGTAGTGCAACCGGCACATGAATGAAAAGTCAAGGATGAAAAATTTTAGGAAGAGTGATCATTCGGATTACAAATCGTTAGGAAGAACAATTTCGGGTAAAGAACTTTAGGTGAGCCAATATGGACCCTGAAAAACCACATTACTTCGTAAATAACCGAATGAAATTACATATTTCGAGAGGAGTTTAAATATGATGATCATTTTGTAAAAATCATCAGTTTATTGGCAAAATTATATGAAGAGCTAGTGAACAAGTGCAATTACGTACCTATTATAATATATGTATATTTACGATACATATCAAATCGACGACGTCCATTTTTCACGAGTAATTGCAAAGTGTAAGAGACGTGAATGTGAAAAGATATTTAGTGTTTCCTTACAAACAATAGATTTTATTATCGTTAAGGTATAACTTAAGCATGTAAGTACTTAAGATCGGTCTGGATATTATTTTCTCTGATCCAAATGAGTTCTAGTTTCATACTTTTTTCCTGTCTCGAACAAACGAGATATTATTGTTATGATCATTGCATAAAAATATGTTGTGTGGCTTGTTTTGATTCAAAGACGTGATGCATCGTGCAGTTATGTATACAAGACACGTATTACTAGTACGTTACGTGCTGCGTCCAGCTACGATACCAAATGAAAGCGCATTTACTGTAAACCCTCAGTGTTTTGTAAGGTAAATAATTTGTTAAAGAACGTTAGATAAATAAGAAATAGAATAAATTATTTTAGGCAGAATTATTCTGGTTTGTGTACGGCATCGTCCTATCAATTATTTAATAGATCAATGCTTGTCGATACCAGTTTTCGTGTAGCTATTTCATATAGAAATGTGAATGGGAATAAAATATATTATTTGTATAAAGTAATCGCCTTTGAACATATCTGTTACAATAAGTTTCACGGTTAAACTGTCTTTACTCTGTGACGAGTTTATCGTAGCATAATTGAGTGCCTGTCATACTAGTAAATTTGACATTTAGTTCCAATCAGTGACATCATAAACAAATAATTATGTGACAGAAATTATGCTAAGATAAACAACACAAACAAATGTAGTTTTCATGTTCTTGGATTTAACTGCTAGTTTAACTGCATATTGTGGTTATGATCATAGCAAAGATTGCCAATCCATACAGCACAGATTAATGTAATCATAATTGTAAATAATAAGTAGGTACGTCTTGATATTAATAAATTTGGAGACTTGTACAAATTAGCTCACAAACCTGTAAATTGAAAACGACTGAACATTCATGATTTCTCATCGACTGGTAGTTAAATTATTGTAATTTTAATGTAAAAGTAATTTCAGTGAATCTTGTTCAGCGATATTCGATTAGTTGACAGATGCTGTTTGCTGTCCGCCGTTCATTTCCGATTGATGTTAGTTTGTACTACCTATCTGTTAACTATCGCTCGATGTGTTAGAAGTCGCAACGCTCATTTTTGTAATAGTTTTCTTGTGTAAAATTGTTCACCAATCTCAATGATAAGTAGAAATCCAATGAACTGTATCTATTGATGTAAATGTTGAAGTATAATTTGTATTTATTGAATCTAATGTGAATGGGAATAAAACAATCTTTTATTACAAATTTCATACAGGTTTTTATTTAGACGACAAATGTAAGCGAGTCTTGTCTATTATTGTCCGTGTTGTTACGACTATATGAAAACAAACTGAGTTTCGTTAGATTTATATTATAATATTTTTGTTGTAACAATTAATTTGCACGTACCGCTTCGCTTAGTACAAACTTTGTGACCACCGCTTCCACGCTTACACAATTAATGTTCAAAGTTGAATAATTGCACTAGCACTCTGTCTCATTCGTGTTCCTTCTCTCATCTTTCATAATGTCACATTCAATTTATTTTCTGTTTCTATCTGATTTTATTTAATTTTGTGCACGTCTTATTTTTGCATGTGTAGCCGTAACATCTGTTTGTTTTCGTATCGTGTATTTAATTAGATGAACTGTTATAGCAAAATTATTTGAAATCAGTGACAAGATTCTATGTGACCTAGCCTAAATTTTACAAAACTTGCTTTTCTATATCTGTGAACTGACATCGGCTCGCTCGCAGCGCATCGCATCATTACGCCAGAGGTCGAAGGCTGCATGGACGCTGGACAAAGGTGCTAGGTGGTGAAGGACTATCGCTCTATTGTTTCATGTAATTTAAAATCTTTGTTCTCTTTCCTTCACTAAAATGCGTGAAGGGCTTACATTTGTACTCCGGTCGGTGCTACAAGCGTTGTCCTGATGGTACGTACGCCAGTGAGATCGTTATGGAAAGGAGCTGAAGAGGACGTAATTTAACATATTTTACTGAGACCGTTGTCAAAAAAAGGAACGACGGTGGTGAGTCTAGACAGACTATGTTGGAAGCGTTAGACATGGAACCTTCGGCTAATGAGACTAAAACGCCCCTGACGTGCCTCCCGTGTCACTACACATGCGCCACGTGTGTAGGCCCCCACAACAATCAATGTCTGTCGTGTTTAGACGACGCGCGACTCTTCAACGAAACTGACACCGAACCAAAATTCTACTGCTACCCAAACACGGTTGTTTCACAGATAAAGTCCGTTAATTGCCATTATAAGCTCAACATCGCTCTCTCTGCTGTGTTGTTGTTTGTCACTTGTGTCACGTTGTATATCGTTACGTCCTGTCCTAAGAATAAATGGTGCTATAATGGCGGACATTATAATCCGAACTTGGCTTATAATAAATTAGCGGTAGATGAAAAACAGCATAGTGCGTTGGAGATTGAAAAGGAAATACATCAAGCTATACAATATCATAGCGAAACTGAATCCGATGATGATTTTAATTTATAGCAATTGTTAGCATTCCAACTTAAGTATTACGTACTGATCGATCAAGTGAATGGTAGTGATTAGAAAATATTAAATGAATGCAGGTCTCGTGTGATATTACAGATTCGTTTGTGTCACAATATTTTATTATAAAAAAAAATCTATGTTATAAGTATAATGTTAGGTATTAATAGTCGAGATTTTGTAACATCGGTACAAACAATTAATTTGAAAACAACGATCCAAAGTTCTATAAAATACTTTTAACTTCATGTCGTTTCTTAATCTACTTCAGTTCTTCATTAATAGATTGATTATAATTTAGCTTTCTTTCTTATGAATCTTAGTTTAAGTATGCTTTTCCTGCTCTAGTTTTTAAAGAATCTCATGAATTTATTTTCTATGATAGGTAAATTTAGTATTATTATACATTCCATTTGAGAATAAACTGCTCTATTTTCCCATTACTTCCAAAACGGCCCCTACGAGTGATTACAAGGTTTAAGATCCTAAAATTATTCCTGACCCCTCAGCACTCGGTCAGTAAGGGTGCCGTTTTAGAGAGTTTGCAATTTATACCCCGCCATGATGGCGTAAAATTGCAAATTGAAGTAATTCAATCGGCTCAAAACCTTACTCGTTTCTTAATATTTTCTTATTTTAATTAATAAAATAGTTCTTATTAATACTTGAGACTCACAAAGAGATTTTAATTAATTAATATCGATACTAAGTTTTTTATTTAACGTGTAAGTTGTCGTCATAATAAAACCGCATAATATTTACTTAGGTGTATTTGCTCAAGATGCCATTTCTATTTGTTTTTGTGTACTGAGACGGTTTCGGTACGATGTAAATATTTTGTATGTAAATAAATGAATTCTTATTGCCAACTGCTGTTTCAAACACTGGCGGCACAGAATTAAAGCGTGTACCACTGAGTTAGTACGTATTAAAGTGGAAAGATTGAAAGAGCAGCGTGTGAAAGAGATGTACAAAAAGCAATTGAGTGAACGGCTGGATACAATCTGGAGTGATGTAATTGAGGAAAGTGTGCGCGATGTATGGTCGGTATTTAAAAGCAACGTAGTGAGATGTGCTGAAGACGTATGCGGAGTGAGTAAAAGAAGAAGTAAGAAAAGTGAAAAAGCTGACTGGTGGGATGGTGAAATTCGAAGTATGGTTGAGGAAAAGAAAAAAGCATGGCTGGATATCCTAGCAATAGAGGCAACGAATAGAGCTAGTGGTGGTATGAAAGAAGATCGTGTTAAAGAAATGAAGGACAAGTATAGGTGTGTGAAAGCTAAAGTTAAAGAATGTATAGAGAGGAAGAAGAATGAGAAAAAGGAGAAATATGAGAAGCAATTCGGCGCAAGTTTCCAAGACAATATAAAACTGTTTTGGAAACTCGTCAAAGAAGCGCGAGGGAAGAATATGAATACATTGATGAAAGTGATTAGGAATGAAAAAGGTGAGGTCATGAATGAAGAAAGAATGATACTGGATTGCTGGAAAAAATATTTTGAGAGTTTATTTGAGAAAGACATGAGTGAAACAGAGCGAGAAGAGATAATAGAAGATGCGTGTGTGGGCCCGGATGACGAAATTAGAAAGGATGAAATTATGAAAGCTCTAAAAAGTATGAGGTCAGGAAAGTCTGCTGGGTTCGATAGAGTGACGTCTGAAATGTTGAAGGCTGGCGAGGGACTTACAGTAAACCTGCTGCATCGCCTTTTTAATCTGTCCTTGAAACAGGGCCAAGTTCCAGATGACTGGACCAAGGCAGTGCTTGTTCCAATTTATAAAGGCAAAGGCTCGCAGCAGGAATGTCAAAATTATCGCGGGATCAGCCTTCTCAGTGTTGTTGGAAAAATGTATGCCAGAATATTGATTGATAGAGTAGTAAACGTGACTTATGACAAGATATGGGATGTGCAAGCAGGGTTTCGGAAGGGAATGGGATGTACGGATCAAGTCTTTTCCTTGCGCTGCGTTACCGAAAAATGTCTGGCAAAAAACCAAAAGATATATTGCGCGTTCATAGACTTGGAAAAGGCTTATGATAGGGTAAATAGAAAGGAACTATGGAAGGTGCTATCTATGTATGGGGTGGACAACTTTATAATAAGGGCTCTAAAATCTCTTTATCGGGACTCGAGGGCCTGTGTCCGAATTAATGGTGCCTATACGGACTGGTTTGACATCTCTAAAGGTGTCAGACAGGGGTGTCCAGCTTCACCCTGGTTGTTCAACTTATTCATGGATAGCTGCATGAAAGATTTGAGGGAAACTGATTGCGGGATTGATATGGTAGGATTGCGTGTTAAGTGCCTCTTATACGCCGATGATCAAGTAATTCTTGCATCATCGGCAAATGAGTTGCAACAAATGATGGACTGCATGAACGAGAGTTTTAAAGCGAAAGGTATGAAAGTTAATGCAAGAAAGACGAAAGTGATGGTGTTTGAGAAGGATGAAAGTTTGACTGAGTGTAATATTACGATTGAAGATGAAAATGTGGGACAAGTTAAAAGATTTGTATATTTGGGAAGCATGTTTACAAGAGATGGAAGATGTGAAGGTGATATTGAAAGGAGAGTGATAGCGGGGAACAGTGTGAATGGAGCGCTGCATGCCTTTATGAACGGCCAAACCGTGCCTAAAAAGGCGCGACTGGCGGTTCATAATGGAGTGCTGGTGCCCACCTTGATGTATGGAAGTGAGTGTTGGGTATGGCAGAAAAAGCATGCAAGCAGAATTAACGCAGTTGAGATGCGATCACTGCGTAGTATGTGTGGGGTGAGACTGATTGATAGAATTCCGAATGCAGTAATACGAGAGCGATGTGGCCTGAAAGAAGATGTCGTGACAAGGATTGAGAAAGGAATGCTGAAATGGTTTGGACACGTGGAGAGAATGAGCGAAGAAAGATTGACGAATCAAATATATATGGCAGAGGTGTATGGACAAGCCGGTTGCGGCAGACCTCGTAAGACGTTCGTGGACCAAATTGGGGACGTCTTGAAAAACGGAAAAGTCCGAAGCACCCGCAACCGGCGAGCATGTATGAAAAGAATAATGAATGTAGAGGAAGCACGTGAGGTTTGCAAGGATAGAAGCAAGTGGCGATCTGTTGTCTCTGCCTACCCCGACGGGAAAAAGGCGTGAGCATATGTATGTATGTAACTGCTGTTTTATAGCATTCTCTGCGTTTGTATTTTAGTTGCTGCATGGGGTTTGGATGTATAAAGTAAGTAGTTAACATTTTCTGTAGCTTTTGAGTCAAACCCCACATTTTTTTAGGTTCGACGACTGCCATTTATTTACTGCATCGATCGACTGCCAGTTGAATTGAATTTTACCACCAGAAAAGTGCAATTTTACCATTTTTGGCTGTCGGAGTTTTCAGACCCTCCAAAGACCTCTAACATGGTCTAGCGATTTTTGTACTGAGACGAGAACCGGGACCGACAGGTTTACCTGCCCTCCAAAGCACGATAGCGTATGAAAATACCACATGTGGTTACGCATCCAAGTGGTGACCTGAGCAAGCTTTGCTTAACTTTGCTGACCTATTACGAACGGCATACCGAGTCGCGGTATGAGCGCTATAATAAAAAAATACATGCATTTGCTTGACTCTGCAGCCGAGTAAGATAAACGGCTAGCTTATTATTGCACGACCTTATATTTTCTGAGATTAGGTTACTTACTTATTTTGTTAAATGTATTTGTATTACATACATACATACATATCGTCACGCCTTTTATCCCCGAAGGGGTAGGCAGAGGTGTATTTCTACACCCACTTTTCGCCAGATATACTTTAGTCCCACGTAATAAGGGGCGAGCCCATTGCCGTACCGGGCACATTTCCAGACTCCGTGCTGCTACTGAGAATGTCATGACAGAAAAACCCAATAACACTGCCCGACCCAGGAATCGAACCCGGGACCTCCCGATCCCACGCGCACATTTATGCCGCGAGACCAACGAGGCAGTCGTATAGGGTTTGATGTCGAGTTTTCCGTCTCTACGCAAAGATGGTATTTGCATCGTGTTATCCCTTAGTCGCCTCTTACGACACCCATGGGAAGATAGGGGGTGGTGACACTTGTATTCTATGCCGTCAACCACACGGCACATTTGTATTATTTTTGTATTTTTAACGATGGCTCCCGCACTAGGACTAAATCCTGTGTTGTGGGGGACTTTACAAACATTTGTATGTTTAACAGACACAATGAACACCCAGACTCGAGACAACAATTTATGAATCGCACAAAGTGTTGCCTCGTGTGGGGATCGAACCCACTATACTCAGCGCAGTGTCAAGCGGCGAGGCGGCCGCTTAAACCACTACACCAACCGTGCAATCAATGACATCAAGACATTGTCCAAAGTATAAAGATTTTTTGAAAACCTGCGAACATTATAGGTAGATTTAACCTAACTAATAATACTTCATTCCACTCTTTCTCTTTGTCTGCAATCGAGACATATATTATTGAAAGCAATTGCACTTTCTTATACTTATAGTAGACCTGACACATTACAATCCATTAACATACTAAATTATATACTCTTGTCTACTTTAATGTTATTTTGTACTAGGACAAACATCTTTTGTTAACATGCCAAAAAGTAGCTACTTTAAAATTGGGGACGTCTTGAAAAACGGAAAAGTCCGAAGCACCCGCAACCGGCGAGCATGTATGAAAAGAATAATGAATGTAGAGGAAGCACGTGAGGTTTGCAAGGATAGAAGCAAGTGGCGATCTGTTGTCTCTGCCTACCCCGACGGGAAAAAGGCGTGAGCATATGTATGTATGTAACTGCTGTTTTATAGCATTCTCTGCGTTTGTATTTTAGTTGCTGCATGGGGTTTGGATGTATAAAGTAAGTAGTTAACATTTTCTGTAGCTTTTGAGTCAAACCCCACATTTTTTTAGGTTCGACGACTGCCATTTATTTACTGCATCGATCGACTGCCAGTTGAATTGAATTTTACCACCAGAAAAGTGCAATTTTACCATTTTTGGCTGTCGGAGTTTTCAGACCCTCCAAAGACCTCTAACATGGTCTAGCGATTTTTGTACTGAGACGAGAACCGGGACCGACAGGTTTACCTGCCCTCCAAAGCACGATAGCGTATGAAAATACCACATGTGGTTACGCATCCAAGTGGTGACCTGAGCAAGCTTTGCTTAACTTTGCTGACCTATTACGAACGGCATACCGAGTCGCGGTATGAGCGCTATAATAAAAAAATACATGCATTTGCTTGACTCTGCAGCCGAGTAAGATAAACGGCTAGCTTATTATTGCACGACCTTATATTTTCTGAGATTAGGTTACTTACTTATTTTGTTAAATGTATTTGTATTACATACATACATACATATCGTCACGCCTTTTATCCCCGAAGGGGTAGGCAGAGGTGTATTTCTACACCCACTTTTCGCCAGATATACTTTAGTCCCACGTAATAAGGGGCGAGCCCATTGCCGTACCGGGCACATTTCCAGACTCCGTGCTGCTACTGAGAATGTCATGACAGAAAAACCCAATAACACTGCCCGACCCAGGAATCGAACCCGGGACCTCCCGATCCCACGCGCACATTTATGCCGCGAGACCAACGAGGCAGTCGTATAGGGTTTGATGTCGAGTTTTCCGTCTCTACGCAAAGATGGTATTTGCATCGTGTTATCCCTTAGTCGCCTCTTACGACACCCATGGGAAGATAGGGGGTGGTGACACTTGTATTCTATGCCGTCAACCACACGGCACATTTGTATTATTTTTGTATTTTTAACGATGGCTCCCGCACTAGGACTAAATCCTGTGTTGTGGGGGACTTTACAAACATTTGTATGTTTAACAGACACAATGAACACCCAGACTCGAGACAACAATTTATGAATCGCACAAAGTGTTGCCTCGTGTGGGGATCGAACCCACTATACTCAGCGCAGTGTCAAGCGGCGAGGCGGCCGCTTAAACCACTACACCAACCGTGCAATCAATGACATCAAGACATTGTCCAAAGTATAAAGATTTTTTGAAAACCTGCGAACATTATAGGTAGATTTAACCTAACTAATAATACTTCATTCCACTCTTTCTCTTTGTCTGCAATCGAGACATATATTATTGAAAGCAATTGCACTTTCTTATACTTATAGTAGACCTGACACATTACAATCCATTAACATACTAAATTATATACTCTTGTCTACTTTAATGTTATTTTGTACTAGGACAAACATCTTTTGTTAACATGCCAAAAAGTAGCTACTTTACTTTGCCAACAGATAAATAGATGAAACTTGGCCTTGGGAACAATTATAATTATTAATGAGTCAGATAAATTTTATGGCATGGAATCCCTCAACATTGGGGGTGTCAAAATACGCCATCCATGAAATCAAATAAGAATAAAGCTTTTGTAATCTTGCAAAAGGGGAGTGATTATTTGTTTTTCATCTCCTCAAAGGACTGCCTCCGTGGTCCAGTGGATTGCGTATGCGACTGCTGATCGGAGGTCCCGGGTTCGATTCCCGGGTCGGGCAAAAGTGGTACTGGGTTTTTCCGAATTCTCAGTAGCAGCACGGAGTCTCGTGATGTGCCCGGTAACGGCAATAGGCCCGCCCCCTAATTTATTTAATTGGGACCTAAAAATTCATAGCGAACTGTAGGTGTAATATTACACCTCTGCCTACCCCTTCAGGGATACAGGCGTGAGCCTATAATAATAATAAATCAATTCAAATATACTTTTGATTCAATTTGCATTGGCTCGCAAGCAGTTTAACTTGATCGAGGTCTTCACGAGTGTCTAATCTGGTTATCTTTTATGATCACTGTTGTAGAACCTGGTTGCACATGTGATAATTTGGTGAGTGCACTAGTAAGATTACTCCCAAAAAAGATCTTAGGTATAACAGTTCACGGCAACAACTTTATCTGTCCAAGAGGATAAGTATTTATGTGGAATTTTTTATATGGTACGTAACGAATAAAACAAAAAAGTGCTGATTTATTGCAGGAAACATGCCAAAACGTAAGTATCTATCGTATATTTTTTGTAGTAATACGTACATGTACTAAATTATATTGTGTTTCTGAGCTTAACGTAACAATTATACCGATTGAACTTATCTCTACAATCTGTTTAGTCTTGGTTGACGTATAATTTATAAATGAGCCATTCACCTTTACGATCTAATCCATAAAAAATGAGTTAGCTAATGCTTGAAATTGTGTAAACCGGTTAATTTAGGTTAAAATAAAGTTCTAAAAACGTTCACGTTCTTAAGAAAAGTTCGGAGGAAAACCGTAATAAACCGGTGTTAACCGGTATTTTTTAAACCGGTTCCGAGCCTTGGTCCCTCGGAATAAATACTTAGCAGCGATCAATAAAGCTAATGTATCGGGTAATATGAGCCCCCCGCGGTGAGGTGCGAGCAAAGCACCCTACGACACACACTTGCCAAGGTTTGGGGTCGAAACACGAATATTAGAAAAAGGGCCTTGGAGAGTGGAATAATAATTTGATTTTTTTGTTAGTAAAGAGCTTGCTTTGCGCCGGGCAGCATTGTATATCGGTTCTTAACAGCTAGGCGGAGAATGACAATTACGTTTTTCGTAATAAACGGTAAAAATCGTTGCCTAAAACACATTAAAAATACATACATAACACGATGCAAATACCATCTTTGCAAAGAGACGGAAAACTCGACATCAAACCCTATACGACTGCCTCGTTGGTCTCGCGGCATAAATGTGCGCGTGGGATCGGTCCCGGGTTCGATTCCTGGGTCGGGCAGTGTTATTGGGTTTTTCTATCACGAAATTCTCAGTAGCAGCACGGAGTCTGGAAATGTGCCCGGTACGGCAATAGGCTCGACCCTTATTACGTGGGACTAAAGTATATCTGGCGAAAAGTGGGTGTAGAAATACACCTCTGCCTACCCCTTCGCGGATAAAAGGCGTGACGATATGTATGTATGTATAATTAGATTTATATACAAATCGTCGCTGAAGCCAACACTGCGAGGAGGGCAGAAGATTGCCTACTAACAGTGTTTTCATGAATTTCATGTTTAATTTAGCTACTAACAGTAGTATCTACCTACTTATTGGTACATATTTAGTCAATCAAACAATCAAGCAAGAAGATGAAAGCTAAGTTATGTCAAGGTTCTGAATAAGGAATGCAAATTAATAAAGGTACTAATACCGTGTATTGACGTGTACAACTTATTGAAAATAATTTGTCACAATTAGTGGACACGCTAATCATCTGCATACTAGTAGCTTAATTGTTCCTCGTAGTTCGTAATAACGGGACAAAACAAAAAGTTGCTATGGAAAGCTGCAGATACTATAATATAATAATATTCTACCACATTCACACAACATCATCTGGTCCCAAACTAAGCAGAGCTTGTACTATGGGTACTAGATAATGGATAAACATACATATATACTTTTTTTTTGTAAATACGTACATATTATACATAGAAACACCCAGACCAAGATAAACGTCCATGTTCATGCACACAAATGTTTGACTTGAGCGGGAATCGAACCCGCGACCTTCGACGTAGCAGTCGCTTACACTCCCGCTACGCCAACCGGCCGTCAAGATTAAAGGCATTTGATCTGCAGCTTTCCATTAACAATCTAATAAAGATATGTATGTCTGTAACATAAACATGTTCTCGTAGAAATATATTCAGATTTGTTGTGGGTTCTACTGTCGCTATATTTTGTTTTAGTACGAAAGATTTATGACGTCTAGCCAATACACTAACTATAACTCGACGTAGTCAGTAGTTTCTTACTATCTCTATATTTTATTACAAACTAACGCCCTTCTAGCAAATAAATATATTTATCTTTGTTGTGGCCCTTCGTCGATTTCAAGGTGCCTCAAGATTCATCTCAAAATACTAATAATTACACAGAAGGGACAAAAAATATTTCTTTCCCCCAACACAACGTGTAAATGGTGTTTATATATATTATCGAACCCCTTACTTTTATCTGCGATATTGAGTCCATTATAGGCCTCTTACAATATTCGACTAAAACGACTTAAGTATTAGTTATAATAAGTAATATTGCCGTTTCTTTTTCAAATTCTTTTGTTGTTGAAGTTTCAACAACTTTGGTTTCCCCCAGCGTCGAACTTAATTTCGATTTAATGAGCCTTAATTTTTCTTGAAGATCTTCTCAACTTATTTTTTGTTTAAGAAAGTACGCTAACGCTACGCTAATTGGACGATCGTCTTAGAGTTACTGCAGGAGCACATTTTTAAAAGATGGTAAAACATTCCTCGAACATGGGTATGTAATAAAGATTCTATATGTAATAAAAATCTAATGGATTGATGGAGTTCTTTTACATCTTACGTGTTATTTAGTGACGTCAATCATCGAATGAGGATTGGTTTCAAAGGCTGTTTGTTATATTATCTGCGACCGCGTGACCTACATCCTTCTTTCCTTGTATTCAAGTAAATTCATAGTACTTCAGTTGGCGTGTTCCTTATGTCACTACGGGAGCTCTCCCGGCTCTCTCGATGATAAAGTTAACAGATCGTAAACGGTATTTGTCCACTACGTTAGGCCGAATTTATAGACTATTGACTGGCTTACTGAGAAAATAAGTGGACGATCCAATCTTTTGCTATCGAGATCTTTATACATCCGACTAAAACTTGAGATTGCGTGGGTTGAATGGGTACCCATTAACCTAGACGTACATTTAAAATAGCTGAATTGCTTCTGCCATGTCTATTTGTCAAAGTAAAATTAATACTTAGTTTGACTAACCTCCTTGCATTAAAGCATCCCTAAAGCACCCACCCAAGTAGAGTGACTGCATGAATAGCCTTAGCGGTCGCGTCGCCGTTTAACACCGCTGTGAAGAGTTTCGTGGATTCGATCTTCACAGAAAACAACACTTTGTGTGATAAAGTTCAAAGAGTAAAGGGGTTCAGCATAATTATGTATGTGACGGGGCTGCATGATTTTTGGCCGGTATCAACACTTAACAGTTTGTTATACGCTCACATCAAATCAAATTAACAAGACTGACTATATTTATTTTGGATTACTGAACACGAAACGAGTGACAGTTTCTAGGTACTTGTTGCCCGCCCGAAGTCTCCAAGAGAAGTGATAGTTGTGTTGACTCCGTTAAACGTCAACCATCACCCCCTTCTTCAACTGTAGCGAACGTCACACTAGACTCTGTTGAAGTGCGCCATCGTCACACTTCCGTTTCGTAGTCAGTTGACGTCCTGTACTCATGACTGTTCCGATACGGCCATCCTACAAGACACACGTCCCTGTGTGTTAATCAGTAACAAAATTTTACACGCACAGTATCACATTACTCAGTCACTCCTGACTTAATCCAGGTAAGGAATTGAATCAAAACAGTGTTAGGATTCCAATGTTTTTTTTACATAATTACCTCCTACATTACATTCCTAACTATTAAAGGAGCTGGATTCAGAGCATCACTGACAATACAGTCAATTACCATAGACTCACGTTATAATCCAATAAAATAACTAAAGCTCTACATGTGATTCATAACCATTCAGTAACCTCCAGTCACTAAACCAGGCACTCAACCAGTCACTCGGTTACCATCCATTTATCTGCGCATCCTCACAAGGATTGCCAAGTCCCTCTTGGACTTTATGATTTCCTACAAAACCCATTTATCTGCGCATCCTCACAAGGATCACCAAGTCCTTCCTGGACTTTATGGTTTCCTACGAAACCCATTTATCTGCGCATCCTCACAAGGATCGCCAAGACCTTCCTGGACTTTATGGTTTCCTATGAAAGCCCAACACCAGAGTTGTCTGCCTACCGCGTACTCACGGGCAGCTGCCTTCACAGTTGGTTGATACCGATTTGTAATGATTTGCGGCAACAAATCAACCTCTGACATTGAATCACACAACCAATCAAACACTAGAGTTGTCTGCCTACCGTGTACTCACGGACAACTGCCTTGACAGTTGGTTTGAATCCGATTTGTACTGATTTACGGCTACAAATCAACCTCTGACATTAAACCACACAACTAATCTACATGTAAGCTTAGTTTTCTACTGTCTCGTCAGTATTAAGGTTCACACTTTGCTCTCTTCAAGATCGTCAGTTATGCTCTGATCCTCTGGCACAAAGTTTGAGTATCAAAATCAATAATCAGGAAACTCAACATAAAACTGACATTTCACTATCGCTGTTTCTCTCAAGATATTATTTCAAACTAAATAAACCATAAACAAAATATCCCGATAAGCGGCAAAAGGCTTGCCACTACGTGGGATCAAAACACTGGCGAAAAGTGGGCATTTAATATGCCTCTGCCTACCCCTTCGGGGAAACAGGCGTGAGTCTATGTATGTAAGTAAACCATAACATTTAAGCTCTACATGTGATCATTGCTACGCGTTGCCCAGTAACCTCCAGTTACTCTACTTTCTGCGAACCCCAAGTCTCTCCAGGACTCTATGAATTCCACTGAAACCCGACCTCCGCCAGAGCTGACTGCAATACCGCCTTCTCACGGACTAATAAGTTATTAGACGCCGATTTCTATCGAGCTACAGCTGCACGTCAGCCTTTGGTACGGTCCGATCCGATCATCATGTAATCTTAAACACTTTCTTTAATATCAGAACTACTTTGTTCTACCTCACTTTCGTCAGTTGTACTTTGCTTTTTAGGCATTTTTCGCAACCTGACGTGTGCGTACTTACTACACAACAACAAGATACGCTTAGAATTAAGGGCTTTGAGATTATAACGATCACTGTGAAGAACTTCTGTGACCTCAAATGGGTCGTTAGCCCGTTATACTAAGGGGCTAACTTCGTTTGATTACGGTCCTCGTTCATAATCAACACAAAGTCACCTACTAAAAATTTACTAAGACTTGCCTTTGTCTTATCAAACCTACGTTTCTCATATGATGCTGCACTCTTGATATTTCGTAACGCATCATCCCACGGTATTTAGGTCAACCTCAGGTTCTACATCAACTGCCATCAATGATAGAGGCCGTGCACACACCTTGCCTATTAACAACTCTTGGGGACTAGCTTTCGGCGTTCGGTTAACCGTACAGTTAATCACCAGTTGGACTTCGGCTAATGAAAAATATCGCACGGCACTCATTCTAGTCGTTCGGCTATTCCTGACCCAAGTCGATGTGGAATAAAGGTACTCTGATCAAAATCATTCGCCGTCCTTTAGATACAGTCCATTAATCCTTCTCCAAATCGCCTAGAACCTTTGGTTTTAATGCAAATCACAACTAACTCTTTCTCTCGAAGACGATATGTTGAACAACACGCATACTCGTTCAAATAATAGGAAACTCATTAAAATATTGCATTGCTCATACTCAGACATCCATCGGGTCTTCAACATGACGCTATGCAGCCTTCATTCGGTTACACAACACCACCCGGATAATCATTTCGAGCGCTAAACAAAGTAATGTTAAACTAGGTTTGTTTAACATGTTGCTTTGGTTTTCCTTATCACAGCAGACTATAAGAAAATCTTACTAGGCTGATACTCTAGATGTTAAGTTTACTACCAAGTATCCAACCTGTCTTTTTAGCGTTATAATTTTGTCATGGATAGTCTAAATACGAAGCTTATCCTAACCTAATCATTGCGATACGGCAACGGACCTTTCGCGTTCAAGACGATGGACAACGTTTGTGATACTATGAAAAATGCACTAATGGCTGTCTTGTTTGCGCATCAACGGAGTCTATAACCAACACAAAAGCTTCAGGGTAAACTAGGCTAACCAGAAAGGCACTTTGCCGTTCCAACCAACGGCAACGCATGGCTAAACATGCAGCCGCACAAACGGCTTATCCAGTTTATGTACACACATCTACACCAACGGAAACGTGGGTACCACAAAATTATCACAACAACGACTAACAAAGTACCCATTTAATGATAATAAAGTTAAGCATACAATCACCACTAACGATCACTAACCTAGTTCTACCTACAATGAAAATTAAAATCTCTGAAACTGATTTTCGTAATGCACTACGATGATAACTCAATCATTTTCTTCTACGTCTGATAATCGAGTTTAACAGCTTCCACTAGAAACACTATCACTCCGAAACGTCCTAAGCATAACTTGGAATTAGCCAGGGAACTCGGGGCACTTGATAAAAAATCCCAGCGTATCACATGGACTTTAAAAACACACAGTAGGTAATTTTCACGCATAAAATCTTAAAATTGAATTTTATTTTACTAGTGGTGCCATCGAATCATCGAATCAATCGTGAGTAAGAAACATTTTAATGTGCCATGTTAAAAATTTATGCACACAAAGTAGCAGGTGTAATTGCAACACCGAGATCGTCTGTACAACTCAAAACTACAACGAGTAAAAGTGCCGCTTTTTACTTAGGCTCAGATGACGTTTAAACGAAAACCATATTTAAGGGATTACCAACACCACGAGTCAGTAAAATGATGGCGCTAGTAATATCCTTCGACTATGGTCAGGTTACACTAACCAACCAATCACACACGTCTAAGCAACACTGCAGTTCACACGTCTATTTAAGAAATAAAAGCTACAAGCTGTTCTACACAAAATCAGCACAATCAGAAGCAATAGATCCGCACAGTCTTACACTATGAACTTAGTATGTACGATTCGATTAGTTTACGAACTTTAGCACCGCTGCCCTGCGAAGGACAGTCTAGACCGGAGTTATTGTTCTACATAATTATATTTAGCAGAAAACCAATCGAAGCTGGGTGTTGGTTCTAAAACCAATATTACAACTGCACTAGAACAATAACTAGCACGTTTCACTCAAACGCACTAGCTTGGAATAATGCAAGTCGGCCTGTACGCTCACTCTCGTTACTATTACAGTCCATAAAGTAAGACCGAGACAAGATAATCTATTTGCAAGAAAGCATATGATCACAAGAGTCGTGAGTGCGAGCCACCCTCGCATGAAGAAATAAAATTATTCGCTTTCTTTTTAACCGGCGTATCAAACTAAAAACCTCCGTTTGATATCTACGCTATAGCTAGGTCACAGTGGTAGTCAGATAACTATACGCTAATATAAAATACAGCAAAGGTCGCAATTAAATCATTATTCATGAGATCATGCCATGAGAAATACGACACCGTAAAAGTTAAACGGTTCCACAACTCAATGTCTCGTGTAGGAATCGAACCTACAACACTCGGTACGATGTGATAGCAATATCACCACAACGATTATGACATTTCCAAGGTTAAACGTGTATTATTTTACAACTACCGTCACTTAATAAATTGGCAGCGCCAATAAAAAAATCAGACAAAATACGCTCACCACGGTTGCAGTTGATAGCTCAGCTGATTCACCACCATAGCAGCGTTAGCAGTCTCTTTCGCTCGCGCCTTGTGGTCGCGCTGGTCCATTATGCCACTTCTGATGACGGGGGGGGGGGGGCTGCTTGATTTTTGGCCGGTATCAACACTTCACAGTTTGTTATACGTTCACACCAAATCAAATTAACAAGACTGACTATAATTATTTTGGATAACACGAAACGAGTGACAGTTTCTAGGTACTTGTTGCCCGCCCAAAGTCTCCGAGATAAATGATAGTTGTGTTGACTCCGCTGAACGTTAACCGTGCCGTGTATATTAATCTCAATGAATAAATAGATATATTATGTAGTTCCATATTTCACAATTCAAATTTTGTAAAACAGAAGCAATCACATAAGCAAACAATGGACACCGCACAACGACCGTAGAACCTCTCTGATAAATGAATGAACGAAACAAAAGTATTGTCACTACTGTGTATCAGCATCACATTGATCGGTAATGCAGTCTGATAATAAACAAGATATTTCATACAAATGCAACCAAGGCTGATTAAAAATGTAATACTCTATACACTAGGCTATTTCATATGTTACTGTCATGTTCCTCTGCCTTTTCAAACTATAGCATTGACGGTGGCAACATAGTGTTGTCCCATTATTCCATAGGCCAGGTCCCCTTTTAAAAGGAAAGGAAGGAATACATTAAAATTAAAAATAGTAATCATTATCGTTGGCTTTATTGCGTTCACATTATTTTCAAGAAAGGTAAACAGTAAAAGGTATACATGCGTGTTATTTAAGGCTTCTGCTCTGCTCCCGTGGATCTTAGCGTGATGTTACATAGCCTATAGCCTGCCATATAATAAATGGGCTCCCTAACACTGAAAGATGTGTTTTAATCGGACCAGTAGTTCCTGAGATTAGCGCGTTCAACCAAACAAACAAACTCTTTAGCTTTATATATTAGTATTAGATTTACCTTTATAAGTCAGGTTAGATTTTTTGAGATTCTGAAGACTGAAGAACGCGTCCGTATAATATTCCATTTGACAACAAGAAGTAAACGCCATTTTGTTTCACCTGTCGTGGACACGGTCTATGGGGATAACGGCAATGCATTGAAAGTAATAATAAAATTTAACGTTGCTGCAGAGTGCGGTCTTCCTAACCTCGGAACTAGTATGCAATATTATCGGTCTGCGTTGTTCTGCGGGGTAGATGCTAATAGACCCAGGGCTCCCGTTTTTTTTGGATTTTTTTATTTAAAAATTCACAGTGTGCCCTCTGTTACATTCGTGATACAGCCTTTCTCAATCCACTGCTAGGCGCAGTTTGACGCACGATAATATTGTAAGTCAATAGATTACTTCTTCCTACTATACGCAAGCTCAGTCTCGTTGGCCAGATGTGTTGGTATAGGGTTTGACGGCCAGTTTTCCGTTCTTTCACAAATATGTTGTTTGCTTCGTGGAATTTTCCTACTCACCTCTTACGACACCCATGTCCCATGATATGAAATGGGATGGAGACCTTTTATATTCTTAATCCGTCATCATGCAGACCCTGTAACATTATCGTATTACAAAAAGTAAAAACACGTCATACATAAAAGCGTCGTCTCTACAAAAGACATTAGAAAAAAGACCGTGCAGATACTTAAATAAAGGATTAGTATTTCGCTATAAAACCGTAAAACAAATTACCCATCACGGGTTTGAGTATTGTGTGATTGACCTATTCAATTTAAAATAGCTTAGGTATCTCTTTCAAATTACAAAGTAACTATTTTCAGTTTTATCTCAGCCTCGGTAATCATCATACTCTCAAGCTTTCCCGTTTTTAATAGTCGTAAGATTTAATTCAGAACTTTGCATCTAGGGGGTACGGATTTCAGTATAACGAAACATATTTAGCGAATGATTGAAACTTAATTTGTGAAATCGGAATGGTAGATAGTTCAGAAGATGTCATCATCCTCTTAGCGTTATCCCAGTTTCAATCTGGTGTCCGCTTACTAGCCTAACCGCATTTGGCAGAATATTAGCTTTTCCACAGAGCGACTGCCTGTCTGACCGCCGCAACCCAAAGGGATAGCGATATGCCATGGTTTAGACTAGTATCAGTTTATTTAGAAGGTACTGACGCCCTGTAACGACTGTCAAAGATCATCATGACAACCGGGACCGACGGCTTAACATGCTCTCCGAAGCATGGGATAAGCGATAATTAATAATTCAATACGCACATAACTCCGAAAAGTCATTGATGCGCGCCGTGGATTCAAACCCGATACCCTCTGCATGGCAGTCTGTTGGTATCTCCACTCGGCTATCGCTGCCTGTAGATAGTTCAGAAGATGTGTAGGATCAAAATTACTTTCGACTGCACAGTTGCGCCGAGTGTTGTGCGTTCGAATCCCACACGAGTCAACACTTTGTGTGATCCATAAATTACTGTTTCTAGTCTGGTTGTTCATTGTATCCGTTGATTGTATATTTGTAAAGTCCCCCGAGACACAGGCTTTTATATTGACATAGGACACACCTCGAAATCGTAATTATAATATTTCGTAGTCACTTAGCAATTCATTACAGCGGATATGTTGCCAATAATTTGATAATGTCTGCCAGCGGAACAATGTTCAATGTGAAATATTCTTCGAACAAAATGGTTTCACATTGCAAGTGGCACTACTCAATGAGACGGCAGTGAATAGCCAGTAAGAATAAGGAAAACATTCACTTAGTCTCGATTTACTTGCACCTCTACAACGTTGTTCTTACGGTAAAACGTGTTGTACCTTATTATATAGAATAGATAGATTGAATACTTTTATTGTACCTACAGCAAGAATAGTATTTGTTTCATTCGTAAATTGCCTAGATGTATCAGTCATTTGATCGATTGGTGATCATAAGTTGTTTGATGCCTAGGTTGACTTTGAAAAAGATGTCTCCAAAGAAGTGTTTCTTTTTATAAATACTAACCGTTCCCCACCGTTTCACCCGTATTATTGTTGGTAACTCAGCAACAAAAACCTTGTTTATGTTTTGTCATCGTGTATCTATGTGCAATTAACAACATAGTTATTTTGAAATCACACACAGATAATTCAATGTTATTTATGTGTATGTACAGAGTATACATTGCATTATAGATAAAAAAACAACAATGGATTTGTTCCTTATAAAACAAAAGTCAGGAAATTGATAAGCTCACACTAGGAAGATGACCTAGTACTTTAATTCTCCCTATATCTAAAAGCACAACCAAGCCGTGGCGCTTGAATTTTCTTGACTGTCATTATTGAGAAATTAGTGTCCAAAGATGCTGACTGAGATAACCTGCGATTTATGTAAATCACTCTGATTTGTAAAAAAATAGGTGGAAATCGCATCTCAGTAAAATGTTTAACTTCATATATTAGAAAGCTAAAATCCAGCCAATTGCCGCAAAATATTGACATATGAGATAATTGCGAGACAAGCTGACCTAATGATGAATTTAGATTACACTGAAACCCGAACGTAATCTGTATTACGTAACATAGTTAATAGAAATAATTAGGCTAGAATATCGCATAACAAATACAAAACACAGCAAAACTGCTAATAAACGGACACGTGTATAATTGGATATTTTCCAGGCAGGTTGGTCGTTTGTTATGAGTTGAACGTAACTGTAATTAGTCCTACACACGGGTATGATAGGTAATCCTAGACATGTTATACTGATAAACACGTGCAGTGTTGGCATATCTACTCATATACCTACTAATAATTATATGGAAACAGTGTTCATAGGTCATGTACCATCGCGCTACGTCTATTGGCTGCTGAACAAATAAGAATGACTCGAGATGGATGTAGAGCACGGGCAGACCGATATTATGGCTCATTCCCATTTTTTGGTTCAAAGTGAGTATGTGGCAGACCGCCCGAAAGCCTCCGACATGGCCCGACAGTTTTACGTGGCCTCCGAAGCACGGTAGCGCTCTGATGTTAATGCCACATACGGTCCCCCACCCAAGTGGCGTCCTGTACAAGGGTTTCTTAATTTTTCCGACCTATCACAAATGGCAAGCCAATTCACGCAATGATCGCTACGTAGCAAAACCAACCAAAATGTAATATTTATATGAATACGATTTAAGATATTATTATCAATTTAAAAACAATATACAATACATAGCCTTTACTGATTTTAACGAGGTTTAATTATTAAAGTAGCTTACCTTAAACTTAACTGTTCATTTGACTTTCTCTTTGTTGTTAGACCCATCACCCACGCAACGAATGAAATGTGTTTTAGTTATTACTAAATGTTTAAGTAATACTGTCGACAGGGTCAACTTTAAATAATTTAGTTGAAACTTTCGTGAATTCAAATTTCTCTATTATATATTCGAATTAATTAATTATTGAGTTCCTACGACTTTATCGTTTGAAGAAAAACGATTCATGCAGTATGAGACGCCACAAAGTTGTTTCAAATTTGTTTTAAAATCTTTATAATTACCTATATAAAATCCTTGCGTTACTAACTGACAGATACGCTAAAGTCAGAAACTACTGAGCGCAAGTAGGTGAAATTTGGCATGTATGTTCCTTGAGGTGTGTAGGGGCTCATTAAGAGAGGATTTTTGGAACTTCCTCCCCTAAGGGCGTTAAACAGGTTGAATTTGTATAAAACTTTTTATTCCGTCAATGGATTAACTTCAAACTTAGTATATTGGTTCCTCAAATGAAGTTTTTTAATTCCAAGAAAGTCTTTTTGGAAATTGTTACCCTAAGTGGATAAAGAGGGGAGTCAGAATTTGTATGAAACCCTATTTTTACTTCAAGGGATTAACTTCAAACTTTGTTTATTCGCAAATGACGTAAGTGAACACAAAGACATTTATTATGGAAATTCTTCTCCTAAGAGTGTAGAAAAGGTAGTCAGAGTTTGTGTAAACCCTTTAATTTTTAATGGAGTCAATATCATTTGTATATTTAAAATCCTTGCATTACTGAGTGACTAACGTACACGTTACAACTAAAACTACTGAGCGCAAGTAGGTAAAATTTGGCATGTATGTTCCTTGAGGAGTGTAGGGGAGCTTTTACAAATCATTTTATTTAAGCGAAATTTACGCGTGCGAAGCAGCGGGCAAAAGCTAGTGATAAAAATAAAATAAAAGAGTACATATTACTGGTCGGATATTAATAGGAAGGAACATAACGATAGGTTTTATCTTTACTTAATATTTTTGATCTAATTTTTTATTTCTCCTCTTTTTGTTACAAACTCTTTTGATTTTGGACATCTAACCTTTTGGGCAAATTTATAGATATAAGAGTAAAGGGCGTTTAATTTAAGTAAGGTATTTCTCTTGATTTTTAAATTATCATAAGTCAGCTGTAGGTAACCTATCCTATTACTAATTGGTATTGCTATTATTACTGTATACTAATATTAGTGTATCAATACGAACAGTGCGATCGCTGTGAATCCTCTTATGAGATTTTCCGATAGGCAGAACAGGTATAAAGCTAAAATGCGTTTGTGCCGCATTGAAATTTAAAGAAACACATAGAGAAATAAACATAATATTATACTTAAGTATTTGCCAAAAATCTACAAGCACAGAGTACTAGATTAAGCAAACAGTCCTTGTAGTTTGATAGCATGTAAAATTGGTTTTCACGAACCCTTGTCGCCTAAATTACGTAATTACTTACATTTTAGAAGTCAGTAGCTTACCCACCAAAAACATTTTCAAGTAAAATGTTGCCAAGCCCTGACCACTGTCAAAATAATACTAGATCTAACGAAGAACCAAGTTCCTAACTTTCCGCGCCCTAACTAAGGCGTAACTTTACAAACGCTGCACTTTACACCTCACCTATTTAGCGTAACCGTCAATTCATTTTAGAAAATAGTGTGCTATTTTATTTTAAAGTTGATGATGGTGATAAATTTTAAGGATTAAAATATAACAATTCTATGTTATTCTTCTATAACAGACTATTGCATGTTACCAATTAAATTCGCTGTTGCAAACAATTTTACTGAATACCACGAACTTATACTACGGTCAAGGACGTAGTTTAGAACAACTTTACTTGGTAACTGCATCCGATGTTGAGCTGTGCACCGATAATACTGACGCTACTTTTCTTGTTTTGTATAGTTTTGTGTATGATAGCGTGTTTTCACGTTCGCTTCGGTTTATTCCACGTTAGCCGTGTGTAATGTTGCATCCATCCAGGCTTATAGTTTGTTGTATTGGTGCTATGAAATCTATTACTTATGGAAATTCCCTCTTTTGATCTTTTTGTTGCAGCAGATTTTAAATAACTATAGTTTATTACTTCAGTTTTAGGTTGCCATGGCCTAGTCGAGGTACTAACAGACTGCCTTCCAGAGGGTATCGGTAGGTATCGCACCACTGACTTTTCGGCATTGTGTGTGTATTGAATGGTGCATTATGACTCGGAAAGCACTTTAAGCCGTCGGTCAGCCCCTCCTGTCATTACGCGATATAAAGAACTTATTTCATTTTTTTTCAGTAGCTTAGATTGGGTAGTGTGAAATAAAATGCCTGTCCCGATGAAGACATATTTTCATGAAATGTTTCAAAGTAGAAACAGATTTGTACAGGCTCTTAAAAGCTCTTACTCATATTACTGCATATTACTCTCTATGTTGAAGTATCGTACTTGTACAATAGCTTCGACGGTAGTCGAATCGTCAACAAATGCTTCAAAAATTTATTTTATTGCTAGGTTTCAATCATAAAATTAATTTGAGATATTCGTGATTTCAATGAGGAATCTGTAAGATCTCACATTTCAATCTTATTTGTGGTTTCATGACTGCAACGTAAATAAATTATGTAATTTCAAACTTTACACTTTTGCTCTTTATTGAACACTAAAAGTGTTCAAAGGAGTATTTCATCAAAAATGGATTTGAATTTTTGTAGCGCCACAGAACTTAATATAAAGAGTAAGATAAACAATAGCTTTCACCTTAAATTGCTTGTCAGTGTAGTTATGTTATCTGAATGGTAGCAGCAATGGTAGCAGCGTTTAAATAGCCAAGATCGATGACCATATAGAATTTTGAAGTATAGGTGCAGCTCTACATGCAGTTCTACCAAGTATTTTCACAACTCGAGAACTCAAATTTGTCAATGATTGGATTACGTTACTATTACCCTTTGTCTGCACATTAGAGTATAACTTCATTTTATCAAACGATCATTATATTAAAAATTATCTTAACTTAAATTCTTCTAATCTTTGATAGAAGTTGTTAGAAGTTTTGTTTTAATATCAAACGTTACACACTCCTCGTGAGGCTGTTGAATCTTAACAATATCACTGAGTTTTAATCCAATATTATAATATTTCAATAACAGCTCAATAACTTGTATTTCTCGAAGTGTAAAAATATTACTCAATCATTAAGAAATTTTATAATGAGTGACTCAAAATTATCGCTCGATTTGAATTAAATTAAACAGCAGTTTATAGTTTTCCAATTGGTGTTTCTTTATTTGTTTAAATCATAGATGAGCCCGCGGTTACACTCGCATTATTTAAGGCTATTGCTCCTCTCCCGAGGCCTTCCTCGATAAATGGCCTATATAACACTGAAATATTTTTTTCAAATCGGACCAGTATTTCCTGATATAAGATATTATATACATAGTTCATCGTTTGTCATTGTTACAGTCGGATACTACTACTTAACATAGATTTATAACGCACAAGTAATGCAAAATATCATCGCTTTGGTCTTTTTGGACAGAGCAATCAGAGTCATAGCGATCAGAAAAAGTCACAAAATCATAAATATAGCCGAATTTAAAAGCAATAGAAAGTTGTGATTTCGTCTCATAAAAAACATCATAACGATCACTTAATTCACATAAGAAACACATTCACAGGTTTACTACTTAATTTAAATAACATGCCACAGCGATCGAAATATTCGAGAACCAAATCCAGAGCAATCATAAACTTACCTTCGTAATGTTGGAACGGGGGAACGTGGCACACGGTGTATCCTCGTCGGCGGTTAGACCATTATTGCCGTTACCCCGTGGGAAGGGAAAAGAGTGTCTATAACGCGTAACTAGGGATGAGCGCGATGGTTTACCTTAGCGCAGAGCGATGAGATGAAATGCCCGGTCACGATTTTAAATTCAAATTGTGGCAAAATTATTGTTAATATAACTTAAAATATTTTATTACTATGAAGATTAACTATTTTTTATGTAATATAAATAAGTTATTTGATGTCATCCTTTTCATTAAAAAGTTAAAAAATTTTTTTTTCATTCAATCGGGAGTCGGGTCAACCCAGAGCGATCAGGATTTGAGAGTTTAAGATTTTTTTTTCTAATAATCAAAATAAACTTATTCATAATATTAGCCTTGTACCATATAGATTAGACACCGAACTGACTATAAAAAAATATTTTGGAAACGTTTTTCGATTTTAAAATGGTTTTATCCCGCCCGACACGAAAAAAAATGCCTCTGGAGATCGACCCAAATAGACCCTTAACGAAAACTGAAATCCTATGTTGTACCAATCACTACGAACATTTTTTACTTCGGCACCATACCTGTGAAATTACTAGTTCAGGAGATATTGAGGCTCAAAGTTAGTATGGAATTTTTCTAATTAAGTATCTACAAATTTGATGCATTTATCCCACCAATATGTTCTTTAGATACCCATGACCCCATGGATAAGTAGGCACATCGAACATTGTGCGCGCGCGCTATGAACTGCGGTTTAAAATATGTGAAAACTTAAAAAAAACATTCGATTCCCAGGTATTATTTTTGGTTAGTATAACTTGGCATGATGTCCACAACGAGTAGACTTCGGCTTTGTGATGGGTCTTGTGACACCCTGTATATTTTTGTGAAGGTAAATTTAGCATTCTTACTATGCTATGTTTATATACAACGAAGCGTGTATTAGTAGTAGGTAACTTTTAATTCAGCACAAAATTCGGTTTAAAACCAACCAAGCCTAGTTCCAAAAAGTTGAATTAAACTTATTCCTGATATAGTATCACACATCATATCATTTTCTGCGCAGCTGGCTAATCTCATAAAAAGATAAACCGGCGTGGTTGGAATCGTTTGGAGGACAATATTATTATTACATAAAGCCATCAAGTATTTATCTACTTAATATGTGCTAAAAGTAAGAAAACTTATCGTACTTGTGTGTGAACTTTAATAATATTACGTACCAATTATTTTGATATATCCGTTAAATAGGAGTTCTGCAGTGATTTTAATGACGAATTTTATGTATTGGTTATGTTTTAATATTTTCTAACGCGCTGTGTTCATTTTATGTATAAAAACAATGTTACGGACTAAAATATATCAAAAATAACACAATAATAGGAACCTTGGATGTTAATATTAAGATTTGATACAAAATGTGCTGTCATCATAAATGTATCTATTTTTATTATTTACGGTTGGCGTAGTGGTTTAAGCGACCGCCTCGCCGCTTGACACTGCGCCGAGTGTTGTGGGTTCGATCCCCACACGAGGCAACACTTTGTGTGATTCACAAATAAAATTGTTGTCTCAAGTCTGGGTGTTCATTGTGTCCGTTAGTTGTATGTTTGTTAAGTCCCCAGCGACACAGGATTTAGTCCTAGTGCAGGAGTTGTCTTTTTAAAAAAGAAAAACAAATCAGATTCAGTCATATTCCTTGATTTACTACAAACTCAGATTGACTAGAAATCACCACAGGAACACAGGTTTAAAGTATTTTTCTCGCAAACTCCACTAAAACGGTATGAATATCGACGCCGATAAACAGCTTGCCGTGCCAGCTGACGTCACTTTTCGTTTCGACCAATGGTGACGCGTTTTGTAAGTTTGAATAGCCCGCCCTTATTTTCGACTTTTAAAACAATATTTTGTGGGTTTGAATAATAATTAAATGAAAAAAATACGTTTTGATTATAATCTGACGGTAATAAAGATTCGAAAAAAAAATATAGGAGACGAATTTAAATTTTATGCATATTCCCTATTGCAACTTTGACAAAATAAGCAACTAAATGTTATTTATGTTGCTCATAACGTCGTAGTCGTAATGTTCTTGTAGCTTCTTACATTAGTGCAGACGATCTTTGAGGGTTCCGTACTTAGTAAATTACAACAATCCAAACGTGCACTGTGAATCTCGCCAACTTCAGAGATGGTTTTGGTTAATTAATTATCGCTTGTTAAAAGGTGAAGCAAAACATCGTGGCAAATATTGCGTAGTTCTTTATATTCTCAAAAGACCTGTGAAGTCTGTGAACCCATATCTGCCCAGCGTGGTGGACTAAAGCCTTCTCAAAGTGAGAAGCGGCTTGTGCCCATCGATTTGACAGTTTATATTTTAGACTGATATTATTATTCCTATAGAGACTATTAATGAGTATTACTCAGCTTCTTAAGTTTAGCATTGTTATACATTTTGAACACGCCTTCAGACCTGTGAAATAAAATTGAAAATCAAAGAGTCCAATCAGCTAACAGACACCTACATGCGAAAGTATTTCTTAAAAATGGTCTATTCCATTGTGTAAAAAACGTCAGAAAGGTTTTTCACAAATATTATATTTGCTTATTGGCATTTTTTCTTAAGAGATTAATTTTCAAAATATTTAGCATCAACCGTAACGTATTTCCCACCCTAACCGTGTAAATGGTGTCATATGGCCTGTCAGGCATTACTGGTGTCTATGGGATTTAGGTAGCAGCTCACGTTCAGGTCGGCTGTAGCTCGTCTACCGTCGCTGTTGTATGAAATGTTTTAAGTTATAATTCAAATTATTTAATATTTGGTAGTAAGACTAAGGAGATATTTTGCGGAAAATAGCTAATGCCGTTAAAACCACAAGCTAGCTTTGAAATTATTGAAATACATTACTTCCATACCATATCGAAACCTCACAATCATATTTAAATGATATGGTTTCTAGTTTGGGTCAGAGTGCTTGGATATCCCTTATAATATATTATAGAATATCACTTGACCATGCTTATTTATCGCTGTCTGCCTGTATATTTATTTATCTGGCCACACCATATGCAAATTGCGTCTTTATTGATATCAGCCTGTAGGTATAAAATCGCTTAACCTATAAGTAAACCAGGTTTCGGATTCTGAATGTTATTCTATGTCCTTTAGTGATTGTTCGACACCATTTAAGGCTCAGATTAAATAAACTTAATGCGAGTAATTTTCCTGTGAGTTAGTTCACTAGCAACTATCGGATGCCGATATCATAAGATTCCGAACTCATAAGGAACAGATTTAATTTATGTTAGCCTCGATATAGCTATTAACTATGTGTTTGTAATTTATACAGTTCTCTGTCTCTCGGTTGTTGTTTAAGTGGCTATTACGAGGTTTAACTTTGGCAGCGTTTTCACTTATCTACAGGTACGAATATATTTACACGCATCATCATACATCATCATCAGCCTTTAACATTCCGCTGCTGGACCAGGCCTCTCCTTTAAAAGGAGGAATTGGCCTACTATACCACGCTGGCCAAACGGGTTGGTATATGGTTTGTATCAAGTTTTCCTACTCTTACAGTGCTATTCTCTACTTAATATGCTCCCTCTGTCGGCTCTTACGACACCCATGGGATGATATGGGGTGGTGACATTACGTATTCTTATTCATCATACAGCCTTTTTATAATCCACTGCAGCACAGAGGTCGCTTCCTATTTGCGTCACAATAGCAATGTGTGGCAATGGCAAGGTTGTTTGCGATCTGGTTCGAAATCATGACTACAGCGACACCTCGTGACAACGTGCCGACGCCTCATGACGCTGTGTCTGGATCTTCAGTTGGCTACGACCTTGAATCTTAAGGCAACTTTATCAAGAAAAGCACCAATTACAATTAAACTTTTAAACTAGAATGTTTTTTTTTTATTGAGTATAGCAATTCAGAGTACAAAATATTTGTATGAATATAGTCAGTTTAGGGTTTGGGTCACAAGATGTATCCATTTATTAAATTTACACAGCCAGCAATCTACTAGCATAAACATCAAAGGTTTAGAAGCAAGTTTTCTAGATCGAGGACCTAGTTTTGGTCGGCTACTTGACCTAGAATATAAAATTTATTTATAGGCAGGATTATCATAATTATGTATAATAGAATAAAACTAATTATATAACTAAACTATCCTAAACTATAAAAAAGCTGAAGTATGAAAAGAAAAGTAAATAAAATATACAAAAAAATTGCCAACTACGACGCGTCAAAAAATTCCTCCGCAATGCTGTCGAGCGGTAGCGTGCCCAGAAGGCTGGCAGCATTGCCACGTTGAATGGCAATGCTTATTCTCTCAGCGAGATATAAACCAGCACCCTGGTGACGGAAAGCATCGATCAGCCTTCTGGCGATTTCTTTATATAATGCGCGTGCACTAGGGCCCCATGGCCCCAGCGTTTCGATCCCAAACGGCTCAAAAACGTAATTAGCAGCCAGGTTTCCGCATTTGCGCCGTATGAGGATCTCCACCGATGCAGCAGCAGCGCCAGCTGATCCAGCTGTATTTGAAAGATGTGATGGCGCAAGGGTATTGACGTATGTCGCGTCCCACACCAGAGGCCTACCCAACTTCCAAGGCAATAACGTCATACCGTCTGGTCTCTTCCCATCGTCGCTTACCAAACCATTAGGTTCGAGATGAGCTGGTACTCCGGCGGTGACAAGAGCTCGACGGAGTATGTCGTTAATGTGGGCATGTCGGGAAATACGCCCTGCACTCCTACTGCACGATAGGTCATGGTGGCCAAGACTGTCGACGGCTTCACCGCAGTGACAGCGATGCGGAGAAACGCAAACAGCTCCCAAGCACAGGCAAGAAGCGATGCGGAATTTTATAGAAAGTTTAATTCAACTTTTTGGAACTAGGCTTGGTTGGTTTTAAACCGAATTTTGTGCTGAATTAAAAGTTACCTACTACTAATACACGCTTCGTTGTATATAAACATAGCATAGTAAGAATGCTAAATTTACCTTCACAAAAATATACAGGGTGTCACAAGACCCATCACAAAGCCGAAGTCTACTCGTTGTGGACATCATGCCAAGTTATACTAACCAAAAATAATACCTGGAAAAACGAATGTTTTTTTAAGTTTTCACATATTTTAAACCACAATTCATAGCACACGCGCGCAATGTTCGATATACCTACTTATCCATGGGGTCATGGGTATCTAAAGAACATATTGGCGGGGTAAATGCATCAAATTTGTAGATACTTAATTAGAAAAATTCCATACTAACTTTGAGCCTCAATATCTCCTGAACTAGTAATTTCACAGGTATGGTGCCGAAGTAAAAAATGTTTGTAGTGATTGGTACAACATAGGATTTCAGTTTTCGTTAAGGGTCTATTTGGGTCGATCTCCAGAGGCATTTTTTTTCGTGTCGGGCGGGATAAAACCATTTTAAAATCGAAAAACGTTTCCAAAATATTTTTTTATAGACAGTTCGGTGTCTAACCTATATGGTACAAGGCTAATATTATGAATAAGTTTATTTTGATTATTAGAAAAAAAAATCTTAAACTCTCAAATCCTGATCGCTCTGGGTTGACCCAACTCCCGATTGAATGAAAAAAATTTTTTTTAACTTTTTAATGAGAAGGATGACATCAAATAACTTATTTATATTACATAAAAAATAGTTAATCTTCATAGTAATAAAATATTTTAAGTTATATTAACAATAATTTTGCCACAATTTGAATTTAAAATCGTGACCGGGCATTTTATCTCATCGCTCTGCGCTAAGGTAAACCATCGCGCTCATCCCTAGTTACGCGCTATAGACACTCTTTTCCCTTCCCACGGGGTAACGGCAGTAATGATCTAACCGCCGACGAGGATACTTCGTGTGCCACGTTCCCCCGTTCCAACATTACGAAGGTAAGTTTATGATTGCTCTGGATTTGGTTCTCGAATATTTCGATCGCTGTGGCATGTTATTTAATTTCAGTAGTAAACCTGTGAATGTTTTTGTTATGTGAATTAAGTGATCGTTATGATGTTTTTTATGAGACGAAATGACAACTTTCTATTGCTTTTAAATTCGGCTATATTTATGATTTTGTGATTTTTCTGATCGCTATGACTCTGATTGCTCTGTTCAAAAAGACCAAAGCGATGATATTTTGCATTACTTGTGCGTTATAAATCTATGTTAAGTAGTAGTACCCGACTGTAACAATGACAAACGATGAACTATGTATATAATATTTTATACCAGGAAATACTGGTCCAATTTGCAAAAAACATTTCAGTGTTATATAGGCCATTTATCGAGGAAGGCCACGGGAAAATCGAAAGGTTATCCAAATTGTCATTAATAAAAAAAACACATTTGTCTGAATTTAGTTCCAAACCAATTGCTTTAAATGCCTTTTTTATTAGCTCTAAATCTTGTAAAACTATGGAAACGTCACCTCCCAGGGTCCCGTCATCCAAATACCACACGTTAAATTTTGAATTTATTTGTTTTATTATTGGGTGAATGGCTTAAATGACTGTACCGAGAGGGTCACCTTGTTGACAACCAACAGCAGATTCCAGCATTGTCTTTATAAAATATATATATAGCCTATAGCATTGCCAAAGGAATTTAAAAATTTTGGGAGTTTCTAATTTTGGCTTGTGTGAGCAAGGAGTCCCTGTTCACTGAGTTGAAGGCATTCTTCAAATCAATCTTTAAAATGACCTCACCTTTACCGCAGCCAAGGTACGTGGACAGCGCATGTATGGCAACCTCACAGCCTCCCTTCGAACCAAAGCCAAGCTGGATTGGCTGAAATTTATCGGCCAAGATGGCACTATAATGTTTACAACATAGTTTGGCTGCCATACGTCTGTAGGCAATGGGCCGAATGCCACCATCTTTTTTGCGAAGGGCGCACAAGTTGGCGCCGTATAATAAGTCGGACATCTGTGGCCACATTGCCGGAGAGCATAAGGTTAATTAAAGCCGTCAGTGCCTTCAAAAGTGCATCACCAGCCTCTCCAGCACTTGCATTTGTGACGTCTTTCAGATGCTGAGGTGTTAAACCGTCGAGGCCGCCAGCGGATCCACTACGAAAGGAACAGACGGCTTCAAATACGTCCTTGGCTGAAGCAATCAGACAGTCAAAATCTTCGTCAGGCATGTCGGGAAAGGTGAGGTCATTAGCTGGCGCTGGATGCTTACTCTTCAGACCTGCTAGGGTGTCTGCAGAGTAAGGCGCCACCACATCGCTACTAAACTATTGTTTAGGGTGACATTCAAGGGGCGTCTAGGTTATTACCTAGACGCCCCTTGAATGTCACCCTCCCTTAATTTGGACTCTACACATTGGTAATTTGTTTTCTTAAATCTATGGATAGTAAATTTAGGGTCAAAATTGTTAGTAGATGTTGATGTTGTTCGGTTGCTTTGAATGTGTATAATCCTATAAGGGAAAGTGAGTAACTGTTCCCAAGCTGTTTTGGAGTTCTCACGCACAACGAGACCAATACAGTTAGCTAAATTATGAGCTACTAATGGTCTCGCACCGCGTGGAACTCGCTTCAAAACCGGAATTGAATTTTTTAATGTACCTAAGTACTGCCAAAAAGGAATTTGGGAAGAAACAGAATGTTAAATGGAACTGGGGCCAGAAAGCACATTTTGGTTTTTATGAACTTTGCCAAAATGTACTTTCAAGCCCCGCTCACCTTTAAGAAAACGAGCTTGGGAACATACTGGACAGCGCACTATTTGTTCCCTTGATGTCGACCCCGCCACGTCGAGTAGCCGCTACGTCTACGCCGAAAACTTCACGCATTTATTCTCGCCTCGTCGAGTCGTTTAAAACGTCTATTTTATTACCGCTACGTCTACTTAATCGATGTAAATTACTACCTCAAAAAAATTTAGCCTAGTGCCTCTACGTCGAATGTATGGAAAGGTACAGTCAATGAAACAAGTCATTCCAATCATAATATTTCTATTTATTTTGTCAATCATTGCAGTAACTTATTAAATATGAAAAACATAACATGAATTATTTTAATTTGAGCACAGTAAATCACAGATCAGTTATAAGTCACAAAAGCACAATGTAAGAAAAAAGTTGCTAACTGGCTTATGACTAAAGAATATGATGAAACGGAAAAATTACTAAGGATTTCTACACTTTAAAGAGGTACGGAATTCGTCGAGCAGTAAATGTGTACATGCCTAATTATATAAATTTTAAACTTACAACCATATTTTTAGGATTGTTTTTGCTGTTACAACTCACTGGCACACACACACACACACACACACACACACACACACACACACACACACACACACACACACACACATACATACACACACGCACACACATAAACACACACACAAAAATATGCACACTCACATAAGCATACATAGTCATACTAGCAATCACACAATTAACACTTAATATATTTCCTTTATTATTATAGGTATATCAGATTAATCATATGTATTTGTTTTCACTATTTGTTGCTCATTGTATAAGACACACTACACCAACACTTAAATTGTAGTAACAATCTATTGTGAGGGTCCTGGTACCCAAAACACAAGTTTAATCTTACCTTGGGTACCAGTGTTCAACAAATATGGATGCAAATTAATTAAGTTACCTATTGCTGTGTTCTTACCAGATTGTATCTTTTGTGGCAATAAATATATTATTATTAAATATATTATTATTATTATTAAGTATACGACGAAGTTCCCCTTAAAGAATTATTATAATTAGTTATATAAAGGTACTTCTATACCTACCTATTGTTATTAATAATCACAGTTTCTTATGTGCTAAATAAAATAGGTTAATACTAATAAAAATACGTAATCAGATTATATCTATTCATTCCTCACTTAAAATCTAGAAAATTTGACTAAATATTTACTTTTCAATTATTAATTTCAGCTCAGCTTGATATCATTTAACTTTTATATTTTGATGTTTCCCAGTCTTGATAAGCATATATGAGTATTCATTTTGGATAATAACATGGCATAATGGCTTGTCTGTTACTGTCTTCTAAGTTACGTAACATTCTTGTTAGCGCCGAGTTTATTTGCGATGTATTTTAGGCATATATTATACTAAGTACTTTTTATCTGCGTGTTTACTAAAAATGGATTGGATTGGTTGTGTATGGTAATCGCATCCGCATAAGTGGGCAAACGACAACGTGGTGGTTTTCTAAGGTATGCCGTCGTCTGACTAGATATAGGGGAAACTGATGTTCACAAAACTGCAAGTTTTCAATTTTGTAAAAAGAAATGTAGGCAAGAGGTGACCTGAACCCAACAGTGAGACAGTAGAGAAATACAGAACAAAAAATGAAACCTTAAATATACATACCTACAATTTTTGTAATGTATTATTTATTGCCAAGGACGAAAATATTATAACATATTAAAATGAAAATTTGTTGCCATTTTCATTCGATATTCGTTTGTAACTTTGTTATTCGTATATCCGTGAACATGGCGCTTGCAACAGTGCCGAAATATCGGTTACTCCAAACAAAGGTACGTGGTATAAATCCCGAAAGACAATTTAAAATAAGTTTGTTATTTTTGATTTTACGACTAAATGCTGCGGGACCAAAGTTGTAGAGAATTTAATTTAAATCTAAACGTACCTTGAAATTTTTCTGTACGGCCAATAGTTTGCCTTTAAAAAAGCCATTTGTACCACTCTTTTTCAAGATGGCGGCCGCGGGACAAGGTCTGCGACCCCACAAACTTGGATTTAACATTGTACTAACTCACTCTAGGCATGTATAAATAAAATTGCATCCTCTGACAAATGCACATCATCATCATCATCATCATCAACCTTTAACAGTCCACTGCTGGACTAGGCCTCTCCTTTGAAAGGAGGAATTGGCCTACTATACCACGCTGGCCAAACGGGTTGGTATAATAATAATAATAATAATAATAATAATAAAAGCATGCCTTTTTACCTTCGTCCACTAAGGCTGGCAAACCTAGGAAACGCATGACTTGGAGTAAAGAAGTAAATATATTCATCATGCGAACCTACTACTTAATCACTAAATTAGAGACAGATATGACAACATATAGGAAAAAGCTACACGAAATCTTTTCAAAACAATATCCTGAAGTTAATGTGACTGAACAACGAGTAGCCGATCAGAGAAGGGCTATTATACGTAACAAATCACTGACACAAGATACCCTAAACCAAATAAAAGAAGAAGTTAGAATACAGTTACAAGAAGAGATAAATGACAATATTGATGAAAATAATACTACACAAACGACTAATCTCATGCTGAATACCCAACAACCAGAATCACAAATTCATACTCAATTAACATACGGCATTCGATCTAGCTCACAAACTCATTCATCACCAAATACTTACACACAAACATCTCACACATCTACTCAGACTGAAACATTTACGCTAACGCTAGAGAACGACATAGAAACACTGGTAGACCACAACAACATTCAAGAAACACATATTCAAGAACAAGAACTACATGATAAGCTTAGAACAATACTCACGCTGTACTCCGGATTGGATCCATGTGTTCGTCCTAAACTACCAAAATTAAGACACAGTCATAAACTCACTGTACTAACAAACTTATTCAATAATAATATATTAAATCAGTTTTTCACGGACGACACAGAATTAGTAGACTTACATACCTTAATATATTGCACAGCCTTTGTTATATCTGAAGAACTTAATTACAAAATTGACTATTCTAGAAATGAGAAAACAAAAGACCAAAATAAACCTGCATGGCAACTTAGACTAGAAAAGGACATAGAAAAACTTAGAGCTGACTGTGGCAGACTCACACAATATATTAATAACAACAGATCGAAGAAAGTAATGAAAAGGGTTGAACATATATTTAAAACAAGAAATACTCACACAAGGCATGAAAATGACAATAGAAAACCTGAAGAATATTTAGACACCCTAAAACAAAAATTAGCATTAAAAGTTCATAGACTCAGAAGATATAAGAAGGCTCAACAAAGACGAAATAACAATATCTTATTTACCTCAAATGAAAAAATGTTCTATCGTACCTTAGGCAATCCTCAATTCGATGAATCAATGACAGATAATACAATATTACCTTCGAAAACGCAACTAGAAGAATTTTGGGCTGGAATTTGGGAAAAACAAGTACAACATAACAATAGAGCAGATTGGATTATACAGGAAGAAAATAAATGGAATGCAATAGATGAGATGGAATTTGATGAAATAACAGAAAGTGACATAAATTCGATCACAGCTAAACTACATAACTGGAAAGCACCTGGGATAGATAAAGTACACAATTACTGGTTCAAAAAACTAACAACATTACACAAATCCATCGCCAAAAATTTTACACTTATTATATTAGATAGACAGAAATTACCTGCTTTTATGACTAACGGTATAACCTACATGCTACCAAAAGGTAAGCACTCACCACAACCGTCTCAATACAGACCTATTACATGTTTACCTACAATTTACAAAATTTTAACAGCAACAATAGCGCATAGAATAAGAACACACATTGAAATTAACCACATTATAGCAGAAGAGCAAAAGGGATGCAGACGGGGCCATATGGGATGCAAGGAACAACTCATCATAGACTCAATTATTCATAAACATGCCACAGCAAGAAATAGAAACCTACATTGTACATATATCGACTATAAAAAAGCATTTGACAGCATACCCCACTCTTGGTTATTACAAATTTTGCAAATATATAAAATAAATCCAATGATAACTAGTTTTATGCGCAGCATTATGCCCCTTTGGCAAACAACTTTACAATTAAATGACCGTAACACTTTAATTAGAACTCGCAAAATATCAATTAAGACAGGCATTTATCAAGGTGATTCCTTAAGCCCATTATGGTTTTGTCTAGCTTTAAACCCTCTTTCACACTTACTGCATCGTTGCCAGGTTGGATATAGTCTTAAATATCAAACAGGAGAATCAGTTATATCACACCTTATATATATGGACGATATCAAATTATATGCAAAATCAGAAAAAGATATGAAAATACTTTTAGCAAAAACATCAGAATTTAGTAGAGACATAAATATGGAATTCGGTTTAGATAAATGTAAGACACTTCACATAATAAGAGGTAAGATACAATCCGGGGACTATGCAATCGATGATACTAACACAATTACAGCCATGGAACCGACTGATCTTTATAAATATTTAGGTTATAAACAATTGAAAGGCTTAGACCATACCACAATAAAACAATCACTAACAACCGAATACAAAATAAGGACAAATTCCATATGCAAAACACAACTCACCGGAAAACATCTCATTAAAGCACTCAACACCTATGCCGTTCCAATATTGACCTACTCATTCGGCGTAATAAAATGGACTAAGACAGACATAGAACAAATAGAAAGAAAAACACGAACCACTTTAACGAAATACAATCATTTGCACCCAAAATCTGCAATAGAAAGATTAACTATCAAAAGACAGAATGGAGGTCGAGGTTTCATTGATATTAACCACCTCTGGAAAAAACAGGTACATAATCTGAAAACATTTTTCCTCACAAAAACATGTACAAGCCGCATTCATAAAGCTATAGCCCACAATGATTTAAACTACACTCCACTCAACCTACACGAACCAATTAACACTCAAATTGCGAGCAATAGCGATGTGCAGACACAAAAAATAGACTCCTGGAAAAATAAAACCCTCCACGGCCGGCACCCACATGACTTGGAAAATACTCATATAGACCCAGTAGCTTCAAATAAATGGTTGAAGATAGGTAACTTGTTTCCCGAAACAGAAGGTTTTATAATAGCCATCCAAGACCAGATTATAAACACCAAAAACTATAGAAAATTTATAATAAAAGACCCTACCGTTACAAACGACAAATGTCGTAAGTGCCATACTCAACCCGAAACTATTCAACACATAACCGGAGCTTGTACTACCCTCACACAGAACGACTACACACATCGACATAACCAACTAGCCAATATCATCCATCAAAATTTAGCACTGAAACATAATCTCATCCAAGATACTACCACACCATATTATAAATACACACCACAAACTATCCTCGAAAACACCACTCATAAGCTGTACTTTGACCGCGCCATTCTAACAGACAGGACTATTCACTTTAATAGGCCTGACATAACACTAGTTGATAAACATAATAAAACAACTTATCTCATAGATATAGCAGTTCCCAACACACACAATTTACAAAAAACTATTGGCGAAAAGATAAGCAAATATTCTGAATTAAAAGAAGAAGTAGCACGAATTTGGCACCAAAGTAAAGTTTATGTCGTCCCTATCGTAATTTCTACCACTGGTGTCATCCCGAAAAACCTTCATCATAGCCTTAAATTAATTGACCTCAAAGAAAGCCTTTATATAAACCTCCAGAAAGCCGCCATATTGAATACATGCAGAATTGTTCGGAAATTCATGTCATTAGACGAAAACCATACACCTCACACAACATCTACAACATAATATAGATAAACACTCTGCATTTACTTGGTACCCACCCGTAAATGTAGATTATACCAGCTAAGAGCTGAGAAAAATAGAAAAAGAAACGAAATAATAATAATAATAATAATAATAATAATAATAATAATAATAATAATAATAATAATAATAATAATAATAATAATAATAATAATAATAATAATAATAATAGCCAAGAGCCTCGACCGTCACCTTAAGAGGCTCGCGTTGGGTGCTTGGGTCAAGGGCCTGATGCAGAAGGCAGTACTTCTGGACACGGCACGTATTGTGAGGAAGTTCCTGTCTCTGGAGCCCTAACCACCGGCAGCTTGGACCCTGTGCCCGATGCTGGTGGGACCCCACGGTTATTTTTATATTTTTAAATGTGTTTATTTTCGTAAATAATATATTTAAAAATGTAATTTTAATTAGAAAAATAATAAATAAAGGAGATAATAATAATAATAATAATAATACCCCTCTGGGGCAGCCGTTATCTCATCATGAGACTAACGCAATCTCAGAGGGCAGAGTAACAGCTTTCAAACATCACCTTCATCGTGTAATATAAACAAAAAATGTATTACAAGATGAAAAGAAAGCTTACAACCGCAGGGCAGCTTTGTGGCGAGCTGAATGTGTGTGGCGACACTGCGGTCCCGAATGCTTCAGAGAGTCGGTCAGGGCCTCGTCTCCGGCTTGCCTTTGTTGGCTGGCCGGAGTAGATTTGCAAGAGTGCCCGCAGGACTCTCAACTCTGGCTTGCCTTGGTCGGCCGGCCAGAGGGAAGCCGCAAGAGCTATTAGCTCGGGGGTGGAAGTGTCATTCTCAAGGGCGTAACTACGGGGAAACCCGCTCCGGGCCTCCGTTGTCACGAGGCCCGCGATGGCGAAACCGGTGCCGCACCGCTCGACACCCCTAGCCACTCGCACCGGTGTTGCCCTCTGGCTGCCTTTATGGCAGAGTTTGTTTGCTTTGGGCGGCTGTTTAGAGAGGGCCCATCTAGTGAGTTGGCGAGTCACCACCTGCCACGCGGACGGATGCTATAGGAGTATCACTGGCAGGTGCCGTTTTTCATCCATAGCATTAAGTACCAGTTCACTAAACACCCATCCCCATAACCCGTATTCATTAGATCCACTAAAAACAATAGCCCTACACGTGACGCGGCTAGTCCATACCTGTACTCAGTAGTGCAGTTGTGGAGGTTCCGCGGCATGTGTCCCATCCCATTTTAGATTAAAACTCTCTACGGGCCTCTGCACGTTGGATCCATATCCCCGTGTAGGCCTCCCAAAGGACCGGTTATTCTTCTAACACCAAATGTTAGAAGAATAGCCGTGAAAAAGAGAAACATAACAATAATAATAATAATAATAAGTCTGGTAGTGCCACGGACCCCAAAAATTACAGGCCAATAACCTGTTTGCCAACAATATATAAACTCCTTACATCCATTTTGAGAACGAAATTAACAAAACATGTATTTGATAATTCTATTTTATCTGTTTCTCAAAATGGATGTAGGAGTGGGGCCCGTGGCACTAAAGAACTCCTTCTGATAGACATGACCATTAGCCAACAGGTGCGCCGTAACCGAAAGAATCTATCGACATGCTGGATAGATTACAAGAAGGCTTACGACTCCGTGCCACATACATGGCTTTTGAGGGTGCTGGAGTTGTATAAAGTAGATGCAACTCTATGCACCTTTTTAAGGTCATGTATGGGGCAGTGGAGGACCGTATTGCGCTATCCAGAATGTCGATCGAGTTTGGGTTGCGGTGCTTCAATAAGGATCGAGCGAGGTATATTCCAGGGCGATAGTCTGAGTCCTCTGTGGTTTTGTCTGGCCCTGAACCCCCTAAGTACCTTGTTAGAGGCTTCAGGGTTAGGATATCGGTTGAGGAGAGGAGGTCAAGTTATATCTCACCTCCTTTTCATGGATGACCTGAAATTATTTGCCCCCAACAAATTCCAACTGACTGCATTACTTAAGGTAACCGAAACCTTTAGTAATTCTATCAGGATGGAATTTGGTGTGGATAAATGTGCGGTCATGCATGTGAAGAGAGGCAGGATTATGGAATCTGCAGGGATACAACTCTCAGATTCCATACAACTTAGATCCCTCTCCCCAACTGAGACCTACAAATACCTGGGTATGTCGCAGTCTTTGAATATTTCTGGGACTGACATGAAACAGACGTTGCAGGCTCGCTTCTTTGGCCGCCTGAGAAAAGTACTTAACAGTCTCTTATCAGGTGGCAACAAGGTGCGGGCCTGCAACGGATGGGCCATGCCAGTCCTAATGTATTCCTTCGGCATACTCAGGTGGACCCAGACTGAACTAGATGCCCTGGATAGAAAAGTCCGTTCAATGCTGACTGCATCTCGTATGCATCATCCACGCTCATCGGTAATGAGGCTGTACATCCCGCGGAAATGTGGGGGTCGAGGCTTTTTATGTGCTAAGACCCTCCACAACCGCGAGGTGTGCAACCTCAGAGATTATTTTCTGCAGATGAGTGTGGATGTGCATCGCGATGTAGTCACAATTGATACCGGACTTACCCCGCTCGCTCTGGCTAAAGAGAACTGGCACAAACCTGCAGTACTTAGTACTGACGACCGAAGAGAAGTATGGAAGGGCAAGGAGCTGCATGGACGGTTCTACAGAGCTTTACATGACCCTGACGTCAATTTTAAAGCTTCTATAGCTTGGCTACGGTTCGGTGATCTCTTCGGAGAAACCGAAGGTTTTGTCTGTGCAATTATGGACGAAGTTGTCATGACAAACAACTACCGAAAGTATATACTGAGGGACGGTACGGTTGACATATGTCGGGCGTGTCACCGGCCCGGAGAATCTCTCAGGCATATAGTGTCCGGTTGTTCGAGTCTTGCCAATGGTCAGTATTTGCACAGACACAACCAAGTGGCCAGGATAATCCATCAGCAACTAGCCCTTAAATATGATCTCATTGGCTCTGAGGTACCGTACTACAGATATGTGCCCGACCCAGTTCTCGAAAATGGTCGTGCACTGTTGTACTGGGATCGGTCTATCATTACAGACAGGACTATTGTAGCCAATAAGCCTGATATTGTAGTGATAGACCGAGCAGAGCGACTCGCAATGATAGTCGATGTCACCATACCACATGACGTCAATCTCGTGAAAGCAGAAAAAGAGAAGGAAATTAAATATTTGGACCTAGCTCACGAGATTGTCGACATGTGGGATGTGGATTCGGCCATCATTGTGCCGATAGTCGTGTCGGTGAATGGATTAATCGCCAAGAGCCTCGACCAACACCTAAAGAGGCTCGCACTAGGCAGCTGGATCAAGTCTTTGATTCAGAAGGCGGTTCTTCTCGATACGGCGCGCATCGTGAGGAAGTTCCTTTCTCTGAGGCCCTAACCACCGGTGGCTTGGTCCCTGTACCCGACACCGGTGGGTTTCCGTGGTCCTATTTTATATAGTTAAATTTATTTTGATATATTAGGTTTAATTATGTAAAATGTGACTTTGTGAATAGTATTTAATAAAGAGAATAATAATAATAATAATAATAATAAACCCCTCTGGGGCAGTCGTTAATCTCATCTTGAGACTAACGCAATCTCAGAGGGCAGAGTAACAGCTTTCAAACATCACCTTTATCTTGTGATATATATATAACAGGATAGAAAGAAAACTTACAAACCGCAGGGCAGCTTTGTGGCGAGCTGAATGTGTGTGGCGACACTGCCGTCCCGAATACTTCAGAGGGCCGGTCAGGGCCTCGTCTCCGGCTTGCCTTTATTGGCTGGTTGGAGTGGATTACCAAGAGCGCCTGCAGGACCCTCGACTCTGGCTTGCCTTGGTCGGCCGGCCAGAGGGAAGCCGCAAGAGCTATTTGCTCGGGGGTGGAAGTGTCATTGTCAAGGGCGTAATTACGGGGAAACCCGCTCCGGGTCTCCGTTGTCACGAGGCCTGCGATGGCGAAACCGGTGCCGCACCGCTCTACACCCCTAGCCGCTCACACCGGTGTTGCCCTCTTGTTGCCTTTATGGTAGAGTTTGTTTGCCTTGGCGGCTATCTAGAGAGGGCCCATCCAGTGAGTTGGCGAGTCACCGCCTGCCTCTTTTCGACATACTATAAGAGTATTTAGGGCAGGCGCCGTTTTTCATCCATAGTGTTCACCTAGACCAATCCATTAAACACCCAACCCAATAGCCCAGATTAATAAGGTTCCATACAAGTAGCAATAGTCTTGCACCTGCTGCGGCTAATCCGTGACTGCACTTAATAGTGCAGTGATGGAGGCGCCTTAGTAGGTGTCCCATCACATTCTAGATTAAAACTCTCAAAGGGCCTCTGCGCGTTGGACCTATGTCTCCGTGTATGCCTGCCAAAGGGCCGGTTATTCTTCTAACATCAAAGGTTAAAAGAATAGCCGTGATAGAGAAACAAATAATAATAATAATAATAATAATAATCTTTATTGTACACCAAATGAATTTAAGACAGAAATTATAGCAGATTAATACATGTTGCACAAACGGCGGCCTTATCGCTAAAAAGCAATCTCTTACAGGCAACCCTTATGGAAAAGAGAAGTAAGGAGCCAGACATAGGGCAGTTTTGGCGTAGTAAGATACTAATGAAACAAAATACGAATACACACTATACTATACAAATAAACTAATAAATATACTATAATATAAATACATACATACATACAATAATATAATGGCTTAAGTAATGGGAGTAGACAATAGTAAAAAAGGGGAGAAAAAGAAAGTGTAAGTTTGACAATGTTATGGAAAGTTAAAAAGATAAGTAGTGGTTTTTCACTAAATTTTTAAAAGATGTGATATTTTGAGCCAGTTTGATGGAAACAGGCAATGCATTCCACAACCGTGCCGCTTGAACAGTAAAGGATTTATCGTAAAAAGTTGTGGAATGCATTGGAATTTCCAATCTCAAATTTACCGATGACCTAAGACCCGATCTTGAATGAGAGTCACTTAGGAACTTGAAGTGTTCTTTCAAATAAGATGGAGAAGAAGGATTGAAGAGAATATTATAGAGTAAGGAAAGAATGTGAGTATTCCGCCGAAGGCAAATTGGCAGCCACTTGAGCTTATTGCGGAAATTAGAAACGTGATCATATTTACGTAATCCAAATATGAACCTAATACAGAAGTTTTGAAGACGTTCAAGCTTATCAAGTTGCTCCTTAGTGAGATCTAGATAGCTGACATCGGCATAGTCAAGGATAGGTAATAGAAGAGAGTTTGCAAGTGCAATCTTAGTGGCAATCGGCAGAAAGTTCCGCAGTTTTCGCAAAGTCCCCGCCGCAGCAAACAATTTGCGACTAACTTCGGTGATTTGAGGTCCCCAAGATAGAGTTTTGTCAATATAAACACCTAAGTCCTTCACGCAATCACTTATAGGTATTGGGATACCACCAAAAGTAATTTGGGGTAGCTGATTCCAGTCAATGCGAGAAATCATCCTGGGACTACCAACAACGATAATCTGTGTTTTCAAAGGATTGATCTGCAAACCAAATCTCAGGCTCCAAGCAGATATCCGTTCTAAATCGGAGTTCATGATGCCAAATGCTTCAAACAGCTCATGTGCAGGTGCCTGTGTGTAAATTTGAAGATCATCTGCATAAAGGTGGTAGGATGACTGAAGTTGATAGGAGATGGAATTTATGAAAATTGAGAAGAGTAATGGAGAGAGAACGCCGCCCTGTGAAACGCCGGCTGTCGTATTACACCACGAAGAGAAAGAGTCTTCGACCCGTATACGCTGCCGACGACCAAACAGGTAACTGTGAAACCAATCAATCACTGGTGGAGATATGTTAATAGAGCGTAATATACCGAGTAGAGTGTGGAAATCAACGGTATTAAAGGCGTTACTAAAGTCCAGTAAACAAAGTACAGTTAAATTGCCTTTCTCCATACCGAACCTAATTCGTCGGTAATGTTGGTCAGTGCCGTAACAGTGCTGTGACCAGGACGGAAACCGGATTGTAAAGGATTGAGTAGGAGGTTCTTGTTAAGAAAAGTAGTGAGTTGGACATGGACTAGGCGCTCGAGCACTTTAGAAAGGAAAGGTAACACGGAAATAGGACGATAGTCAGAATAGGAAGTAGGTTTCGATTTTTTGGGCAAAGGAATAATTTGGGCATCTTTCCAAGCAGTTGGAAATACGCCCCAGGATAAGGAATAATTAAGTATATGACAAAGGATGGGAAGGATTTCGTCTAGGATAGGAAGAATCATCTTACGACTGACGCAATCATTACCGACAGCATTGGACGAAATCGATAATACGCACCTTTTAACATCACACGCAGTAACTTGATTAAAGACGAAATGTGGATAATTTGGAGTTGGAAGCGTGGAAAGATCGAGTAAAGTCTTAGCTTTAGTAGTCGCATCAAATTGCGATGAAGAAGTGAAATGCTGATTTAGTAAATCGATGTCAATATTATTGGAACTGTGATCATGTGTTGACTTTCCAACTCCCAGTGTTCTTAGAAATTTCCAGACTTTAGCTGGGTCTTCGCTCTCAACAGATTTATGGATGTGTTGGCGTTGTGCGTTCCTACACACCTTGCTGCAGTGATTTCTAATCGCAATATAGCTTTCCCAATTGCTAGGAGTTGGTCGACATTTATATTTGGATTCTAGCCATTGCTTTCTTTGATAACAGATTTTTTATTTCTTTTGTTAGCCACGGCGAAGGCAAGTGCTTGACTCTTATTGCACGGACTGGAGCATGAATATCGTATAGACGAATAATTGCACTATTCAGATTTTCAACTTTTTCGTCGATGGATTGAGCGCTTTCCACAGATTCCCAGTTAATGTTGCGAGCATCACTACGGAGACTCTCTACATTCATGCCACCAAAATTACGTTGCAGAAGAATTTTAGTCTTAGGCTTAGGAGGACGAAGTTTATACGAGAGAAAAATTAAGTCGTGGTAGGAGAATGCATCAGCTGAAAATTGACCATGCTTGACGACAAGAGAAGGTGAAGAAACAAAGATAAGATCAAGAAGAGAAGGAGTTGAATTCGGAAAGTTATGTGTAGCATTTAGAGGAAGAATAGACAGGTTACAGGATTCCACTATTCTACATAAGGAAGAAGAGCGAGAATCATGCTTTAACAGACAAGTGTTAAAATCGCCCATGATTATTGAATGCGTGTAAGAAGTTGTAAGAGTTTCTAAAATACGCTCGAAAGATGAAAAATAATTTATATGGCAGTTAGGCGAATAAAAGACACCAAGCAGAACCTTCGTATGAGCGAGACTTAATTCTAAAAAGAGATGTTCACCTGCATTAAGCGGAGGTGGCTGTGCTGACATATCAATAACATTGTAAGGAATATGATTACGGAGATAAATGGCAACACCGCCACCACCGCCAACAGTACGGTCGTTTCTTACTAAACGGAAATCAGGTAAAGTGTAAGAAACAGAAGAGAGACATGGTTTCAGCCATGATTCGGAAATAAGAATAGCATGGATATTTTTACAGTCGAAAGTAGTCAGCATATCCTGGAAGTGGGCAGGAATACTCTGGGCGTTGATATGAACGACATTCAAGTTATGGGGTACATCGGCAAACTCTGATTGAAGTATTTCAGGTAGAGAAGGAAGGCTCACAAAACTATCATTATGACTACTAACAGAGTTGTCATCCAACATAATAAAATAAAATATAACACAAATAAATAATTAATATAGGTATAAATTTAAAAATAAATACGTTAATATAAAATTAAAATAATATAATATATCTTATATTGAAGAAGAATATATATAAATATTTATGTATAGTCGTAACTCCACCCGCCAGTTACGTGTTACGTAAATAAACAATTATTAAATATCTCCCGAGTAACAAAAACAGAACAAACAGATATCTGAACACACCAAGATGCAAATAAGTGATAAAATGTAAATAAATAAATAAATAAAAGACAGTTGGAAGAACTAGACCAGGTGAATTAAAATTTCGGTACTCCGTAAAAAAGAGCAAGGATTAAAAGCCTGAGTTTCAAATGGGTAGAACTATCATATGGGTATAGGGTTTGTATCAAGTTTTCCTTCTCTTGCAGTGTTTGTTGTGTTGTTTGTGTTTGTCTGCATAATATGCTTCCTCTGTCGGCTCTTACGACACCCATGGGATGATATGGGGTGGTGACATTCCGTATTCTTAATCCGTCACCACACGGACAAATGCACGCTAAGCCCAAAAAAATTACATTTCACTGGACTAGCCGTAGTATTTATGTAACTAGTTATTCAATACAGTTGGGTAGTGGATCTATAGGTAAGTAAGTATATTTAAGGTTTTATTTTTTGTTCTGTATTTCTGTACTGTCTCAATGTTGGGTCCAGGTCGCCTCTTGCCTTCATTTCTTTTTACAAAATTGAAAACTTGCACTTTGGTGAACTCAGTTTCCCCTATATCTAGTCTGACGATGGCATACCTTAGAAAATCACCACGTTGTCGTTTACCCACTAATGCAGATGCGTTTTACAGACACACAATACATCGCCTAAAATACATCGCAAGTAAACTCGGCGCTAACAAGAATGTTACGTAACTTAGAAGACAGTAACAGACAAGCCATTATTCCATGTTATTATCCAAAATTAATACTCATATATGCTTATCAAGACTGGGAATCATCAAAATATAAAACTAAAATGATTTCAAGCTGAGCTGAAATTAATAATTGAAAAGTTAATATTACATTTTCTAGATTTTTAAGTTAGGAATAAATAGATATAATCTCAACGAATTTTTATTAGTATTAACTTACTTTATTTAGCACAATAAGTACATAAGTAAGTGTTTTTATTTGCAAGAATATGGTAGAAGTAGATACAGTTGGTCGTTAGTATAGAGTACAGCATATTCTATCATAGGTAATTTGATGTGCAAATTTTATACAGTAATAAATTTTTCGATGAGATTAACTAAGTGTACAAAATTATATAAGATATTAGAATTATCATCAATGTATTACACATGCAAAATTACAGTATTGAATTGCTTAAGATTTATTACATACATCAGATGTCATTGTGATAGTAAATTAAAATTTATATTATTAATTATATGAATGTCGTTAGTATGCAAGTTATAGATTTTTATTCACTCAATGTCAAATTATCATTAAAATATTCACGGATGTCATAATACATTTTTCCAATAATATGCCAAATAGCCTACGCTTAAATAATGTCACAGGTAATTCTTTCAAATCACTGGGCAGATGATTGAATATTTTAATGGCCATACAATATACATTCTTTTTACACAATTCTAATCTTATTTGCGGTAGTCGTAGCCTATCTTTGTGCCTAGTCCTAGAGTTTTTATCGTCACCAAATTTTATAAATAGATTGGGATGATTTTTCACAAATATGCACATGTTGTGAATATAGATGCACGGTAGTGGAAGGATCCTATGCTTTTTGAATAGTGGTTTGCAGCTGTCCAGAAAGTCGGCACCACACATAGACCTGACGCACCCGTTCTGTGCTTTAAAAACTCTATCTGTCTCTGTCGAGTTGCCCCATACAATGATACCGTATCGAAAAATTGACGACACGTATGCGTGGTATGCCATTATTGCGGTTTGTAGATTAACAATCTGGCGTAATTTTCTTAATACATAAATATAGCTATCTATTTTACTTAATACTCTCTATATGTGGTTTCCAATTACAGTATTTGTCGACACTTATACCCAATAATACGCAATCATTGACAATATTCAATGAGTTATTACTGTAGCAAATATTGATATCACATGGGTTTGCATTGTAGGTCTGTAATTGTATAATATTAGTCTTCGTCATATTAATTTTCAGATTATTATGTTCTAACCAAGTTACAGCGTTGTCAATAGCGGCGTTTATTTCATCGGCTAGTGCGGTTTTGTTTTTGCTTTTTACGAGTAATGTTGTGTCATCAGCAAATAGAATACATTCCTGATTCATCGCATCTGGGAGGTCGTTTATGTACAGCGGAAACAGTAATGTAGCTAAAAGACTGCCCTGTGGCAAACCGCAGTTGTTTGGACGGTCAGCCGATTTAAATTGTATTTGTTGCGAATTTTCAATTTTGGTTATTTCCACATACTGTAGTCTCTCGGTGAGATAGCTTTTAAACCAGTTAAATGAGCGTCGGCTGCTTGGTACGGTATGCTTGGCTTATAAATGAAACAACCGTTTGATGCGAGTTAAAAAATTTTATTGTTCGGACCTTTATAAAGCTGCCTCGGAGAACCTTAACATCGCGATTCAGAAACTCGGTACAACGCCATCTATGGAGCGTTGTGGTAAACTTTATACAATCGAAGATCCATAACATACAAACCATACAAATCACCATGGACAGAATGTCCGTAACAATAATTAAAACTAACAATAAAAAATACAAATGTAACCGCCCACCATGACGTAGGCTTTACTACAAAGTTTTCAACATAGTCTAAGATCCGTAGGAGAGTGACCTTCACCGATCTGTTAATTGGATGAAAAGTATTTTATATCAAATTTTGCATGTTAAAAATATATCGCGAATGGGTTAAAAAAAATCCGGTCCAGGCTAAAAAAAAAAAGCCAACTGCTTTTCCTGACAGGTTTCGAAGGCAACCCAATATCATTGTGTTCGCAGTGGAGTAGCGATAATTTTAATATAATATTTGTTTATCCCCGAAGGGGTAGGCAGAGGTGTAATATTACACCCACGTTTCGCCATGAATTTTGGAGGTCCCACGTAATAGGGGGCGAGCCTATTGCCGTACCGGGTACATTTCCAGACTCCGTGCTGCTACTGAGAAAAAGAACAGAAAAACCCAATGACACTGCCCGACCCAGGAATCGAACCCGGGACCTCCCGATCCCACGCGCACATTTATGCCGTGAGACCAACGAGGCAGTCGTATAGGGTTTGATGTCGAGTTTTCCGTCTCTACGCAAAGATGGTATTTGCATCGTGTTATCCCTTAGTCGCCTCTTACGACACCCACGGGAAGATAGGGGGTGGTGACACTTGTATTCTATGCCGTCGACCACACGGCAATATTTATCTATTAAAATAATTCATAAATATATCTAGTATCAACTTAACAGTCGAAGAATTTATACCTGGCAACCCTACCAAATACGTCAGAAAAAATTGACAACCCTATGTAAACATACCCTTTAGGGCTCATACATTCGGTTAGTACTAAATTTATTTATTAAACACGTATATGCAATGTAAAATGAAAACCCAAATTCATTATTTTTCTACTTTTCCTAGTCTGGACCGGATTTTTTTTGCTAACCAATTCGTGAGATATATTTTGACATGCAAAATTTGATATAAAATACTTTCCAGCCAATAATCAGATCGGTGAAGGTCACTCTTCCACGGATCTCGGACTAACAAATAAATATGACAGGTATCACAACAATAATTATAGTGGACTGTATAGTTAGTGACATAATTATACCGTATCATAATTTAGATTCACAAATGGGGCCTGAACCAAACAAACTTAATAAAAATACACATTCTATGAGAAAAATCTCAATACAAAATATCTTAATACAAAGTTAAGAAGCAATAGGTAAAACTATTAGCTTTGAAACGGGTCTCTCAATCATAGAACCCTTGCAACGCAATGATACTACTCTCGTGACTTTGTCTGAGCCAGTATGTTTCTCGATTATGAGGCCGTAGAGCCATCTTGCAGGAGGCATGTCATCCTCCATAACTAAAACTACATCCCCTTCATTGGGTTCCACTGTCAGATGGGACCATTTGTATCTGTGCAGAAACTAGACTAGGTATTCATGGGACCATCGACGCCAAAAATCTTGGACCATACGCTGAGTCAAATGCCATCGCCTTAACGTACTGACATTCGAACCTTCGAAGTTTGACTCAGGAGGAAGCAGTAATGGTTCCCCAATCAAAAAATGGCACGGTGTCAATGGGTATGGATCTTCGGGACTACCACTAAACGTAGAGGTGGGCCTCGAATTAAGACACGCCTCTATCTGGGCGAGAACGGTAGTCAGCTCCTCGAATGTAAGAGTACTGACCCCTACCACTCTTCTGAGGTGATGTTTTGTGGACTTCACTCCAGCTTCCCAAAGCCCTCCAAAATTTGGAGAGTGGAGTGGAATGAAGTGCCAATTTGTGCCGTTAGTTGCCAGCCAATCCGCTATGTCTGATGCTACGCCCGACCTTTCTTGAGTAAACAAAGCTTTCAACTCTTTGTTGGCTCCGACGAAGGTGGTGCCGTTATCACTCCACAGTTCCTCACAATGGCCTCGTCTGGCTATGAAACGTTTGAAGGCAGCTATGAACGCTTGCGAAGTCATATCGCTGACAACCTCCAAATGTATAGCACGGGTAGCCATGCAGACAAATAGACAATAAAGCCTTTTGTGGAGAGATAACCGCGCCCTCTTGTGGGCCCGACACTAATAGGACCTGCGTAGTCCTTTCCACTCTTTGAGAAAGGCCGGCTAGCGTTGACCCTAGCTGACGGCAACTGCCCCATTAACGGTGGTACAACTCGAGCTGAGTAGCGAATACAAGTTACGCACTTGCGCACGTATTGCCGAACTACACTCTTCGCATTGAGAATCCAGTACTTGGATCTCAAAAAGTTAAGGACCAATTGTGGCCCGCCATGCAGAGTGCGTTCATGAGCATCAGCGATTATGAGGTTCGTAAAGTGCGACTTGTTTGGAAGTATAACAGGGTGCTTTATGGTATCTTCAATGTGAGCCCTGTGTAATCTTCCGCCAACTCTCATAATCTGATCTTCGTCCAGATAGGGATTCAGTTGCACAAGTTTGCCCTTTTTATCGACTTTGCCTATTTTCTTTATGCTATCTATTTCATTTATAAAGTATTCATTTTGACACATTTTGATACATGTTAAAAGACTTTGATTAATTTCTGAAAATGTTAAACAATTATTGTACGATTTATGCTGATTTAATTTATTTTTTGATTTTAGGAACCTTCTGCAATAAGCAATTACTCTAGTTAACCTTCTTAAATTCGAAAATTTTGTTAATATGTTATCCTCTTCTTTACTATTTATTGTTACATTGCACATAGTATTTGAGTTTCTTTCCTCTAGGCTAGTTTGATTGATTTTTGATCTACTATAATCAATTATAATAATGTGCCCGGTAGATGGCAATAGGCTCGCCCCCTATTACATTGGGACCGAAACATATCTGGCGAAGTGTGGGTGTGTAATACACCTCTGCCTACCCCTTCGGGGATAAAAGGCGTGAAGATATGTTATGTTATAATCAATTATGTTGTTTCTAAGCCAACAGTCCCTGCAGCCATAACTCAAGATCTGCACACATTGAAGGATTTACTCCACGGGAGGCACAATCAGCGGGATTGTCCCTGGATTCAACATGCGATCATTGTTCGCTGTCCATACTGGTGTGAATTTCGGCAACTCGGTTGCCAAAAAAAGTTTTCCAACGACTGGGGTGGCTCCCCAACCAAGCGAGGACCACTGTTGAGTCAGTCCAAGCATGTATATTATTCCTGTCAATCCCCAAGGTGACGGAGACTTCACGCAGAAGTTTTGATAGCAGCACCGCGCCGCATAACTCCAGACGAGGTATAGACACCTGTCTGACGGGGGCCACCTTGGTTTTTGATGCCACGAGACTGACGAAAACTTGACCGTTGAAATCTATGGACCGAGTATAGACAACTGTAGCATATGCTTCATTAGAGGCATCGCAAAAGCCTTGCAGTTTAAGATGCTGGTCGTTTTTGCTTGTGTGAATCCATCTAGGCAGACGAAAACCGACTATACTGTTGAGTTCACTTCTGTAGCTGAGCCAGTCCGTCAATAGGTTATCTGGCAATGCATCGTCCCAATCGATACCCGAAAGCCACAGACGTTGAATAAATATCTTGGCTGTAATTATTGCTGGAGCGAGCCAGCCCAGTGGGTCGAATTAGCGGGCAATGTCAGATATGACCCTTCGTTTAGTTACGGGAGATTCCAGTGGAGGAAGGTGGACAGTATATATATATACTGCAAAAATTCGTCTCTTTCTCTAATCCAAGTTAAGCCTAATATTTTCATGATGTTATCAATTTTGAAATCTACTGAATTATGTGTTGTCTTAGTATCACATTGTATTTTACTTGATAATTCTTTCTTGTTACTGGACCACTTCTGAAGCTGGAAACCTCCGCGTGCTAATATATCATTCAGCTGATGATATATCTGTTCTCCTTCAGCTACAGATTCGCAACCGGACAAAAAGTCATCGACGAAAAAATCCTTCAGGATTCGGTCTGCAACTAGAGGATAATCCTTACCTTCGTCGCGTGCCAGTTGTTGCAAAGTACGTACCGCCAAATAGGGAGCCAAAGAAACACCAAAGGTGACAGGTAACAAACGTAGATGTTGCAACTCCGCATTTGGGTTGTCACGCCACAAAATTCGTTGGAAGTCTACGCTGTCGTCAGTTACTCTAACCTGCCGGTACATCTTGATGACGTCAGCGACTAAGGTAATGGGATGGCAGCGCCATCTCATAATGATATGTCGTTAATCAGGTTGTAAGGTTGGGCCAACCATCAAATCGTCATTCAACGATACCCCGTTGTATCCCGAACAAGAGGCATCGAAGAAGACCCGAACCTTAGTAGTACTTTTATCCTCGCGTACTACGGCGTGATGCGGTAAATAAAAGGCATCGGTTTTCAAATCTGCTTGGGGGACAACCTCAGCATGTCCTAAACTGACATACTCTTGGATAACCTCACTGTACTGCCTTCCTAGCTCAGGATTGCTTGAAAACTTCCTTTCCAGCATGTTGAAGCGCTTACGAGCAATATCCTCGGATCTCCCATAAACGCAACTAGGACGATCAGACTGGACGATGTATCGTCCTGTTGCATCTCTCGTGGTAGTCTTGGAGTATAAGTCCTCACACTTCTGCTCCTCTTCAGTCAAAATCTCCCGATGAGGAGAAGACTCAGACTCCAACTCCCAAAACTTCCTCAATAGGCCGTTGACGTCCACGCTTGCATTGTAACATACTGGTTGAGTCCTGAGCGTTGTGTGGATCTCACCAGACAAGATCCGCCCTAACTTGGTCCTTTGGGCAATTGGAGTTCCAGGCGGGCCCTTGACCAAACCGTCCAGGAGATCTATTTTACCTGGGGTAGCGAAAGACGGATCTGCAAGTTCTAAGGATGAGATTGCCGGCAATACATTGACGATCTTCCTTTCAGGAAGTCGTAATGTGAGTCTGTTCAGCACATAGGCATCGACATACAAACTGAATGTGGGATCTATGCGTGACTGTAATCTAAACCTTACTATACAATTAGAAGGCATCGAAACCCCCTCATCATCGCCTAGTCGTAGAATGTCGGTGTGAGCAGGTGTTTTACGCAAACTGAGTAACTGTACTGCGGCCTCCGAGATAAAGGAGACCTGAGAGCCCTGATCCATCAGAGCTCTTAGAACAATAGCAGTACCAGTTCTTGACTCGATATTGACCAAGGCTGTGGCAAGCAAACCTTGGTTGTGTACATCTGCGAAACAACAAATGGTGTTGGTTGACTCGCATTGATTGGAAGAAGCGGCGGCCGCGGCGACCACAACATTCCTGTCCGCTGAACCATCTAGTGGTTCAGTGGTCTCGACGGTTGTTTTTGGATGAAGTAGTGTGTGGTGTCTCTTTTTACAAAGATGGCATTTCGTGGGCTGACGGCAAGAATATACGGCGTGATTTTTACCTAAACAATTAAAACATAACTTATTGGCTCGAACAAAGTCGCGACGTGCATCACAATCTTGCTTTGCAAACTGCTTGCAATGGCACAATTTATGGTCTCCAGAACACAAGGTACAGGATAAAGAAGCAACATGAAAAGTCTTTACATTAGAATGTTGACTATTATTCTTGGGTTGGCTACTGGGCTTAGGGCTTAAATATTCTAAAGCACGAAATCTCGATTCAAGAAATGTTTTAAATTCAACAAATGTAGAAAATTATCATCAACACTACTTTTAGATTCCCACAACTTTCGAGATTCGTTATCTAATTTTTCACTCACTAAAAATATTACAATTTTATCCCAAGAATCTACATCAATGCCTAGGGTACTCAAACCATGCAAACAATCAACTATTGTGTCTAAAAGATTTTTAATAGAAGTTGAAGACTCCTTTACAATAACTGGTTGTTTGACAATACGTTTTAACATACAGTTAGATAAAAACTTCTTGCTATCGTACTGTTTACATAAATAGTCCAATTCCAATAATAGACCAAGATTCACTATAGTTAGCGGCAGTAATTTGGTTTATTATGGCCCAAGTAGCTTTACATTTATTAATAGGTTTTTTTATGAAAAATAGGCATTTCGAGCCTTATGTGTGAGTTTAATTATGCGATTTAGTCTCGATTTTAGATTCATGAAATAATTTTTATTTTGCGTGGTGCGTTTTTTACGGTATTGCCACAAAATATGTCTTCCTTTTACATGCCAATTTTATGCCCTTTGTTATCCTGAAACTAAATAAGAAATGTAAATAATGTAAATGTAATACTGAAATAAATACGTCCACACATACAAAGGTACTACATAATTGCATATATACAGCTGTGATTGTAGTGGTCAATAATCCTAATCTATACACAGTTATTACGAGGCATGCGTTGTGAATGCCTCGCTACATTACGCCTCGAGCTGTTTGCAAGTGAGTCACATTTGAATCATAATGAGCATTCACTCCCCAGAATTGCGTATGGTTGTGTTGTTTACTGTTAATCGACGCAAACAGGTAACGTGTAGTAACTATAAGTATATGACGCCTAGTTGCTTGTCTTGCTTGCTTCAAGAAGCGCCCAGTGGCGGTGTGAGAAGCTGAAAGCTAAAAGTTCTTAGTTAAATACAGACAAGACGCAGCAACTTAATTTTATAATATACATAGAGTTATAAAAATCGCTTAAGGATAAATAATTAACATGATTATTTATATATATATATATATGCTATTCTCTGCACAATATGCTCCCTCTGTCGGCTCTTACGACACCCATGGGATGATATAGGGTGGTGACATTCCGTATTATTAATCCGTCACCACACGGACACTATTGTTTACATTGTTGTAAATGATAGTATTATCAGTGATGCCATACAATTAGCAAACATATTTAATAATTCTTATATTAATCAAGCAACAAAATTAAAACGTTGCCTTTTGATACTCTTAAAATTATTGTACACCTCAAACCTACAAACAGTACAGGTTATGACGACATATCCGTAAAAATCATAAAACATGTGGATGTCAAGTTATCTTTTGTAATGCCATATAATACATTTATACATCTCCCATGGTGTATTTCCGTCCGAGCTTAAAGTAACAATGATAAAGCCTCTCTTCTCAAAAGAAAATAAACATGTTATGAGTTGCTATAGACCTTGCCTTAATTCCGGTCATATCAAAAATATTTGAGAAGGTGATTTACGAATATTTATATTCATATTTTGAAACTAAAGACTTTCTAGTAGATGAACAGATAGGATTTTGAAGGAATAAAGACATAAACATTGCTATATTTAAATTTCTCCAAACATTTATGACAGAAATAGATAATAAAACCCGGGCGTGTGCTTTATATATGGACTTATCTAAAGCATTTGACTATGTTGATCATCAGACCTTTTTAAATAAGTTATTTAGTTATGGTGTTAGGGAAAACGTACTTAATCTCATAAAATCTTATCACTATGTTGGAAAACAGTTCACGCGAACATCCAGTCTATGTGCTACTGAAAAAAAGGTTGTAAACCATTTATCCGATCAGCAAAAAGTTATATTTGGTGTCCCACAGGGGAGCGTATTGGGTACATTGTTATTTATAATTTATATAAATGATTATCCTAAGGTGGTTCCCCATAAAACTATTATTTTTGCAGACGATAGCACTATTCTATTTAAAGGCAAAAACGAAGAACATATTAAACATTACATAAATGTTACTTTGTGTAATAGTGTAATAAGGCTAAATGATAATAATTTGAAACTAAATATAAACAAAACGAATTTAATGATTTTTTGAAACAGGATAAATCAATTTAATAATTTAGGCATACAGAACGACGTAGTAAATATTAAGCAAGTCCAAACTACAAAATTTTAAGGTATGTCCATTGATGAAAATTTAAACTGGAATAGCCATATTGAAGATCTGTGCTCTAAAATAAATAAGCATTCGTATGCTCTTCATTTGCTTGCAAAAACAGTGAACACTTCTACGGTCCTGACTGCGTACTACGGATATGAGGCACCAATCATACGATATGGTATAAATTTCTAGGGCAATTCTAGAGATGTAGACCCTGCATTTAAAGTACAAAAAAGTGCGTTTGAGCCATTTTTAATCTTAAATCAACCGATAGCTGTCAGCCCTATTTCATAAAACAACATTCTGACCCTACCATGTATATCTTAATATATATATTTCTTGTGTGCGTGTGCATGTCACTGAACTCCTCCTAAACGACTGGACCGATCTTGATGATTTTTTCTGTGTGTGTTCAAGGGGACATCAAGAATGGTTCAAATTTACAATATAGTCCACAGGAAAATGTTTTTTACTTAATTTTTAAATTGTAAGTAGTTGTGGATTTTGGAATGTTTCACATTGGAACCGACGGACTGCGCTGCTATCGCAGTGTCAAATCTTATATTAAGAATTTCATCAAGGAGTACATCGAAACGTTACCTCAATAATTAAACATTAAAAAATAAAGATTTCCAGTCGACAACATATATCCGTATAATTCGGATTGTCGAGTGTTTTGTTAAATTCTAATGGTTCTGACAGACAAATCACAGTCGCCATATTGGCCACTCTAGCGAAACGTCACAGATACCGGATAACTTTTTGACTTGCATTTTGAGTACTACTAAGTATTAGTACTAAGTAGTTTGTTGGTGTAAATACTTTTTGCAGTTATGGCTAGCCTACACCTTACGATAAATCGCTACGACTGGACTGTACAGTTCAAACTGCAACGATAAAAAATCTGATGAATATAATAACAATAATTGTTTATTTCAGACCAGTTAAGTCCATACAGTAATGACGTGAAGGTTACATAAATATAAATATAAAAGGTGTTAAATATCAAATTATTCACAGATTGTGTAAGCAGGACCAGGCCATGGAGAATGGACAATCCGTTTCCATTCGGCCAGCAAAAATTTTTAGGTAGCTGTTGAAGCTACCACGAACCCGCCGCGCCAGTCACGCTGCTCTCTTTTTTAATATAGCGGCAAAGCCATACGAGCCTCAGCGAACATCCCTGACGAACTACAGAAGCGCGGCAGCCCCATCAGCGCCCTAAATCCATTATTATATTGGACTCGCAAGACATTGTAAGCCATTTGCGTATGCTTGACCCATAGGCTGCACGTGTAAAACGATTGACAAAACGTCTTGAACAGGGTAACTTTGACTTGTTCAGTGCAGCGTGCGAACCTACGAGCCAGCATGTTCGCCCTGACTGACAATGCCCTGCGTTCTCTTTCCATGTCCACATCATCTTTGAGTGACTCGGTGACCCAGTGGCCCAGGTACTTAACTCGATCAACTATTCTTAGAGGATGGTTATTTAAAGTGATCGTGGGTACATGCTGATAACTTTTCGTACCCGCTTTGAATATCATCACTTCACTCTTGCTGGTGTTATACCTGAGCCCATGCGCCGCCGCGTAACTCTCGCATATTGTTATCAGCCGCCTGAGGGCGCTGATTGATGGGCTCAGCAGCACCATATCATCGGCGTAGCTAATCTTGTTGATCATAGTGCCGTCTACAGAACAACCAACTCCAGTGCTGCTGAGCTCACGAATCAGGCCGTCCATATATAGGTTGAAAAGTTTTGGCGACGTCAAACAGCCCTGCCTCACACCCCATCCCAACCTATACACTTCTGATAGCTTATCCGTCCATCTGACATAGTTGGTTTGTTTTCCGTACCAAAATTTGAAAAGCGATATGAATTCGCTTGGAAGATTCGTTTCGTTAGTCAATTTCTGCCACAATTTGCTATAATCTACCAAATCAAAGGCCCGCGAGAGGTCTAAAAAACACGCATAAATTGGTGTCTTCCTATTGGTGTAATACTGGACAGTGTGCTTGAGCATCAGTATAGCTGTTTCAGTGGACAACCCTGGACGGAAACCGAACTGAGCATCGTGAAGCTTTAAATGACTATCTAGATGTTTATCAAGCACCCTATCCAGCACTTTAGCTATAATAGTAGCAAGAGATATGGGCCTGTAATTACTTAGACTTGATGCGTCACTAGTTTTATTTTTAATAATAGGGACTACTATAGTTCTCATCAAGCCTTCAGGCAGGTGTGAATGCCCTATACAAAAGGTAAACAACATAGCAAGCACCCGGGGCATGTGAACACCAGCATATTGTAAGTGTTCAATGCTCAGAGAGTCATGCCCAGGAGACCTACCACGCTTCATGTCTCGCATCACCCTCGCGACCTCCCTCGTCAAAGTAAGCACTATAGGATCGTCTTCCTTATTACTGCGTACCGTATCTGTGCTCGCAGGCACTGATGAGCCTTGTACTAGGAAGTGAGATTTAAACATGTTAGCAATCTGGACGGAGTCAATATTTCCCTCTATACTGACCGGAACGTTCGGCCTTGCATTCAATTTCTTGGTCTCCTTCCAAAAACGACTAAAATTTTTCGATGAATGTTGCGTCGCTAAGATGTCCATTTTTATTTGCATCTGGTTATTTTGACACCACTTAAGTTGTTTTTTAAACTTAGTCCAAGATTCACGCATACAATCATATATTGGGCCATTAGAAGGTTTTCCATAAGCGACCTACTGTTGAAACCAAAGCCGAGCCTCCCTATGAGCCTCTCTTACATACTTATTCCATCCTGCGACATGGCATTTCTTGTTCTTATTTTTATGCAAGTTAAATTTATATGTGATAGAGGCGGCATTCGACAAAATTTTTACAATATTCTTATATAAATTACCTATTAAAATTTTATGATCTACATTATTACACGTAACGTCAGCACAGTTTCGAAATTCTGGGAGAAAATCAATATCGCGCAGTTTTTGTGTACCTAATTTATTATACTGCTCGATTTGTGACACATTTCTTCCGCCCCATATTACACTATTGGTTTTGACACTAGATACATTTCGTTTTGGCATAAATTTTTCTACATTACATGATAAAAAGACTGGGAAATGATCAGACCATGTAACATCATACCTTATTTCTACATCCATTACACTCAAGTTGGCAGCTTCAGTCACCAGTACGTGGTCCAGCCATGACTTACTGCCGTGCGCCTCGCTAACATAGGTGTATGTGCCAGATAACAACTCTAGCCTTTCTATATCTGCACATAACCAGCTGTGTTCCGTACAAAAATCTTTAAGTTCCTTACCGAAGGACGCAGATGGGTCCGCATTAAAATCACCGAGCATAAATGCAGAGTCCACATCACTGTTTTCAATTATGACACTCATCTCATTTAAACAATCCGTAAACTCCGTTAAATTATCGCTAGCCTCCGTCGGCATATACACAGAGAACACAAAAAATTGGCGATTTTCTAATAATACTCTTATAGTAATCCTCACACTTTTACACTCGACAACCGACACACATTTAAAAGCACTCTTGCGCCACAATAAAGCGACACCGCCGTGAGGCCGCCCTCGCAGAATGCCCGCTGACGTATCAACAGCTGATTTACCGGTATACGCGAAGTCTTGATCTATTCCTCCTAAATAGGGTATGTCGTGTGGTTGAAGCCACGTCTCCTGTAAGGCTACAATATCAGCTGATCGGCACAAAGATTTTACGCAATCAATAGATCGAGTAATTGATTTGCAGTTGTAGCTTACAAAAGTAGTATTACTGCTTCTCTTCTGTAGATTGACCGCCATTATTTGAGTGTTTATTTCTATATTCTACAAATCTTCTAATCGAAACTCCTTTAGGCTATATGTTATCTTGTAAAAATAGCGATAACTTGCTTTTTGGCACACTAACCTTATACGAGTTATAATTTCGGGATATTTTAATGTTTATTTTTCGTAAATAAACACTGACTTGCGTTTTAATATAAGAAAACTTTATAGTTTTTCTCATACACACGTGTCGATTTATTGTTGCAGTTTGAAATGTTCCGTCCAATCGTATCGATATATCGTAACGTGTATGGCAGTCATTATACTTATAGTATCCGCCCAATTAAGGAGATTTGTGTTACCCCGAACATAGATGATATACTATAACTAGAGAACCCTGAATTTACGCAAGCAAAGCCGCGGGCAAAAGCTAGTATTGTATATATATATACTTGAAACTGTATTGTTTGTGAATAAGAATATGCACATGTTTACAAAATTAAAAAGTAAAAGACACAATTTAAAAATTAGTATACCTTTAATTACTACTGCATATTTTAATAAAAGTATTTTTAGTATGGCGCCTTTTCTAGAAGAACAAAATATTAAATTATAAAGAGTAAGTTAAAAAATCTCTATTTGCAAAAGTCATGTTATTCAGTGGATGATTTATGACGGATATAGAATACAGAATGTCACCACACCGTATAATCCCATGGGTGTCGAAAGAGCCGACAGAGGGAGCATATTATGCAGAGAACAGCACTGTAAGTGAAGGAAAACTTAATACAAACCCTATACCAACCCGTTTGGCCAGCGTGGTATAGTACGCTAATTCCTCCTTTCAAAGAAGAGGCCTAGTCCAGCAGTGGACCGTTAAGGGCTGATGATGATGATTTATGTATCCGATACATTATAATACAATATTCTGTTCTAGTTTAGTTCTTAGTTATTTTATATAATTGTAAGTATGTCACATGCCACAAGGCTAAATGTAGTGATTCTTAAACATCTATGTACCAATAAGATCCCATGTACCTATATTTGTGACTGATATATGAATAAATAAAAAGTATGTAAACTCTATGGCACGTGTGGATTGGCAGACTTCACATGTCTTCCGAGAACAATATGGAGAATATTCAGATTACTGAGATTGAAGATTACTGAGAATACTCAGACGTGCAGAAGTAGTAAAATTAGTATCCCCTCCCCCTTCCTAACTTGTAAAGTAAGACAGTGACAAATCTGAAAAATAAATATTGTAGATCGTAATGAAAACTACCAACGAAAATTGGTTTGAACGAAACGTAGTGAGTAGTTTTTGAGATGTTCAGAAACCGCAAAAATAACTTTGTCGTTAATACAAACACTATCGAAAACATCCATGAGCGAGTTCAACTCGCACTTGGTTTAATACTTTTTATTTGTGTGCGTGTACTATATAAATTACTTTATGTTTCTTTCTGTATGTTCGTTCTCGTCCAATGTTATCGTCTCCACTAGGCTATCTGTGCTGCCCTCAGGAAGCGAAAGGGGACGTCCAGGACGTGCTCGAAATGCGGTGAAATGCTCACCGACAGGCTTTGCAGCAATGGCGCGCGCGGCTGGAATTGCCGCAGAATGCGCGCCAATACGCTGTCGGTGCCATTCTGCCAAGCCTTGAGGCGTGGGTTGGACGGAAACACGGCTGCGTCACCTACCAATTGAGTCAGATACTCACAGGGCATGGTTGCTTCGGTGAGTATCTGAATCGAATCGGACGCGAACGGACGGCACAATACTACCAGTGTGCAGGCGACCAGGATCCCGCCATGCATACACTGGAGGATTGCCCGGCATGGGCGTCGGAACGTGAAGTTCTGTTCGACCAGATCGGACGAGATCTGTCGCCGCCAGCAATTATTGCTGCCATGCTAGTGGACGAGGAGTGCTGGTACGCAGTGGCCTCCTTTTGCGAGCTTGTAATGTTCTAAAAAGAGGCTGCTGCGCGGGATCGGGAGAAGGCTGATCCCGCCCGAAGACAAGGACGACTTCGCCGAGATCCGCCAAAGGGGCCACGGGCCGCTAGAGCATGGGGAGCTCTGGTCATCGATAAGGATTCGTTGCTCCAGGAAGTATTAAGGGCAGGTGAGGGCGTGTAGCCTTCTCTGAGAACGGGTTCCGTTGAACCTGGCGCCATGGGAGGTAGGGCATCTTTGGTTGGCAGTTGAGGTGGTTTTTCGTGGTAATACCACATACTCCGTCTCTCATTTGCCCAAGAGCCGCAGATCAAAGGGGATTTTACATCTCGTAAAAAAAAGTCTATCTATGCTGACTTTACGTAAATATCGTAAAAAATTTCCATGGTGTCCGATGATGTGAACACGCAACGCGGCGTCAATTAAATTGGGCTATATTCCAGTTTATTTTATTTCTTCAGAATTGTTAAAAGCTGTATTGGATTTCCCGAGGGTCACTTAATGTTATACGAATTATGTAAATGTATATTCCATTTCGTTGAGTTACCCGTTGATTGTTTTATAAATGTTCAGCTTTTTTCAAGATGAGCAGATAATATGGATTTCCATTTGCTACGACGCTAACCTCTTTTGCTTAGTTCATTTCCTTTATACATATTACGTACCCTCGTCGGCTTAAGCGATGTTATAATTTAATTATATTTCAATTTCATCTCACCTTTTTGTTTATAAGCAATTTGTCAAGCACTAAGAGTTCATATACATAAGAACAAGCCAAATTGAATATGTTATTTCCAATTAACTTCTCTCAGAAAGAAAGCCTTGAAAGCTTTGTAACTCATTAAACTTCAATTTACCTAAAACAGAACACATAGAAATGCGTGCATTATGCAAATAAGATTGCCATCTTGTTACCAACAATTCAGACATTCGCGTCCTTACTGGTTACATTTGTGACTCCGAATAGCCCGCATAAATAAATATATACAGCAATCTCGTCCCAGTAAATGGATAAAGTTCGGAATACTGCGAGTTTTTTAACCTTTCTTTCACGAGAGGTTTTTCTGAGAATAGTTGAATAAACTTCTTAAATGCGATTTTAAATTTTATGTTTCCGATTAATGCTTCGTTGAACGTGTCAATATATTATTTCAAGCTCAATAACCGTTCAGGCAGACGCTAGCGTTTGGGAAGTTACTATTTTATTGTGAGAATTTGCAGCTTTTACAGGACCGTGAAGGCCAACTCGATCGAGCTCTCAATTGGAAGTCGGTACAAAGACCAATAAAGGGTCACCCTATAACTGCTACATTCGAAAGTCACACTTTAACGCAATTCGTGTTTCTCAATTCAATTAAAAATTAACACCACCTGGCTAAAGTTGGGCTACGAAACATAACGCCGAGGGAAATGTAATGTTAAAATTCTAATGTAATCAGCAAACTGTTGGTTTTAGAACAACGCTACATTTTTAGTATATAGTTGTTATTTCGGACTTACTTCGGACCCCAAAAATTAAAGAACAAACATAATGGCTTTATATTTAACAACCAACTGCTATGTTTAATCTTGCTAAAACCAATATGCCATAACGGCAACAATATTAAATAGCTTTTTTGTCGCTCATTTTATTGATAACTTTCAGTCATGTCGTATACGGGATAATATTAGGTATATGACGTCGTATGGATGTCTTAGAAAAGTTATGGGGACTTAGTTAAACAGCATGGTAAAAGAGTGTAGTAATTTACTCTATTATTAAAGTATGTTAAACGGAGTAATTCTGCCATATCGGGGATAAAAGAGGCTTAGCCTTTAAGCCCACAGTACCCACACAGCCACTGTGTTGTACTGTGGGTGCTGAAAGACGGTCGGCAGAATAGAGGCAGGTCCCTAAAACTGAAGCGATAGCGTGACTATCTAGATGACTTCGATAGGAACTGGCCTCACTTGGCAAAAGCCAGGGGCGCTTGGAGGAGTGTAAAGGAGACCTGCGAACAGAGGAGCAGTATACGTAAGTGTATAACCTTGACACTCCCAAAGTTAATGAACTGTGGTAACCATTTTCAGCAAGGTGGGTCCCTCTCACCTGTTACTCTCATCTATAGACAAAAACATGATAAAACCACAGATTACGTATAGTATAAAATAAAACTGCTTTATTGATGGTAAGACTGGCGAGCATTTACGTAATGACCATAGCGCCATCCCAGTGATTCTTGACTGAAAACTAGCCTTTCCAATGAACGACTGCCTCCGACGTCCGTCCGTCCGGTTTGGAACGGTATCAGTTTATTGAGAGACACTGACTTCTGATAATGACTGACAATTAATATCTACATGACATCCCGGACCACCCGAAAAGACAGTGGTTCGAACCCAATCCTCTTTGCATAGCAGTCTCAGCATCTCCATCTCTCTGGTATATCAGTTTACATAATTTATATGATTTATAAGTCTCCCTTTCCTTCATCATCATTGTCTTGCCCTGGTCCCAATTTATTTGGGGTCGGCGCAGTATGTCCTTCGCTTCCATACTTCTCTGTCACCAGCCATCCGATCGTTTATCCCTTTCTCTTTCATATCCATCCTCACACAGTCCATCCATCTTTTCCTTGGCCGCCCTCTCCCTTTTCGTCCTTCTACATGCATATTCATCACTTTCTTACCTACGTACATCTCATCTCTTCGCATAACATGTCCATACCAGGCCAATCGACTCCCTTTTACCTTTTCATCAATGGGCGCTACTTTCGTACTACCTCTAATGTATTCATTCCTAATTTGTTCTCCCTTTCCTTAATTTGTTTAATTAAACAATGCAGTATAAATCATTTTTTTATTATGCATCCTGTAGGTTGGAGACAAATACTTTTATTTTATAAACTAAACTTATATATAATTGTAATTTAAAACTAAATATAAACAAAACGAATTTAATAATTTTTAGAAACAGGATAAATAATCTTAATAATTTAGTCATACAGTACGACAAAGTAAAAAAATTAAAACAAACTACAAATTTTTAGGTGTGTCTATTGATGAAAATTTGAACTGGACTACCCATATTGAAGGTCTGTGCTCAAAAATAAATAAACATTCATATGCTCTCCATTTGCTTGCAAAAACAGTGAACACTTCTACGGTCCTGACTGCGTACCACGGATATGTGGAACCAATCATACGACATGCTATAATTTTCTGGGGCAATTCTAGAGATGTAGACCATGCATTTAAAGCACAAAAAAAGTGCGTTCGAGCCATTAGTAACCTTAAATCAACCTATAGCGGTAGACCTATTTCATAAAACTGAACATTCTGACCCTACCATGTATATATATACTTGAAACTGTATTGCTTGTGAAAAATAATATGCACATGTTTACAAAATTAAAAAGTAAAAGACACAATTAAAAAATTAGTGTACCTTTAAATACTACTGCATATTTTAATAAAAGTATATTTTGCATGGCCTCTAGGATATTTAATCATTTATCGAAGCCTTTTCTAGAAGAACAAAATATTAAACTATTAAAGACTAATTTAAAAAAACTTTTATTGCAAAAGGCCTATTATTCAGTGTATGATTATTTACCCGATACATTTTAATATAATATTCTATTTTTGTAGTTATTTTCAAGGTTATTTTATATGTAAGTATGTCACATGCCGCAAGGTTAAATATAGTGATTCTAACACATATATACCACTAAGATCCCATGTACCTATATTTGTGACTTATAAATAAATAAATAAATAGTTATTCCGTTTTGTGAACCTCATGTTATTTACTTTTAACTAAGGAATTCAATATTCGAACTATAGTTCGAATATTGAATTCCTACAGATTCATCTATAGATGAATCTGTAGATTTTAGATTCCTTTTTGACCTTTTGGCAATATTTGAATGGAAGTTTTTGATTGAAAGTTGTGAATTTCTGAGGAAATATATCTAAGTCTATAATTTTAAGGACCAGTATTACAAGCTGGAATCACATGACACTTGTAATAAAGAAACCAGCGATATTATCATACATTTAAAATGAAATCCCATTCAAAGAAAAACACAGTAATACTTCAGGGTACTTTGAAAGAATTCTGCGCAAATACCAATCCATTTTGTTTATTTTAATTAGACATCGCCATCGTGTCAAAAGCTTCTCCTATTATTTAAATAATTTTTAAAGCAATAATGTTCAAGCAAATATTAATTTCTGCTGGAAATTCAGTACAAAATTACAATGAGTATGAGCTAGTTGACTGAAAACTAGCCTTTCCAATGAACGACTGCCTCCGACGTCCGTCCGTCCGGTTTGGAACGGTATCAGTTTATTGAGAGACACTGACTTCTGATAATGACTGACAATTAATATCTACATGACATCCCGGACCACCCGAAAAGACAGTGGTTCGAACCCAATCCTTTTTGCATAGCAGTCTCAGCATCTCCATCTCTCTGGTATATCAGTTTACATAATTTATATGATTTATAAGTCTCCCTTTCCTTAATTTGTTTAATTAAACAATGCAGTATAAATCATTTTTTTATTATGCATCCTGTAGGTTGGAGACAAATACTTTTATTTTATAAACTGAACTTATATATAATTGTAATTTAAAACTAAATATAAACAAAACGAATTTAATAATTTTTAGAAACAGGATAAATAATCTTAATAATTTAGTCATACAGTACGACAAAGTAAAAAAATTAAAACAAACTACAAAATTTTTAGGTGTGTCTATTGATGAAAATTTGAACTGGACTACCCATATTGAAGGTCTGTGCTCAAAAATAAATAAACATTCATATGCTCTCCATTTGCTTGCAAAAACAGTGAACACTTCTACGGTCCTGACTGCGTACCACGGATATGTGGCACCAATCATACGATATGCTATAATTTTCTGGGGCAATTCTAGAGATGTAGACCATGCATTTAAAGCACAAAAAAGTGCGTTCGAGCCATTAGTAACCTTAAATCAACCTATAGCGGTAGACCTATTTCATAAAACTGAACATTCTGACCCTACCATGTATATATATACTTGAAACTGTATTGCTTGTGAAAAATAATATGCACATGTTTACAAAATTAAAAAGTAAAAGACACAATTAAAAAATTAGTGTACCTTTAAATACTACTGCATATTTTAATAAAAGTATATTTTGCATGGCCTCTAGGATATTTAATCATTTATCGAAGCCTTTTCTAGAAGAACAAAATAATAAACTATTAAAGACTAATTTAAAAAAACTTTTATTGCAAAAGGCCTATTATTCAGTGTATGATTATTTACCCGATACATTTTAATATAATATTCTGTTTTTGTAGTTATTTTCAAGGTTATTTTATATGTAATTATGTCACATGCCGCAAGGTTAAATATAGTGATTCTAACACATCTATACCACTAAGATCCCATGTACCTATATTTGTGACTTATAAATAAATAAATAAATAGTTATTCCGTTTTGTGAACCTCATGTTATTTACTTTTAACTAAGGAATTCAATATTCGAACTATAGATGAATCTGTAGATTTTAGATTCCTTTTTGACCTTTTGGCAATACTTGAATGAAAGTTTTTGATTGAAAGTTGTGAATTTCTGAGGAAATATATCTAAGTCTATAATTTTAAGGACCATTATTACAAGCTGGAATCACATGACACTTGTAATAAAGAAACCAGCGATATTATCATACATTTAAAATTAAATCCCATTCAAAGAAAAACACAGTAATACTTCAGGGTACTTTGAAAGAATTCTGCGCAAATACCAATCCATTTTGTTTATTTTAATTAGACATCGCCAGCGTGTCAAAAGCGTTCTCCTATTATTTAAATAATTTTTATAGCAATAATGTTCAAGCAAATATTAATTTCTGCTGGAAATTCAGTACAAAATTACAATGAGCTTTCAATTTATTACTCTTGGCACTGTAAGAAAATAGAATGCACAACAGTTTGACAGCTGAACCATTTCTTTTCACAGCTCAGATTTTTTTACACAACTTCTTTGAAAGGAACGAAAGGTGGCGCTCTAGTGTGCTTATTGTGTCCGCCACAATATAAAAGGATATTGTATTACGATCTAACATATCATCACATAGCCAAAACTACTGATGTTAAAGGAAAACGGGTTGCATTTATGTACCATTTTAAAATAAGGAATAAATAACAGGTTGAAGGATTAGGGCAGTAGAAATCACGGACAACTAGTCTGTCAACGTGATTTTCTTGTCATTTTCTTTTTGACAGTTGTTTATTTACTCTTTCGAGATAGAAAATAGCGATCAGGAGGCTAATCGTGCTATTTTCAAACGTTCAAACGGTGACAACGTAACGTATTTGGTGAACGTTTGGTTTTAGTTTGGCTGATGTCAAACATGGTATCGTGCAAAGTATCGTGCTAATTGTATTGAGCGTTCGAACCGTAGACGCAACCCTTTCGTTGGGCTTACGTCAAACGTTTAGTCCTTGACACCGGCTTTTCAAAATAGTCAGTGCTATTCCTATATTAAATAAGCCGTAGCGACATCGCGCCTGTTAGAGTAGTGTAGTTACTGGCCATTAAAAGAAAAAGTTAAGTTTTAAATATATTGTGCGTGGAACTACCTACTGCTGACTTTGTCTTGTCAATAAAAAAAATCAAATTGTCGAAATTGTTTTCGTAAAATATTATAAATAATCGTCCAAATTCGTATAATATTATCGTTAAAAAGGCCTTTCGCGAGTGAATAACAATAAAGCAAACTAGTGCATCGTATTTATATTATTTCTCTTAAATTTCCACATCAACCAAGTGTTGTGAACAACGTTGCCACATAATATATGGACAAGCCGGTCACAAACTGGTAAGCGTTCAAAATACTCTCTCTAATAGGTTATGGGCCCAGGCACTAAGTGAATAAAGTAAATAAAATAAAAACGCACTATGGAAAATTTTGCTACTAAGCTGCATATTGGTAATTTAGAAGGAAAAGACAATTGGGCTACTTGGAAATACAAAATTTGCATTATGCTACGTGGTACAGAAGGTGCCATGGAGGTAGCAGATGGTAGACTCCAAAAACCAACCCTTCGCTACGGAGCAGGAGATGCTGAACTAAATGCCTTTAATTTAGAATTCGCTAAATATCGTAAGGCTGAAAGTAGTGCTCTGCTTATTATTACGACCAATATGACAGAAGACACTCTAAAAAAGATTATGAGATTTGAAACAGCATATGAAGTCTGGCAGGAATTGCACAGACTTTTCGATGGACAGTCAGAAGATAGAGCTTACAATTTATGTATGGAGTTTTTCAGTTTTAAAACACAATAATGAGGATGACATTGCTACACTCATGTCGAAACTCAAAAATATCTGGAACAGTTTAAATGCTGAAATTACAAAAAACGACAGAAATACTAAGCTTCCTGACCTGTTTCTAATCTGCAAAATTTTGGATTTGCTGGATGAAAAATATTTTGCGTTCAAATCTAGTTGGCTTCTTTTAAATCAAAAAGAGAGAACAATTGACAATTTGACAAGTAATCTTTGTGCATTTGAGAGGGCACTAGGAGATTCGTCGACGGCTAGCGCTACTAATGAGGCATTATTAATTAAAGCCGTGCCTAAGTCCACGAGAGACAAGAAGTTAAAATGCAACTACTGTCAGGCTATCGGTCATCGCGTGAGAAACTGTCAAAAGTGGATCAAAGATGGCAAGCCACCAAAAAGTAGTAATCCGATGCCTTCAACTTCACGAACAACGAATATGATCCTAATGTCAATAACGAATACAGAGATTAATGCCATCGAACATGATAAAAAAGTTGGTTTGTAGACAATGGCGCGACAAGCCACGTAACCAACCGAGCCGATTTATTCCAGAAATTCGAGCATTTTGATGAGAACTATACTGTTACAACGGCCAATGGCGATACAGTCCGCGCTGAAGGCAAAGGTTCAGTACTCATTGAGTCAAATGTCAAAGGGAAACGACTACGCGTGACCCTACAAGACGTCTGGTATGTCCCGGCTATTAATAAAAATTTATTTATGGTTCTTGCACTTCACGATAGAGTTCCGAACAGCTTATTCTCATCAATGACCAATGAATGCACCGTCCTTGTCAACGGAGAAACAAGCTTAATAGGAAGACGCAAGAAGCAAGGTGGGTTATATCGACTGGATGTCATAAATATATTACCTGCAAACCCTAACGAAGTCTGTGTGACAGATGCAACAATGCAACTTTACCATGAAAGGCATGGACACCAAAACAAGAGGCATGTCAAAACTACAGTTAAACGCGAACTGGGGTTGGATCTCCCTCTTGTCAAAGAGACTTGTGAAGGCTGCATTTATGGTAAAGCTCATAGACTTAAATTTGGTACGAGACCCCGGGCAACGGCGCCTGGTGAACTCGTACATACGGATATTTGTGGACCTTTTCAACCAAGTATATCGAAATACAAATACTACGTTTTGTTTAAAGATGATTACACAAGCTATCGCATGGTGTATTTCCTTCGTCGAAAATCCGAAGTTAAGGATAAGCTCGCCTTGATGCTCGCTCAGAGTAAAACAGCTGGACACACAATAAAGTGTTTACTTAGCGATAACGGTGGTGAATTTGATAATAAATCTGTACAAGATTTACTTAACTCCCATGGAATTCATCAAAGGCTTGTCACACCATACACACCGGAACAAAATGGAGTAAGTGAACGAGAGAACAGAACCTTGGTAGAAACTGCTCGATCCATGATGTACGCACACGAGAAGCTGCCTCAGGAACTCTGGGCAGAACTAATCAATACCGCTGCACACATTTTAAATAGGACTGGTCCAACAAATGTCAGCGATACATCTCCGTATGAGCTATGGTTTGGGAAAAAGCCTGTTATTAAGCATTTACGAATCATAGGATGCAGAGCTTACGCACACATTCCAAAGCATAAATGGAAGAAACTGGATAAAAAAAGCGATCATTGGCAGACTTATCGGCTATGACGAAGATTGTTACCGAATTTGGGTTACTGACGGAAAGAAGAATTTACTCATCCGTTCACGTGATGTTATTTTTGATGAAAAGCCTCTTACCACAAACGAAAGTATCCCGCCCAGTGAAGGCCCTAGTACAAGGGAGTATATAATTAAATTGCCGACAAATAAAGAAAACGAAATACATCAAGACCCAATGACAATTGAATCAGAGGGAGATCGTGTAGAGATAAGCCGAGAATCAGTCTACAATGAACACGATCAAGAACGTAGTCTAGAGGGAGATAATATGGAACAAGACAACATTCTTGAGCCCGTGCAGGTTCACGAAGAGCTGTTTCACGATGCAGAACCAAGACAGAGTACATACGATTTACGTGACCGCAGCACACTTAGACGTCCAAAGAGGTATGACGATTACGTATGTGCTATTGAAACGTATCCTAGTACCTTTGCAGAAGCTGTGCAACAAGAAGATAGTGCTCAGTGGCGTGAGGCTATGCAGAGTGAAATGAACTCTTTGAAAGAAAATGACGTTTGGTCATTATGTGATCTGCCTCCGAACAGAAAGGCTTTGCCATGTAAGTGGGTGTTAAGAATAAAGCGAAACCCTGATGGAACCCTCGATAAATACAAGGCACGTCTTGTTGTTAAAGGTTTTAAGCAAAAGAAAGACGTAGACTATACGGAAACCTTCAGTCCTGTTGCGAGATTATCTACTATAAGAGCTCTATTGAGTGTAGCTGCAAGAGAAAATTTATCTCTCGCACAGTTTGACGTTACTACAGCTTTTCTTAATGGAAAACTTCAAGAAGAAATTTTTATGAAACAACCGGAAGGTTTTAATGACGGCACGGACAAAGTCTGGCGTTTAAATAAAAGTCTTTACGGCTTAAAACAGGCACCCAGGTGCTGGAATTCCTGTTTCGAAGAAATTCTTCTAAAGATGAACTTCCAACAAAGTGAAGCAGATTGTTGCCTCTATATTAAGTATGTAGATGAAAAGAAGCTGCTCATTACGTTATATGTAGACGACGGGCTAGTTGCAGGATCAGATCAAGCAATAATCAGCTCATTTTTAAGTGATTTAGCTATCCAAATTAAAATCATTTCAAAACCCGCTACATACTACCTTGGTTTGGTAATTCATCGTCAGGAAGATGGTTCAATAATCATTAACCAAGAGTCCTACGCAAAGAAAATCCTACAGAGATTCGGAATGGCGGACTGTAATCCGATTTCGACGCCAATTCAAAAGGTTCCCACCTGTACTGAGACAGGGAAAGTGGATCCAAAAGAACAAAATCTGGAGAGATTTCCTTATCGAGAGGCTGTAGGATCCCTAGCTTACTTAATGGTTGGAAGTCGACCTGACATAGCTTACGCTGTTGGAGTTGCTTCACGAAAACTGGAGAACCCAACTATAGCGGATTGGCAAAACGTCAAGAGAATTTTCAGATATATAAAAGGAACAGTTTCTTTTGGGATCAATTATAGTCAAAAAGAAACCTACGGTTCAATTGAAGGATACAGCGATGCTGATTTTGGTGGTGATAGCTCAACCGGACGCTCTACGTGAGGAGTAGTATGCTTATTCGCAAATGGTGCAATATCCTGGATGAGTCGTAGACAAGCTACAGTTTCACTGTCTACAACTGAAGCCGAGATCGTAGCAGCGAGTGAAGCCGCTAAGGAGCTAAGTTGGTTAAGTCGCCTCTTCGGAAGTTTAACACAAGTTGAAGTACCGATACTTAAGGTTGATAATGAATCAGCAATCAAATTAGCTCACAATCCTGAATTTCACAAGAGAACCAAACACATTCGTGTTCGACATTTTTTTGTCAGAGAGATGGTGCAAGAAGGTCTTATCGAAATTCGGAAGACAAGTTCTGCAGATCAGCTAGCTGATATCATGACCAAAGCAGTACCAAGACCAAGACTGGTTCGGATTTGTGCTGAACTAGGGCTCTCACCTTTTTCTAATTAATGAGGGAATGTGTTAGAGTAGTGTAGTTACTGGCCATTAAAAGAAAAAGTTAAGTTTTAAATATATTGTGCGTGGAACTACCTACTGCTGACTTTGTCTTGTCAATAAAAAAAATCAAATTGTCGAAATTGTTTTCGTAAAATATTATAAATAATCGTCCAAATTCGTATAATATTATCGTTAAAAAGGCCTTTCGCGAGTGAATAACAATAAAGCAAACTAGTGCATCGTATTTATATTATTTCTCTTAAATTTCCACATCAACCAAGTGTTGTGAACAACGTTGCCACATAATATATGGACAAGCCGGTCACAATCTGGTAAGCGTTCAAAATACTCTCTTTAATAGCGCCATGTGCAAGCACTATTTTAAAAAGTCAAATGACTATATGTGAATGTCAATGAATGTCAATAAATATTATAATATTATGAAATCATGAAATAATTTTATTTAAATTATAAGGTAAGTACCGAAATATTCTTTAATGTAGTAAGTGAATTATGAAAAAACAATTAATGATCACTTGGTCATCTAGAAGTGGTTTTTATTTCGCTAGAGTAACGAAGGTGGATTCAAATGGTGATGCACCACAACATTACTGCAATTGCAGCTTCTTCTGCTATTTGTCGAGCCCAATATGAGTTTTATATGATCGTTACAATAAACTACAACTATTTTTCAGATTTGGAATAATATATAGAGCAGAGAAGGATGCTAAACAATTCCCGAATTGTCAGCGGTCTGCATAATAGTCATCCTTACTATATAAGAAGATATAGACAAAAAGCTGCAGAATTTGAATTTGGCTGACTCCCTAACTTTTCAGGTGCGCATTTCAATTATCAATACGTAAGGTCCTACAGTATTTATTCTCATTCTGAACTTGTCTTATAATATGCATAAATCTCCAACAAAATAATGTAAGTATATACTCAAACACAAGATATAGCGCACATATGAGAACAATTTTAATCTTAAGTTAAATGTCAGCGGGTTTAGTTATTTTGGTGGGCCTTATATTTGAGTAAATGATTACTAAATAATTTATGTTTAAATTTTGTTTACAGTAGCCGAGGAGTAAGCAGAATAATAAGCCGCTCGTTAGCACAACCACATGGTCAGTGCATAATAAAATGAGGAATTTGCTATGAGCCAAATCGAGACCATCGTCACTTCTTGGACATTAAACAAGAATATACTAGTAATCAGTTTACTTAAATAATATAAACCTTCCTTTAACTATCTATTGAAGTAGTCCAGCGGTAGTCTGGGTAGCACTGGGTCATCAGATGTTGGACTAGATACCCAATTAGAAAGTACGCTTATGTTAGGTCACACACCTTATCACATCCTGCTGAGTTAGTTGTTAGTCTCCCTTGTAGATCGGCCTATAGTGGTACCTAACCCTTACTGCTAAGACGAAAGTCCTGGGTTCGATTACCACCCAGGAGAAATCTTTGTGCGATGAACAAATTACCATAACTATAATACTCGTATGTGTATAAAAGCAATATTTATATAATATATTAATCAATTGTCTGACTACCATGCCACTAGGTTGTGCCTAGTTTGGGATCACACCGCCGGGTGTGGGTTGTCACATACACAACATAACATAACTTCACGCCTTTTATCCCCGTAAGGATAGGCAGAGGTGTATTACACACCCACTTTTCGTCAGTTATGTTTCGGTCCCAATGTAATTGCCTATCGCCACCTACTGGGCACATTATTAAGCGAGCGATAATTAACATTTTTAATACACACATAACTTCGAAAAGTCAGAGGTGTGTGCCCGGGGTACTTGGGGATCGAACCCGAGACCATCGTCTCGCCAGTCCGTTACGTACACCACTGGGCTATCGCCGCTTTTTTCTTCACGGATATTTTCTTAAAATTCACTTAGAAATTCACCCGGTCTAAATGGTCACTAAGGACGAAAGGCGGCACCTACCCTAACCACTCTCATACTAGTATGGGCAGGTGGTACTTGATGGGTGAACTTATTAGATAGATATTCTCTTAACAGACTCCAAGCCTTATTACTTTTACTATATATGCAAAGTGGGCAACACTGATGTTTTGTCACGGCGGGTCTCGTGGCAACGAAGACCCGGGGCAGGTTTCCCCGTGATTATGCCTTTGAAAATTACACCAAGCGAATAGCTCCTGTGGCTTTCCCTTTGCTGATCGGCCAAAGCAAGCCAAATTTAAGAGCCCTGAGCCAACTAGCCAAAATAGGCTGGCCAGAGACTAGGCTCTGACCGACTCATTGAACTATTCGGCACCGCAATGCGCTTTCCACGCACGCATATTGAACTCGCTGCCACCCAGCCCTAATCTAAGACTAAGGTCTGTTCCCCGAGGTAGTGGGTTGGATTCCCAAACACGACAAATCTTTGTATGATGAGCACTACGCTTTTGTCTGTGTCTTGGTTATAATTACAATACCTATCTAGGAACTTAGGGAAAGAAATAAATATAAATGAATGTTTATCAGTCGTCTACTTGCTGTATACAGGCGCCTGAGAGCGCAGTGATCGAGTAGGCAGTCTTTTGGCTTAACCCTTAGCCACCTGACGTGTTTTTCAGTTACACTACCACCTGACGTCGGTCATAGAGACCGCTTGCGTATTAACTATGTTTAATTATTTTTTATTTATATATTATTTTTAATGAAAGTCAAATATATATTTTTATCATATTTTTTATTAGTTTTAAGTTTTTAAACAATGAGAAGTCTTTATTTACTTATATTAAATAAACACATAAAATAAACATATGAAATTTTAGAAAAAAGAAGGAACTTTGGATATATGAGATCTGAATAGGAATTTTAATTACTACATATTATAATAAACCTATTTACTATCAGTCGAACATATTATCTTAAGTTTTAAATTATTTTTGGCTTAATCAAGGCACAATTATTATAAAATCACAAAATATAAAGTTTTACAAGTTGCGGCGACAATCAAGGCACATTTTTTTGGCTACATTCAATGCAAATTGGATTTTTACATACGAAAAACATATAAGCTGTTTTACGCTTCTTCTTAGGGTCGCATGTTGAACAAGTCTTCCTTTTTTCAAATTTTTCAGGATTGTCAGATGATGATGTGCTGGGCGTTTGTTCTATTTTTAGGATTCGACGAAAATAACATAACAACCTGACGTCGGTCACTCAGACCGCACACAAAATATAATTACCTATAAATCACAACTGCGCGCACGTCTGGAGCTGCCGAGCGCGTGGCGCGTACTGACGGGAGAGGGGAAAAGTACAAGGACGCACGGTTGCACCGCGCGCATAGCAACAGATTTATTTTGAATATAAAATCGCACGAGTCTCTGAGACCGACGTCAGGTGGTTAAGGGTTAAACCACCCAAAGAACCTATAACTGTGACAGTATTATGTGTAAGGTATACTTATATCCCCATGATATCGTTTCAGCCTTTCAAAAGCGAATGTCAAGCAGGTATCGCGTCGAAATTTACCTAGCCTTTTCGATGAGATGCCTTCCTAGACATTGTTATAAATATAGGGCCAAGCAAGCTTGGCGCCAATCTTGCAATAATGAATTCGATCGCAACAATAAGCTATACCAAATAGATATCTATAAAAATTGCCTAATATGAAAGAATGTTGTCCACTCATTTAAGTTACAATCAAACATATTATAAGCTTACGTCACTAAATTGATAAATAATACAAAATTATCTTAATAATTTTCTCAAATTGAAAGTATTATATAATTGTAAATTTCGTCGATAGGAACTTTTGGTTTGACAAAGAATGAGACGTCCGCGAACGTAATGGTCCTAGACAAATGATTGGTATCGCTTAGCTATACTAGACAAGACACCGCGCTGCCTAAGAAAAATAGATACATATACAAAGGTACTCTGTACATCTTATTATGACAGTGTGTGTCAAACAAAAGCAACAAGACGCATGCGTGAAGAATTGTGTTGTCAGCTTCTCAACAGTTACCCGAGTAAATGGGAAAATATTTTATCCTGTGGTCTAGTGGATAAGTTATTGGTCTCAAAATCAGTTTAGAAAATTCTTAAAAAAATACAATTCATTAAAAGCATCAATATATTTGTGTATAGGTTAGGTGTAACGTGTAAGTTCCTTTATGAGAAAAATGGTGGGTATATTATCCAATGATTAGGTCTCATTTTATTATGATGGTTTGTTTTATGTACTTATAGTATTTTGCATATTATTATTAGAAATAACCATAGCGGAAATAAGGTGTTTCCAAAACAGTGCTTTCTATTTCTATGCTACTAGTCCATATAAATTTAGTTACACACTATTAATTTAACATGAATAGTCGTGAAAACTATTTTGAATAAAACAATAATCTTATACACTTAATTACACATATAATTAGGTAAACTATGTTTCTTGGGAACGATTTTCAGTTTCTAACAACTAACAGTTTTCACCCTATTTGTAAAGGAATAAACATAAAATAATATAGAAAAAGGTAAAATATATAATAAATAGGTTAGATAAAAGAAATACAATAACTATAGATTCACATAATAAAAATCTCAACTGTGGGGAAGTTGATTCTTGTACTAGCAGCAACACTAAATGGCGTTTTCGGTTTTTTGTAATTTTATGTTGAAATTTCAAAATTATTCTTATTTTATAGATAGTATGTGATAGCAGAGTCCTTCTTGTGGAGATATGTAAATTTATTGCACCTTTAAAATACTCTTGGTGTACTGAAAGGCCATGATCCACAAATTGTTGTTTCGGGTTTGGGTGTTCTTTGAACCTGTCGTATGAATATTTAGGTAATTTAATATAGTTTCTTAATTTCTAGTACCAAAGTTGTCTTAAAAAACGGGATCGTCAGTATTCTAGTAGCCAGTGTTACATTATAATTTAATTTTACGGTAGTAGAGCCTTGCTGATCTTCAGCTTCAGCATGAATGGGCCGGCTCAACCGGGGAAGTACTACCCTCTCACAGAAAATCGACGTAAAGTAACAGTACCTAAACTGATGCGTTTCGTTCGGTGAGTGAGAGTTCCGGAGGCCCTATACCCTATTCCTTCTCCCTCATCCTATCCCTTTTCCCAACCCCAAGGGGCGGCAGCGCACTTGTGACTCCTGTGGTGTTGTTTGTGTCCATGGGCGGCGGTAATTGCTTACCATCAGGCGATCCGTCTGCTCGTTTGCCGCCTATTAACATAAAAAAACTGCCCAAGTAGCATTTTATTTCCTTTAAGAGTTTACTTTCGGTTCACTGGTGGACCTAAAGCGTTTATAAACTCTTATTTTGGTTCAGGTGTGATGTGTTAGCTGTATGGAAACAAACACTTCTCTTTAAGCTGTTTATGGGTTGCATAGGCATGTAAAACTAACCTTTCTTACGGCTTTCAGCATTATAATACAACACAAATACCTTTCTAGTCAGCTTTCATTTTATAGGCTGATTAAGAACATTTTAGATGACCACATATTATGGCATTTGCTGTCTAGCGGTCTACCTGTATCATTTTATATTGCAGGCATTTTAATAGACCACATGTAAACAGTTATAAAGGTGGAACTTATAGTAGTACACATGTGATCCTTTATGCAGATAACAACATCTTTATAGCAGTATCATGGTACACATGTGAACCATCATGTAGGTCACAACAGTAATTTGATGTTACAGTTGTTCACACAAATGTCCACCATTTTCTTTTGTTATAACCTAAATATTAACTAAAATATTTCATATAACGATAGATTTATAAAATACTACAGTGTATTCCTGTTACATTTTTTTGTTTCATGTTACAAAGGTAATGTAATAAATGACTTCCAGTATAACTTGATACCATAAAATAACAAACTAAGAAAACCGAAATTTTCCCCCTGCCTATTTTAAATATTTTGAAAGTATTAAAAGCATTTTTCATGAGGCGCGTGAGATTTTAACAGTCAATATGTATATATTTCACAGTAAACTTACATTACCATATGGATAACACTGTTATTATATGTAAACATAGGTCCTTACCACTTTTTTATAATAAAATCCTCATTTATAAATAGAGATCGAGTTTCTGCGACGACTATTTAATAACTTTTGTGATTTTATTAATATTGACTTAGTTATAGCAATAGTTTGGGATAAGCGTGATACGAAAGCTGCTTCAATATGTTTTTGTAAGCATGTTTTTGTAAGTCTTCTATGGCGCCATTAATCAGCTTTGAGTTCACCGTTACCTCTTATACTGCTGATGTAACTCTATTATACAGCTACTGTGCAGCCATTTGAACTTAAGGCTGTATAATTTGTGCCCAAACTGGTCGTACATGAGCTGTATTGCTAGCTAAACAGCCCATATACAGCTTAACTATTACAGCTTGTAGAGTAAATGTGAACCATTAGACAAACTCTATACAGCCCAAAAATGTTACTTGGGTGTTAATCTAATATTACATCGTCATACGGGCTTGGCCATCTAAAACGTAGCAGCTCAAATCTGTGGTTAATCCCTAATTAAATTTGCCTTTAAGGAGTCCTGGATTTGAAGTCCATTTATTGCTGTATATACGTACTTGTAAAGCTAAACGCTAGATCCTTTGGATATACTAAGATGGGAATGCAGAAATAGCTATGCTACTGGAAATCCAAATTGCTAGTAATAAACGCTGCGATTTTAACGGTGATAATGCAATGAGTTAAGTGGAGGTTTTTCGATCGAAACTTTATTCGAATATTGCTTTTTTGAATTTAGTTTTAAAGCAACGTTACGGATTAGACTGCATAATATTATGTTACTTAAATACATATGTAGGAACTTATACATTTTGTACCGTGCCCCCAGATAAACAAACAATGTTACTATGGTAAGTTTATTAAAATTAAAACGAAATGCCGATTTTCAAGCGTAGTTAATATGTATTGTATATCTCTATTAAATGGTAGCATCAAGTACCAATAATGTTAAAGTTAAATTGCAGACAGACGGGCGGTCGGAGTCACGGACGGACGACTGTATAGATGCACAAACAGATGGATGTGACGAATCTATAAGAGATCCAGGTAAATTATTACGGAACCCTCAAACCAGAGTCTTAGATAAACTCCCGTCAATGTCACCTCATAAAGGATTGTTAGCCAGGCTTATGTCTTACCTGGCGCAATACGCCAGTGTCGCTGTATCCGTAAGCTGTCAAAACACGAAAGTATCATTCCAGCGATTGTCGAAGTTTGAAACTCGGGTTGCTTCAAATGTAATCTGATAAGGCATACCGCCGTGTTGGCTGCGGCCCAACTGCTAGACCAGATGATTATATGGCACAAACGACGTTCTTGAAAGAATGAAACCATCAACGATATAATGACCAAAATGATAAAAGATAAACAGCAAAGAAAATAGAACCTTAATACATAATTCAGAACCAGCAAAATGGTTGAGACAGCCAGACGTCTTAAATCATGAGCCAAAATACGAAGACTACCAGTAAATTACATGCGTACGTCATCACTAATGGATAAATAGCAAAAGCCTTGACTTTTATAAGTTTTATACAGTGGTATTTTTTTAATAAACCTTAATCTGAGACTAAATCCGGTGACATTTTGTCTGCAACGTTTTTGGTGCAATGAGTTTCTATCTATTATTTTTTGCCTGGACTATAAAAATTATGTAACATGCGAATAATTAGTATCTTTATTTTTTTAATAATTTTAAGTCCCACTCGTCCACACCGTATCAATTGTAGATTGCGATACTATGATTATTATAGTATTCCCTTGACGTAATAAATATTGAATGACATAGAAATAATATTTCAATATTGGGTTACAGTTAAAGTCCTCGTGCCAATGTAAGGAAACATAATTGTTCACAAAAGGTCGCTTTTGTTGAATAAAATGAAAAGTGACTTCCCAGACATCATCTGTTTATTTCCCTTGATAAAATTCGTTGAAGGCTCTTTGAATTTCACTTAAGATATTTTGTTTATAAATATACGGAACCACGAATCTTGTCTTAATACTGAAGATCAAAGTCGACCAAGCTTTTGTTGTTCTGAGTCCGAATCATAAGTCGTGTTATATTAACGTATTGATGAAGTGAATCGCGTCAAATGGCGTTATAATCAGATGGAGCCGAATTTCAATGTTATATCGTCGAGATAATCTGCCCTTTTATATACCAAATTGCCTCATTTTATAAAAAGGACAGCCTTTTCCCTACGGTTTCGCCTACGCTATTTATTTCTCTAAAACATCGTCATCGACAAGAGTCAATTTGGCCCTATCGAAATCTGTTCTTATCCAGGTATTCTACCTTTAAACTTGCCAAGCAGCTACAGAGATTAAGCAGTTTTTGGATTTCGTGTTGAATTAATGAGTAATACCGTACCTAATATTCTTGATTGGAAGGCGCTAAAAGGGCGATATGTTGTTGAAGATATTGACGATACTAATAGAATAATAATTATTTTTACTAAGTTAAGTTATTTATGCTCTGTGACTTTGCAAGACACTTCTTCTCGCGTACCATTTTTTTTTATAGACTCACGTCTGTATTTCCGAAGGGGTAGACAGAGGTGTTATATTACACCCACATTTCGCTATGATTTTTTAGGTCCCACGTAATAAGGGGCGAGCCTATTGCCGTTGCTGGGCACATCGCCAGACTCCGTACTGCTACTGAGAACTTGAGAAAAACCCAGTAACACTTTTGCCCGACCCGGGAATCGAACACGAGACCTCCGATCAGCAGTCGCATACGCTATCCACTGGACCACGGAGCCAGTCTATTATAATTTCCATGATAGGACAAGACAAGTGCAGGTCTCAAATTGGATTAGTTTATAAGCAGTTCAAAATTAAATCAGGCGTTACTATCTAGTCTCAGAAACATGTGTAGGTACTTAGAAGTAACTTGTGAAGTTCTCAACTGTTGATAAGACCTGCGTGATGCCGACGTTTACATAGAGATCTAGCAGAAAGCTACTCGAGGCATACAAATTACAAACAAAATACCTTTCAAGTACACATATACGGTATATACAGTATTTAAGGAGCTGCTACATCAAAGGACGAATACACAAATATAGATATGAATAATTACGAGCCTTGTTTGATTTATTCCTCTTGTACTGCCAACAAGAAGATGTTGTATTCGCGAAATTTCGAGAGCTTTCTTGTCTCAATAGTTGTTTTTTATCAAAAAGAAAATGTTTAATAAGATCGTCTTCACTTTATTACTCTTCATTACTGAAATACTCAGACTAGAACAAACGACTTAATTTCAACAAGACTCATTATTTAGTTCAGAACGCTTAGATTTTATTTTTTTGTTCAAAAATAAGGTTTTAACAAAAAGCTGTACAAGAAATATTGCCACTTGTTCGTTATGAATACTTGAAATTAGTATATACTTTGATGTAATGCTAAAGAAACTAACACAGTACTCTTTTTAAGATATTCTACCTCTAGGCATCGATAGTGAAGATAACAAAAGACAGCTATGCAAAGAGTATCGGATTCGAATCCACGACATGCATCACTGACTTTTCAAGTTATGTAAATAATTGTTAATTATTTATCGCTTGCCTCGTGCCTCGGAGAGCACGACCTCTTAATAAATTGACAGTAGTCAAAAACACGGAATATCGATCCCTTTGTGTTGTAGAAGTCAGACAGTAGTCGCTATTTGGAAAGTCAACTCTGGTTAGACTAGTCAACGATCCCCGATCTGTAACAGGGATTACGTTAGGGCGATAATGATGACGCTGATGTTGACGTCGAATCATAAAATCATGCAAGAAGCAACGTCTGCAGAAATTGCTTTTTGTAAAGACAAAAGCTATTTCTGCAGACCTTGCTTCTTTTGCCCGAGAACTTGCCGGTTTTTTTCAGTATTGGAAACTCTAGATTGTGTTTAACTCGAAGCACGTTCGTAAACTTCACTTAAGAACGTTATAGGGAATCCTCAGTTCTCAATTTCGTTCTCAGGAATAAGTGAAGTTTACTAAACTTTCGCTCAAGATGTAATCCTTCGCTGTCAAAAGGGCATCCTAAATCTGACTCTGAAAACATTGAGGTGCAAGCCTTGAAAGCGAATTCGAGACATCTCGGTAGCAGAAGCTGTCGATGGTTTCACGTTTTAGCTTTCGAATGTACAGGAAATGGGTAAGGGTTATATTAAAATAAAATCTACCCTTATTATTAAATGAAGTGCCCTTTTCGTCCTGTCTGTCTCTATGAATGCGATAAACTTAAGAACTACGAACGGAATGTCAGTTTTCATTTTCACCAAAAGATAGTCTGATTCCTGAGAAAGGTTTTGGTGTATAATAATTTACATGGGGTAAAGTCTAGATGGCTTATAAAGTTAAATTATTTCAACACCGCCATGATGCCATAAATACCTACAACAATCATCATCATCGGCCTAGGCATACACCAGTTGCAGTGCTATTTTCGCCTTCGGGCCTTTTGTTAGAAGATATCACAAAATCTTAGTTTTGTCGCAAAGTCATTGCCGTCGAATCTCCTACCAACAACATTATCATTCTCTTTTATAAAGATAACTCTCGCACCGGTATTAATTAATCCTGTGTAACGCGTAACAAACATTCAATCAACGGATTCAAAGAACATCTATCATCATCATCTCTGTATAAAGCTATGCAATCCCAAAGCTGGAGACGAGCCTCTTCTCACTAAAAGTCCCATACTGGAAAAGTGTGGGTTAGCAGACCTCACATATCCTTCAAGAACAATATGGAAATCTCTTAGACATGCAGGGTTCCTCAAGATGTTTTTTTTCACCGCTAAGCAAGCTGTAATTAACAAATAACATGTCTATTCGAAAGAAACATTTGTGGATCACACAAAGTGTTGCCTCGTGGGGAAATCGAATCCACGACACTCGCCGCAGTGCTAAGCAGTGAAGCGTTAAATCACAACGAGTAACATTATATAATTTAAAATTATAACTTCAATTCAAATAAATATGTACCTTACCAATAAGCTTTGTCTATAAGCGAGTCAGTACCAAAATGGCTTTCCATTTAGGCCATTATATCTGTTCATCCGTTTTTTTGTTTATTGATTTTATTTGAAATCCCTACCACGCAATTTATAGTTCTTGTTAAATCGGAAATTCTAATTAAACGTTTCTAGGTTAACACAATCTTTGATCTTTATGCTACGCACGTTCATAATTAAAACGTTGAAAGCAAATGCTAATTCGAGAATGACGATCTATATTAGATAAAAGCCGAGTTGCTACATACGCGGTGTTAACCGGGTAATTGGCTTCGACTCATTGACTCTCAATTATTTAATAGCTACTCTACTTGTGAACTTATGAGGGTACAAATTTAGGTTTTACGTGTACAATTATTTTTTACATTGCATTTTAGCCTTACGGAGACGTTTCTATTAGTTTGTACTTACAAAAAACAAGTGAAAATACGTGTTTATTTTACTATATATAAAGTGTATACCATAGCATGAACACTTATACCACTAGGTTTTTTTCCTAGTCTGTCATGTAGATCTTTGACAGTCGTTGCAGGGAGTACCTAGCTTTGAATAAACGGACACTAGTGTAAAATAGGCAGTCATTGCGGGGAAAAGCTAATATTCAGTGAATGCTGGGTAGACTAGTAAGCGGATCCCGGGTTGAAACTGGGATAACGCTAGGAGGTTGATGACAAAAACATAGCTTGTATGCATATATGGAAGATAAAAATATTATAAGTCCTTTATTACCTTCATAGGGATCTATCCCTATGAAGAAAGCTTAATGGACTCTAGTCCATTTAGCTTTCTAAATCAAATCTTTATATTGTTACGAGCTGGGGTTCGACGATAAATTATAACTCACTATGCCACTTAACTGAACTTTATTTATACACAAACACTATACACACTTATTTACACAACTAGTAAAAACACCACTAAACACTTCCAAATTACTTCCCTTCGCTTCTTGTTGATCGCTTCGCTATTCAATTGTTACTGTCTGAACTCGCTCGCCCGCCGTATATTTATACCGGCCGGACAGGCAACGAGATCTTTCTAGCATATGCACGAACATTCCCGCTACAGGCGAAATGTTCTAGTAAGTCGGGAACAGTCGACATAGTACAACGCCATCTAGTACAGAATAGCTGAATTACATTCAAACCACCGATACATTCAATCTCTTCTAGTCTTCACCGATAGATGGCGTAACAATGTATTTACACCTCTATAAATACTTCAGCTTATTGCATTCCAGCTATGAAGCTTTGATGACAAACATAGTAGAGACTGCTATTTAGTTCGGTCTACAGCTAGATTCAAACGCGCAGTGATGTATTGTGTGACGTACCTATTTAATTATCGAAGTGACCTCCTAAATCCAACTAACTATTGTACATAAGTCAGCGCCTGCAACCGGCAATTACATAAACCAGTGATTAATACCAAACCTAATGGTTATTGCTATTCTATAGAAGCACAATGCGAAGTTTGACCACTATTTGTAAAAGCTCTGTGTGAAACCTAAACGGAATCATAATTAAAAAGTCTTTTTTGCCTTTGAATTCAATCGGGAACTGCTTGTAATATTTAAAGAGTTTGTTTAATGCTAGGTTAGAGCTACGATATGTATTTTGGTATTTGCTCACCATTGCAAAGTTTAGTTAGTTTTTGCTACTAACGTTTATGAAATGAGTCGCACTTGCATTATTTTTAGAGGAAAAACATAGGTACACATAGGAGTTTCAACAGAAGAATATTGTACAAATCGCAAAAGTTTGAAAGTATTTGAGATCTCATTACTCCTATATATGAAATAAAATGAATTGAGTTTCTTAAAATATGTGCGTGAGGTGTCACTACCCCATTTTAACCCATGAGTGTTGTTAGAGGCGCCTAATGAAAATACACGAAGCTAAATAGTATCAACTAAAATCAAACCCCATGTCAAGCCGTGGCCACCGTGGTACAATTGGCCAAATTTATTGCCACTTAAGCCATTGTGTCGCAATAAGTGGTGATGTGACGACCCGGTGGCGTGGCGGGAGTGTAAACGACTGCCACGCCGAAGGAGGTCGCGGGTTTGATTCTCGCTCAAGTCAAACCTTTGTGTGCGTGAACATGGATATTTGTCTAGGTCTGGGTGTTTGTATGTATAATAATATGTTTATATTTACAAAAAAAGTTTATATGTATTTTTATCCATTGTCTAGTACGCAAAGTACAAGCTCTGCTTAGTTTGGGACTAGATGGTTTAGTGTGAATGTGGTAGAGTATTATATTTTGTATGTTCAACACTTACACAATGATAGCATCTATCATAATATAGGTATCGGAAATATAAAATAATATCACGTTACCGTATATAAACAATCCTAAGGTTTCAAGCACTATAAATGCTTGAACCTTGTCGTCCTTTCTCGTCACATAATGTTTATTATTGACTTTGATATTAGGACAAAATACTTTATTTTGTTGTTGATGATTAACCTCAAGACCATACTTAACTTATTTTATTAGGATTTTTTATTTTATTTACGCTAGTGTTTTGTTTCGTTTTACCTATTAAAAGTAATTTCGTAATAGACACGTTTCTTAACATCTTACTAATAAATATTCGTATCAACAACTAACTCGGTAAAGAGATATTAACAAAGAAATTGTTAAAGCTTATCTTCGGTTGCTTATTTTCTTCCTATTTCCTTGTTAAATCCAATTCTGTTTCTATTTCTTATTTGAGTCAAATTTGTAACTTAAACACATATCATCAAACTTTTTAACAAAATACATTTAGTTCGAAATTGGGTTTGTTAGAAAGATCAGTAACTTTAATAGAAATGGGATTAATTTATTTTGTATAAACAAAATTCGAATTTTGATTAGACGAAAGTAGCTTGATTAACCGAGTTTATAATTAACTAAAATCTATTACTTTTAGAATTAACTGGCTTTTAATGTTAATCTTAAAATAAATTCAGTAGTTTATTGAAGGGCTATAAGGATAGAAGGGCTATGTTACTTGGATGCGTATCGTTATTTAAAGAGGATGAAATGCATGTATTATTTGCAGATTTATATGTAGCGATTGTTTGGTAGCAAATATAGGAAAACTATCAACGAAAGAACACAATTGCTGCAAAAAAATTTTATTCTAACCAGTTTTATTGTAGGCAAAACGCATAGAATGAATAGTTAGTATATTTATCAGCTAAAGTTTTTATTATCGGCAACTTAATATTTAAAAAAAACATCAAATGACATGCTTAAGCAGATGTTTGCAGTACTGTGATACTGTCATCGTTAACAATTGTCAAATGAAACCTTCACTTAAAAAAAAAATAACAAAAAAAAAACACCTCCAAAAATCTGGAAAATGTGTGAAAAATAGCACTAAAAGGTAAAAAATAATTGCGTTATTTTTTCTTCAATTTACTTATAAACATTACCTATTCAACTAAATATTATATACTTATACGAGTTATACGTATCTACCACTTAATTCACATATCTGACACAATACATATTTTTATATGATTAACAAACTAAATTAAATACCTATCACCAGAAATCAGATAAGTATTTATATTTTTGGACTAAGTACTTAGAAAAAAATATTTTATTAGGACTATAATTTACAATTATACTTTTTTTTTGGAGTCGGTGTCAGCTGAGATTAAGAATTAAATAAACAATTATTTCAAAATTAATAAAACCCCACTGCCATCAATTAAGAACCATGAAGTTAAAAAAATATAGCCTATATCACTCGGGGTAATGTAAGGATTCCAACGATATGCCGCACATCCGAATCGGTTTAGGCATAGGTAAGTACAGAAGTTATGGCGGAATAAAGAAACTCACATACTTACATATTTACGCTAATAAAACATTACGCTCTTTTTTGGCAGTCGTGTAATTATGAAGTTGCGAAGTACGAGTAGGTATATTAACTTGAACAGCAAGGCTCGCAGCGGTGGGCTTATACCGTGGCAGCAGGGGGGAACATGATTAAGTGACCAACCCGAACGCGGGCAGACGCGTGAGGGCAAACGTCGTTGACGGTTGCCTCCGATATCCATTTCTTTCTCTGCGCTTGTATGTAGGTAATTATTGTATTGCAGTGGATTGTGGTTCTTTAGGGTTATTTTACACGAAATCTGTGTTCATTGAAAAAGGTTTAATTTGGTATTGCTGCATTTTAGTATTGCATCTTTACATAATTCTATTTTTGTTGTTTTTCAAATTTTGAGATATTTTTGTAAAAACTTCTCAGAATTTGATTTGTTCCAAGTATCGCTTTAAGATCTTGTTTTGGTTAGATATATAATTGTAAAAAGTTATTTAGGTTACTTTGTAACTGAGCTGTCGCGCCTGTTGCCAGGTTGCGTTTTTTTCTTTATTTGCAAAATAGGTTTGGTTAGATCCTACATTGTGGTATTAATGTAACTTTATATATAAATAGAAAACTTCCTATAATTTTATTTATATTTGTTGATTCGATTTCTCATCATTTGTATATTACTTACAAGTTTGATGAGGTTTTACTAAATTATCGTATCAATACAGCTTTTCATATATTTTGTACATTATCAAGAAATTATTGACTAAAACGCGTGGCTGGCACCGACTCCAAAAAAAAGTATAATTGTATATTATAGTCTTAATAAAATATTTTTTTTTAAGTACTTAGTCCAAAAATATAATATACTTATCTGATTTCTGGTGATAGGTATTTAATTTAGTTTGTTAGTCATATAAAAATATGTATTGTGTCAGGCATGTGAATTAAGTGGTAGATACGTATAACTCGTATAAGTATATAATATTCAGTTGAATAGGTAATGTTTATAAGTAAATTGAAGTTAAAATAACGCAATTGTTTTTACCTTTTTAGTGCTATTTTTCACACATTTTCCAGATGTTTGGAGGCGGTTTTTTTTTTGTTAAAAAGTTTTTTATTTCCTGTTTTTTGGTGAATTTTCCTTTCTGTACTTATCTGATTTATCGAAATTAAATATGGGTAGACCTACTAAACGCGCTGCCCATATGAGACAGCGCCGTTTATATGAAACTAGCGAAGAAAGGGAAAAACGTCTATCTCAAAGTAGGGAATCTCGGTCCAAGGCCATTTCAAGAGAAAGTAGTGAACTGCGTGAAAAGAGGTTATCACAAATGCGGGCTTATAGTGAAAAAATTTTAAATCGTGAAAATACTGAAGAACGTACTCATCGGTTATACAAAAAGAAAATTCCTGAGATTTGTGTATTCAAACAAACATACACTTCGGCTTTATTATATTAGTATAGATATAGCTTATGTTTTAATTTGAGGTGTATGTCAGCTATAGTACTGCGAAGTTCACGAAGGGCAAAGAGTCACAAACATCCATCCATCCATCTATCCATCCTCACAAACTTTTGCGTCCATGAAAATCCTATCCTATCGTCGCCCTAGTTTGAGAGTGAGTGAATAGACTGCACTGGCGTTTTGCTCTTTGAATTAAACCATACTACTATTAGTTATTCTGTGATTTATAATCAAATTTATTAAGCTAGCAGTTAGCGGCTTCGCTCGCGCGTAATGACGGACTTTCCATATAAAAATTCAACCCCTATTTACAAAAACGCGTAAATACATGATCACTTATTTTCTATCAGAAGCTAGTATATGAAATTTCACTTCGCATAAAAACTTTCAACCCCTATTTCAGCCTTTTAAGCAGTAGATTTTAGAAATCGCTAATACACGTATTTGTTTTATTTCTAACCAGAAGTTTGCACACAAAATTGCACGCTTTCTTTTTAAAAATGACGGACCTCCCACACTAACTTTCTACCTCTATAACAACCTCTTAGTTGTTAGATTTGAAAAAAATCTAAATTGCGTGTTTACTTTTTCTAACCAAAAATGTGTATAAAAATCCTTCCTTAGTGGGTGCATACATCATAAAATGCATCGACTATCTAAATTTCAAGTCTCAAGCCCGTTTTGTTTTTGGCTCTGCGTTGATGAATCAGTCAGCCCAAGCAATTTTATATATATAGATTTACTCTCCAAACTTTCTTCCTCCCGGTTTCATCAACACCTGTTAATGAAGCCCGACGTAGGCTCAATAAAGATTCATTGCGACTATTCTAGTGTCCACTGATGTAAAGGCACAGCAAATGCTTAATTTCGTTTACTTGGATGTCATAGTTTTTGTTAGTTTTAAGTTATAAGAAGTGAAGTTATAAGTTTATAATGAAATTAATGGATTGATTTTGATAAAATTTATATGGGACCCACCTGAATGTATATCCTTTCAAACAAATAAAGAATTTTGAAAATCGGTCGATAAATAACGGAGTTATGAGGTAACAAACATAAAAAAAAAACTGCCGAATTGCGAGCCTTCTCCTCTTTTTGGAGTCGGTTAAAAAACAAACAAAGAGCGTGCTGCAGTTGAGTGCCACATGGAGTAATTAATTAACAAATAATTACTGAGTCACGTTTGATTTTAGTATAACATTCTCTTCTTACAAGCTAAATTGACGAAGTTCTGCTTGGCAGTGCTCCTATTTTTGGGTGCAAAATCAAGGAAAAATCTTAATCTAACCTAATGTCAATCTTAGCATAGATATGGTAGGTCAGGATATATAGGTAAGGGAGGTCTTATTTTTTTAATTGGGGTGGGACATAAAAAAAGTTTTGCACATCATGCCATACTACGTGAAAATAATACCGGGGAAACAAAAAAAAATTTAAGCTTAAAAATATTTACAACTTTTATTACCGGCAATGTATAGCGCGCGTTTGCAGACATCGTACCTACGCTGGCCGTATCTACCTACACCGTGCGCCGCGGTGGCGGCAGTTTATGATCACGTGGTCGCGCGGCCGAGGGGAATGACCTCGCAGCTGATTGATGGTACGCATACACTACGCGTCGGGAACCTTAAAGCCGTTTACTTTAGGGAAATATTGAAAATCTTGTTTATGTTTATTTGGCAGAAAGTGTATATTTATCATTTTAAACACGATTTTGGAATAATTCGAAAAAAAAATCGTGACTTTGAGCCACAATATCTCCTGAACCAGTAATTTCCCAGGTATGGTGCCGAAGTAAAAAATGATCGTAATAATTGGTACTATATGAGGTTTCAGTTTTCGTTAAGGGTCTTTTTACACCCTGTATAAAATCCTTGCGTTACTGACTGACTGACAGACACGCTACAGCCGAAACTATTGGGCGCAGGAAGCTGAAATTTGGCATGTATGTTCCTTGGGGACCGTAGGGGTGCACTAAGACGGGATTTCCCGAAATTCCCACGGGATCGGCCAAAACGGGTAAATTTAAAATAAAATGCAGGCGTAGCTGCTGGCGTCCTCTAGTTTGAAATAAAATTACAAAATAAATGTTGATAGACTAGAAATTTGCGTTACAGAATTAACTCCAAGTAATTAACTCAACTTATGAATCTAATAAAGAACTTACATAGCATTTAATAAATTAGTTGTGCCTGCAAGATGTTTTCCTACTTAAATACTTAGAATACTACTTGACGTAAACTCTGAAGTCCTTACGAAGGTGTAAATTATTGGAATAAATTGCGTGAAATTACATTAAAATGACGTTAGAAGCCATTTTACTAGTCTGCAGGTGCAGAATACCCTAGGGTATTCTGCACCTGATAATTTAACGATATTCTATAATTTGTAAATCCTTCCTAATGATAATTTAACGATATTCTATAATTTATAACCTATTGATTTGTAATCAAAATACACAATTCAGACATTGCCAGACGAGTATCGGAGTAAATATAGAACAACTGTTACCATCTATCGTACACAAACACTGGCGTCATCTAAAGGACACCGATGGAATTGCAAAGACAAGAAATAATTGAGGATACAGGAAAACTATCATCGTTTACTATAAAGTAGTAATTCTATTGCGCAACGTAAATATAAGATGATAGGTATTTTGATCGCCATGATAAAAAAGAAAGAGACAGAAATGTAAAAGTTCTGTAGAATTTTAGTAAGTTTAACTTTTGTATGACGAGTACTGAATTAATTTAGATGGCTTATTAAAATGACTAAGCAAATCAGTTATGCCACAAACACCGGCAGTCAGTGCTTGAGTTTTAAAGTCCTGAAAGTTAAACTTCTAAAGTACAAATAGTTTATCAGAAAAAAACAAACCCGTTTTTCAATATTGTCAGTAAATCCGTAATTAACCTGATAACTATTGCTAATGACTCACACTCTATTTGACTTGTTATAATTTCGTCTACCGTGCTAAGGATATATTGAATTACCATTATTGAACCAATTGCTTGACTGCTGCATAAATCACGAAAAATGAGAAGGCTGTATGACGAAAAGATAGTAGGCTGGCCGACTATTCATTCCATGGGGACTAAAATGGACCTGGTGATATGGGAATGTAATTAGTATCTGTGATACAGTACCAACACTGGCTGTGTTAGCATCTGATAACGAAAACAATGCAGCCTAATGGAGAGACCGACAGAATGCTACGCAGAGGGTGTCAGGTCTGAATTCGCGGCACGCACCAATGACTTTCGAAGTTATGTGCTTATTAAAGTGTTAATTATCGCTTGGTTAACGGCGAAGGAAGACATCGTGAGGAAACTTTGTTCTCTATAATATTCTTGAAAGGCAGGTTTGCCCATCTCAAAGTGAGAAGTGGCCCGTGCCTAGCAGTGGGACAATTTATATGTAGGTCCGACGAGGCTAAAATAGGCCTAAATGTCTGTTCCTTTTACGATACGTGATTCATTATAAATGTCAGATAATATGAGTACCTTGAAACTACGCTCAATATTCAAGCAAAAACTAGCATTAATATTGATACCGGAGTTAACCTTATTTGGAAAGACTTCATTAAGTTGAGCGTACATATTTCACTCAAAGTAATAAAATCTAAGTTGGTGACATTAACTGGGAAACATGATAACCACTTAATCTTGACACACACTGAAAATTATATCACAACGCTGGCAACTCATTGATCGGGCTCATTTCTGCGAGAGTATCATAAATTCTTGTAGCGATAGACGCGAAATCTTATTGGATACTTTGCCCTCGTAGTTATATGTGAAGGCAAGTGTGGATGAATTTCAGTTAGCTAGAATTAATTGGGTTCTAAAATATTTCTGAAAAATACTTGTTTATTTTTGTGCTTATTTTTGTTTAGCCATAGCCAAGAATCTAAGTAGTATATCTAGTAATACATAGTTTAAATAAGCTTAAATGGCGTTTAACTTAATGTCTGGATTTTTTATAATTTAAAACTGAAGGAAAGAACTACTGAATTAATATTTATATACCCGATCAGAGAATACTTTAATCAGCAAACTACGATATTTACATATCGTAAATACGACTTGATGATATTTGTTAAGCCATGCTACTTACCTGTCGTCCATAATCGAAGTATCTATATAGTAATATCAAAAGCCAAAATATTATTAATAGTTACTCATATCTTCCTGAACAGGATAAAAACTACTTTTAAATGTAGTTTTTCTAAAGAGTCACCTCTTTCGAAAAACTGAACGTGAAATATTAAATAAATTTTATTTCTACTAGGTTAATATGTACATTCCTTATAATTGTAGTAAAAGCTTTGTTCATTAATCCAGCGAAGCCCAACGTAAATAAAATGGAAGTTAATAATAGTCTTTTATGCCAACCGTATTCAGTTCAAAGGCTTTGTCCTGGAGCTTCCTGCTAACGTAGAAGTCAAGATTAATATATTCGGTTAGACGGTTCATGAGGAGTTAATTTTCATCAAATGTAGTATGTAGTGGATTCACGTGACCCTGTCAGTAAGAAAAGGCGACGATTTACAATGTTTTTTTTGTAAGTAATGCCAAAGGCCATTATATCTTACCTCCTCCGCCTGCATTATTAGGTGAAAGCTATAACCGGCGACGAGCTTGTACTGCAAGAAAAAATGCTGACAGTAAACAGTGTTCTTAATTAAAAAATAACATTTTATTTTCGATTCACATTACGATAGCCCCTGTGGCTATCGTAATGGTATACATTTTTAGCATTTTGACGAGCAATCTGACAGAACCTCATATTGATATCGTATAAGCAGGTTGCGGTGTATCGTAGGTACGTCAGACGCTTTGACTTGCAGACCAGAATTACGTCAGTCATGATGTCAACCCCTTTTGACAATGGAGTTCGTACCGCCGCCGGCCTGCCGCTGGCTTATAATTGAGAGGGAAGTAGGCGAGCCTTATGAAACTGCGGTTATGAAACTATAACGTACCAGATGTCAAACTTGTATCCAATTGAGTTGTCAGTCTATCTATCTTTATTAAAATGAATGAATATTGGTGTTGCATGTCTTTATGATGTCCCCCCTTTTCAAGTATTAAAATAGACGTGGTTTGTTTAATAAGCCTCACTTGTATTCTAAAATAGTCGCCAGGTATTATTGATTTCTTATTTATAATCTATTCGAGAGACTCGTCAGTGGTCATCTCTACTACACTGACGTAGATAGGTACTTCCCGCTCAATTTTAGAAGTTACTGTTTCGGGTCCTTGTAAGTATTAAGCACATTAAGTAAGGTATTTTTAAGCGTACAACAGTACAAAGGTTATCCTTACCTGACAAATACGTTAAGAAAATTGGCCTCAAAAGTCTAGTCAAACTGCTTTATACTTACTTACATTAATAATTAATCAATAACCGGTACCAGAATTATTTAAAAGACTTTATTTATTCATTTCACGATCATAAAGTTAAAATATCTAAATTAATGAAACTAATCACTTTTTAATTATGGCGGCGCGGCAGGGCGTCTCTTACCCGTGGTTGTCGAATATTTCAAAGAATAATATATCACGCTCGATAATATTTTTGTAAGAAATAATGTTTCAGTAGGGAATTTATAAAACCGCAAATTTATTATACAATACAAAATTGTAACTTTACGCAAAAAAAAAATTTCGCAAAAATGATCAATTTGCGACGTCTCGTCGTAAATTTATAAATTGACGGAAATCCATTCGTAAGATTCTAAACAGTTCGACCAATCACAGAAGAGCTTTTAATTTTACGCTTTTAAAATAGCTGCGGCAAATAACACACTGCTCTCTGAATCGTCTGCTCTCTATTCGTCGGTCGGTGATAATGAAGGACGGCATCAGTTCAACTTAATTGGTTATGTAAGGGTTTCTTGTGACACTGAACACAAAAAAGACAGCCAACCAAGAGGTACCGAAGAACCATAATATGGCATTGTAAAATAGGCAATAGTTGTGTGTTAGAAATTTGATGAAGTTATTTTCAGCGAGTGAGAATGAGGGTCTTCTGAAATGACGCTCACTATGCGGCAGCACTGAGGCATCAGATCCAGACACCTATATTTTCGTATGTCTGTGTTATGTGTGTGTACGCGTCTGTACAAATCTGACGTTAGTTTGGACCTGACGTATACTAAGCGACGTCTGGTGGTAGAAGAAATATCAAACACCCTCATTAATTCATCTTATACTATCAAACGTAGGGTTGCTATACTACGTAACATCGAAAATAAAAGTATGTATCCACTATTGGACTTTATACACCAGTTGCTGTCGGGTATCAGATGCAAATAAGACAGAAAGGAAAAATAGAGATTTTGTCCTTATTCCATTTGTTTAAAACACACCCGCTACGGAATGTAGATAAAAATAATGTAAACAACAGGAATGGTAGATCATGTATCTTGATAAAAAATAACCACAAATTTGAAAGAGACTACATTGAGAAATACAGTTTATAGTAGAATGCCTAATATAGTAGAATGCAGTGCTATAAGGATGTTAGAACATCCTATATTAGTTATTTGTCTATATCGAGTGCCAAAAACTAAAAAAAGATATATAAACTTATTTCTTGATAATTATACTAAGCAAAATTTTTAGCAAAGAACTAAATCGCAATGATAAAAAAATAATAATCTGTGGTGACTTTAACACGGACATTAAGCAAAATAGTTTTTCATTCTCGAAATTTGAAAATACCATGTTAAATTTTAATATTAAATTTGGTACAAGAGAAACGACTCGTTTCAACAGTGGCACATGTATTTTTTTTTTAATTTTATTATTTAAAGGAAAACTTACAGCTTTACAATATGGTAAACAAACTTATACCATACAATAAGGCCAATTACATAGATAATATTATTAACAATATTCGAGGCAGCAAATGCGAAATCATAAGACTTTGCTCTATCAGATCACTCTGTGCAAATTTTATCATGTCCTGTCAAAAAATTGCGAGAATTTAGCGATTAAAATAAAGCCAAATTTAAAGATTGCATCGAGAGCCTTTCATTCTCAGAAGTATTTTGTGAAACAGATCCAGAAAAGGCATTTAATATATTCTTTGCCACTTTTATTTTTTTAATTTGTGTTTTCCTATACTTAAAATAAGAAACGCACCCAACAAAAGACCTAAATGGATTTCAAAAGGCATAGCAAAGTGTTGCCGTCGGAAACGAGAACAATAAATCCAAAGCCACAGCCAATATGGAAGGTTATCTAATGTTTCCCGATTAAGTTTGAATGGAAAAGTGTTAACAGACCCACAAACAATTGCTGAAGCCTTCAATAATTACTTTGTTGACATGGTTAAACCTATACCTATTGACTCTTCAAATTCTATTAAAAATTACATGACATCTAAAAACAATAATTTGACATTATCCAATAATACTTTGACATTAATTAACAATAATCATAATGATTCTTTATTTACTAGTCCGACCAATTCAAACGACATACATGCAATTATACTTTGTTTAAAAAATACTCATAGCACGGCCACGATGGTATTTCCACGTTTGTAGTAAAGTCTGTTGCACTGCAGATTTAGCCCAGTTCTAAGTTATATAATAAACCTATGCATAGAACATGGCACGTTTCCTACTAAATAAAAAATAACTATTATCAAACCTCTGTTCAAAAGGGATTCAAAGAGGATATAGCTTGTTACCGACCAATAGCGCTGATACAAATTTTTTGAAAATATATTGAAAGGCATATATACAATAGTATTTATAATTATTTTGAAAAGCGAAATCATTTCGCTAGCGAACAAAACGGGTGTCGTAAAAGTAAAACCATAAATTTGGCAATTTATAAACTTTTAACTGAAATCTATAAAAAATATGAATAACGGAACACCTGTAACCACTTTCTACATAGATATGACGAAAGCTTTTGACCATGTCAGTCATAAACTTCTATTAAATAAGCTGTATTAATAAATACGGTGTACGAGGAAACACTTTACAGCTGATAGAATCGTATCTAAACGAAAGGACACAAATTACTGAAATAAATCAGCTCTGCTGCTTCTCTAAAACTGAAACGAAGTACTTATCCAATCCGAGAACAGTCACATGTGGCGTCCCACAAGGAAGTGTTAAGACTCTACCACCTAAGGGTCCTCTACTCTTTTTAATCTATATAAATGATTTGCCAAAAGCCGTCAAATTCCCGATGGTACTATTTGCTGACGACAGTACTTTTGAAAATGACATAAATAATACTCAAGATTACTCTAGAAGATATAATAAATTGGTTGACATGCAATAATCTTATTATGAATCTTGATAAAACTAAAATAGTAAGCTATTCCCAAAGAAAATCTACACTGACATTAAATATTAATGTGGACTGAAAAAAATTGAAGAAGATGATACAATTAAATTTTTAGGGATATGGATCGATAAAAATATGACTTAAAAAAACTGTAAAAAATTTAATTCATTTGCATATGCAAATTAATTCAATTTTTACAGTTTTTTTATAGATTATCTAAAATTTTCCATCAACCTGCAGTTTTGGCCGCTTATCACGCGTATGTAACATCCACGCTAAGATATGGATTAATATTTTGGGGAAATGCTGCAGACAGGGAACGTATTTTTAGAGCACAAAAAAAATGTATCAGAGCGGTATGTGGCATCTGCGTGACTGATAGTTGTGTCCCTTATTTCAAAGAGTTGAAAATATTAACTATGCCTGCCCTGTATATATATGAAATCGCGACATTTTTGAAAACAAATATACATATGTTTGGACTATGTGTTTGGAAGTCTGAAATCCCGTAGACACGCAGACAAAATATGAAATATGCCTTCGAAAACAGCCCGATTATCTAAGAGCTTTTTTGGCATGTCTTCGAGAATTTACAATAAAATACCTAAAAAAATAAGAGAGATTGATAATATTGCTGTATTCAAGAGGAGTTTACATATATTTTTAATAACCAGACCATACTACACGATAAATAAATTTTTGTCTGACAGATTTGTCACAACAGAAAGTCTGTGACAAAGTGACAAAATTATTTATAATATAAGTAATATAATTATATCATGGCTGATTCAATTTTTTATTTGATTTTTGTTTAATAATTCGTATTATCTTGCAATAACTTAAAATGATAATTTTAGTACATACCTTATTTTTAATTTATAACTTAATTTTGACATTTGTTAGGATTTCATGGTATTAATGATTCTATTTATTTATAATTTGTGTGATTTTTTCTGTCAATTTATTTAGAATTATCGACATGTATTGTACCTAATTAATTTGTAATTATTATTATTGTACGCCTTAAATGGCAGAGCAGGGGGTTCGCACTCTATGCTTCAACTATACAACACCTTGTATTAACCACTGTATAAAAAATACTTTTACTTTGACTTTATGGAGCTACCACCTCGAGAACATTGTGCACTAATTGCAGATTTCGGGCACATTATTTTACTAAAATTAAATGATTTTCATAAGAGTGTTTTACATAAGTCTGTAGGTACATTAAAGATATTTTGACGAAAATTAGCTCAAAAATCTAGGAAAATGCTAAAAAGCAATACTTGATAATTTTTTGAATTTATGTCTGTCTGTCTGTTTGTTTCGTTCGATCGTGTTCTGTACTTATACAGGTGACATAATACCCAAATTCCCACAGCTCACGTACTTGACCTCACGGACAATCCGTGGGTGGGAGACTGAGGCCTGAATTCAGATACCTCTTGAGTAACTCAACGGGGCTATCTTACTTTTGGCAGGGCTGGATATTCGTAGCCCTGTGTGTATTTTCTAAATAAATCGCAGGGACAGACTTGAAACAGCTGGAATCGACTCCCGAACATGTTGTTTTTCACATGGTTAGTTATATGTGGCATGTTCACAAGTAAGCGGTAAAAATAATTTACACGTTCTATGTGAAGGTGGTAAAACAGATAATATTGTGTATAAAGAAATTAGGCAATAGGCTCGCCCCCTATTACGTGGGACCCAAAAATTGAAGGCGAAATGTGGGTGTAATATTACACCTCTGCCTACCCCTTCGGGGATACAGGCGATAGTCTTTAAAAAAAAAAAAAGAAATTCTCTAATGATATGTATTATATAATCTATACATATATATAAAAGAAAGTCGTGTTAGTTACACTATTTATAACTCAAGAACGGCATAACCGATTTGGCTGAAAATTGGTGGGGAGGTAGCTCAGAACCAGGAAAAACACATAGGATACAATTAGCTGAAAAAAATAATCTGGGAGGGATTTTAGAGAGGGTCGAAGTTTGTAGGGACAAACCTACTACCTTTGACAGTAAGAACGCATGCGCTATATGGGCTATCGTATATCTGTCAGTACTGTCACATTATACATTGTCCTATGGTGCACTGTCATTACTTCGTTCGCTTACATATATAAAGTAATAATTATTGTAACAGCTTTGGCTAGTCCCTACTAATATCAGGTATAAATGCGAAAATGTGTACCTATGTATGTATCTACCGATTTCACGCTAAACCGGCTGTACTTATATTCTCTACTCATAAATGTAAAAGTGTGTCTAGAGATATAGCAGACCATGGCTTTGACATTTGACTGTATGCAAAGTGATGTTGTTGAGCACCTTTTGGTAGATAATGTCATGAATTCTGACCAAGTTACTTCAAGGTACCCTATAGAGTTTCTGAACTCTCAGGAGTACCTTCATGCAACTTGAGACCGAACGTTGGTGTTCCAGACCTATCAATGCGGAATCTTTATGCACTAAAGCTTTGTAATGGCAAACGGCTACAAGTAACACCAAGGATGAAACATTATAAAAGCTATTCGCTATTGCGAGTCAGACTTGCTGATGAAGGGTTGCGTAGTGCAGGTATCCACTTACCATAGCCATTATCTTCGACTAACTATTATAGTAGTATAGTATTTGTCTAAACGACAAAGCTATATTTGCAAATTTTAAGATGTGCTTTATTTCAAAAACTGCTGACTACATATCGTTCAAATCAATTTTCGTTGGAAGTTTTTATAACGATCTACAGGATATATTTTTTATAGATTTGTTACTCTCTTACTTTAAAAGTTAGAGGGATCCTCACACCCATTTTACCACTTTGGAACCGTATATCTTTCAAACGATTGACTTTGAGAAACAATGGTTTTAGGAACCTTAAAGTAATTTTTAACGACCCATTTTCCACATCAGTTCCATGTATGAAGAAATTATGTTATATATCCTTAATATTCAATATTTTTTGGTTTTGGTGGTTCACAGAATACGTCTACCTACCAATTTTCAAATGTGTAAACTGAATAGTTTCGGCATAAAGTGGCTGTGACATACGGACTGACGGACATAGCGCGTCTATAAAGATTCCGTGTTTAGCCATTTTTGACTACGGAACTCTAAAAATACTGTTTACAGAAATGTTTCAAATACTTCTTGCGGTTATATTTCTTATCAGTCCCTATGACTAGAATTAAAACGAAAATTACTATCGGACGATGAAGGAGTTATGTGTTACCCCAAATTTAACGTGAGCGAAGCCGCGGGTAAAAGCTAGTTTGTTTATATGTGTATATCTCATTATTATTTGTTTTGCCTTCAATGTTTTTATAAATGGTGTATTCGGTTTCAATAAGCTCGAAAATCGGAACGACTTATTGGTTTGGATTTGAGTATGTCTTTCATAATAATAACAAGAGGCCGGCGAAGAGTTCAAGTATTTTTTGTTCGATTTCTGAGTACAATCCCTACTTCCCTTATAATACAATTAATCTTAAAACATGTATGAATCTGTGTTCCGTTTGACGTCAAAACTGCTGAACCGATTTTGATGGATATAAGCATACAAATAGTTTTGACCATTGAAACGGGCGGTGTCTACCCTTTTTTGGGACTATTAAACTAGAAGGTGTTGAGATAGATATTAAAGCAACTTTAGGTTAAACAGTATTTTTTTTTTAATACCTGACTTTAAATATCGATAAATCAATTATTACAAAGTTAGATTTTTTCGATATGATGTTGCATATTATCCGCATGCGAAGCCATAAACAATTGCATGTACTTATAATATTTTCTTAACACCATCTACCACAATTTCGAAAATTCTGAATATGAATTTATACTCGAATCTCGTTTAACTTTTCTCAATAAAAACTCACTTAGCAAGTAAGATATAATAAATAAGGAACAAATACATAATTGCCGACCATTATGTTTGTTGGTAAAGATGAACTGTTCACCCGTTTAGAACCAGGTCACGAGAAAACAGTTTGCATAATACGGCGCGTGGATTATGAGTTGGAGCAACAAAAATTTTGCGAATTATTGTAAATGGGTACGGCGTATCGAATGAACCAAGCTGGAGGTCAAACAATAGCAGGCGATTTAAACTGTCATCGATCTTGTGGTATTTGTTCGAATGATACCGTTCTCTATTTTAGTGTTCATCTATTTCGGGTTTGCGACGAGTTGAAAACGTTATTTATGGGATAAAGATTGAATTTGTTATGGACAATCTATTTTGGTAATGATTTAGAGGCATTGGTACACAATTAAGACAAGTACACTACCAAATATGAGAATATGCACATATGTATCATGTGCATATTCTCATATTTGGATGCAGTGTCTAACAAATGCATACTACTCTACTACTACTGTACTGAAGACGAACGTGTGACTATATGCTATACAGTGTGTTTCATAACCCCCTGTCCGATCCCAAAAGGACATATTACTGGCTTGTCAGGCATACCAGGAAAAATAATAAAAAAAATCTAGCTCATCATAAAACATCAGAATTTATTTTCTTAGCACAGTACTATGGAGAAACATTACCCCGAATTTGGGGAAAATTTTCTAAGCTAACAACACTCCTTTCAACAGATGATTCTATTAATTCTATTAAAATATCGCCGTACACAAAGGGACCGCTCTAGTAATGTTTACGATCAACAGATAATATCGATTTATTTAATTTTAACGTGACATGTTACAAACTGGTAACAATAGCCTAGTGGCGATACCAACGGACTGCCATGCAGAGGGTATCGGGTTTGATTCCACGGTGCGTATCAATATTAATAATAATACATAATAAGTTAGTAAGACTTTTCGAAGTTACGTGCGTAATAAATTGTTAATAAACGTTGGCCCCGTGTCTCGGAAGAGGATGTCAAACCATCGCGCGTTGGACCAACAGTCATGAAGATCCTTGACAGTCGTTACGGGGAGTCAGTACCCTCAAATAAACTGATACTGGTCTTAACCATGGAATATTTTATTGAATAACATTACATAAAAACATGCAATTACACAAAGCTTACATTTTAGGGGTTTACCTACCGATATTGTATCAGGTAAACAATAACATAAAATATCGATAAAAACATTACTCCAATGAATATCATTGGTTACATCTCTAATTATTTATCTATTTGATTTACGAATTATTAACAATTTGCCTACTTGACCACTCAGTCTTTCGCGAGCATTCCTTTTGATTAGACTTCGAGATCTCTTTAAATTGTGAAATAGTAAATTCTTTAGGTTTGTCGTATTCAAACCCTGAATATTTTAACATGTTGATGTGTTTAGGTAAGAGTGAATGTAATTATGCAGGAGCTCGTAGGGAGTACGAGGAACGGTATGTTAGACCACGGGGTCTACCCGTGCCGTCGGTACGCGCGTTTCAACCGATTACGGCTTCAGTGCGGTGCTCGCATCGTTGCAGCTTTTCAAAGTGCCAGGAGTGTTAAGCCCAGGAGTGTTAAGTAGTGTGTGTTCAGAGATGGTGCAAAGGTGCCGTAAGTGTCTGGACGTGAGCGGAGGACATGCGGAGAATGGCCGTAGCAACTTACAGCAAGCTGATATTTTTATCAATTTAAGGTAGGCACCTACTTACGTAAGATTAAACCAATTAAAAAGTTGTTATTAACATAGGTAAGTACCGTCGCGTCATAGCCATAGCGCGACTTGGCTTGCCGATCGTAATAGGTCGGCAAATTTAGCAACGCTTGCAAAAGTCTTCTCTTAGATGGGTGACCGTGTGTGACATTACATGAGAGCGCTACTGGGTTCCCGACGGAACGTAAAGCCGAATCAAAGAATCGTTAGGCCATGTCGTAGGCCTACGGGCAGTCTGAAAACACTCACACCAGAGTTGGCCACGCACTCGCACGAAACAAACAGACAACCTAAATACTGCGGTTTGTTTTACCTACACCATCGAAGAAAGAGATCAGCTGTTGCATCAAGTGCATAAAATCTGTTATACCTAAAATAATACTTGGCACGTGTAAAGGACGATGACTCGCGACGGCGGATTTTGTCAAAGGAGGCGGTCGGCTGGCCTATGCACTCAAAGGCGCCGCTTTTGAACTTTATGAACTTTAGGTAGATACCTAGCTATTACGATTTATGAGTCTTCAGTGTTGCCATGGGTAATCTGATATTATATTATTTAAAATTAATTAAATTTACATGGAAAAATTTTATCTTGAATTACCAGGAAATTATGACAAATACCTCATCATTTTACGCTACTCTACAACCCGTTCATTGATCGGACGGGGGGTTATGAAACATCCTGTAGACACAATAATTGTCGAAGCCACATAGACTTGGCTTTAATGGCAGTCCCATAAAAAATGTAAATGTGTATAAATCATTACAGCGGAGAGAGTAATTACTGAAGTCATAATAATAGTTGAAAAGTTGTAATTCTTTATCAAAGCTGATGGATCATAAATTATTGACATTTTTTTGTGTGATAATCTATAATATGACGACCAAGTTGGTGTAGCGGTAGTGGAGTCGACTGCCACGCCGAAGGTAGCGGGTTCGATTCCCACTCAAGCCAAACATTTGTGTGCGTGAACATGGATGTTTGTCTTGTTTTGGGTGTTTCTATGTATAATATGTATGTATTTACAAAAAAAAAGTATATATGTATGTTTATCCATTGTCTAGTACCCATAGTACAAGCTCTGCTTAGTTTGGGACTAGATGGTGTTGTGTGAATGTGGTAGGATATTATAATATGTAAGTAGCACCTGTTTTAGCAATAAACATAAACTAACTTGTTTAGCTGGCTACGATCAATAATTTAGTTGAACAACAGTATTAAATAATAGTGTACACGGGACAAAACAAACAGGTAGATAAAGCTTATAAATTGCTGTACTCCATAATTTAACAATTATGTGTTAGTACACAATTGGCGCTTAGGTAGCAATAGGCTTGTGTCCTCGAAGAATAATTCGTTTTCATTGTAGTATCTAAAGATTAATTATTATATGTAGACTAGCTTTTGCCTGCGGCTTCGCTCTTGTAAATTCGGAGTTCTCTAGTTATTGTATATCATCTATCTTCGGTATAACACAAGTCTCCTTTATTGGGGGGATACTTATATAATTGTCGTTTCAACTGCTAAAGATTTGCCGTGTGGTTGATTGCCGTGTGGTTGACGCCATAGAATACAAGTGTCACCACCCACTATCTTTCCGTGGGTGTCATAAGAGGCGACTAAGGGATAACACGATGCAAATACCATCTTTGCGTAGAGACGGAACACTCGACATCAAACCCTATACGACTGCCTCGTTGGTCTCGCGGCATAAATGTGCGCGTGGGATCGGGAGGTCCCGGGTTCGATTCCTGGGTCGGGCAGTGTTATTGGGGTTTTCCGTTAGGAAATTCTCAGTAGCAGCACGGAGTCTGGTAATGTGCCCGGTACGGCAATAGGCTCGCCCCCTATTACGTGGGACTTAAAAATTCCTGGCGAAATGTGGGTGGAAAGTTACACCTCTGCCTACCCCTTCGGGGATACAGGCGTGAGTCTATAAATAAATTAATAAAAAAATGTCTTGAAATCTACAATTATGTGCTATTTACCTCTCACTGGCTCAATGTCGAAATCGATTATATTCTGGAGTTACAACCCAGACGGCCATCGTAGTAGGGCCAGTCCATAGTACTCATAAGTCAATGGTTTTGTTTTGCACTGTGTGACGTCAATCAACCGTCATGATGGTTTACAGCGTTTTCGAGTCGAATTCAAATGAGTTTTTAAAAAGCCGTAATTAGTAATGTTGCTGATCAATTTTTGAAGAAAATTCAGTTATTTCGGATTAACATCTAATAAAGGAACGAATCAATTGTAAATTACATTTTAGGACACAAGCCTATTGCTTCGTGGTGAAACAAATATTAGTTCGAAGCTTATCAAAGTAAAAAGGTAAAGCCTAAAATTGCAGTACGCATACAATTGCAATTTTATAACTTTAGTAAGAGTGGCACCAGGCCACGATCATCATCATACTATTGACCCGGTGACAATTTATTTAGGGTCGGGCCCTTCGCATCCACATTTCTCTTTCTACCTTCATCCGATCATTCAACCCTTTCTCTTTCATTTCCATCCTCATATAGTCCGTTCATTTTTTCTTTGGCCACCCTCTTTCTTTTCGTTCGTTTTGTTTTATTATAAAATTTATTTGCAGAATATGGCAACCATTTTTGAAAAGAGAACTTTGTAGGTACCTATTGTAAAATTTGTTGAGGGGATTTACGAAACTTCATAGGGCTTTGACGAAAATCCTAAAGACGAGTCCAAGAAATATATACAATTTTGTTTTAACGAGAATCGAGGAGAGGTAACTTTTAAGTAGAATTATGGAACTTGAATACAGCGGATGGATTATGAGGAACGTAAATAACTACTGGAACGTTTTAGATTATTTTGTTGAGAAGACGTCAAAAGAGTACAAAATAAAAAAAAGGGATTTCTAGGAACCAACAAAATTCTCCAAATTGTGAAATTGTTTTGTTATTATTTCTTGCTATTTTAATAAGGGCTTTCAGAAATAACTTAAAGGTTGTAGTCATAATTTGTATTGAAATAGAATTTGTTTAGGGAGGTTTATCTACCCCCCGTGGGATCTCCACCTTGTCGTGGTGGGGGCCCAGATAGCAACAAACTTGCAGCAAGTTTAAATCAAACTTGCTAGTTTCACTGTGACAAACTTGCATCAAACTTGCATGAAGTTTGCTTTTGCAAAGGTTGCGCAGGTACAAGGCACAGGTTGGTAGTCCGACAACAGCTGGTCGTCGAGCACCTCCTGCTGTATCTAGGAGGTCGACCGACCACCAACCTGAACTCGTCGTCATCCAAATCCTTTGAAAAACCAACTTCATGCAAGTTTGTCACAGTGAAACTAGCAAGTTTGATTAAAACTTGCTGCAAGTTTGGCAAGTTTGCATTGTTATCTGGGGGGGCTCAGTAACCGTGGATTGGTAACCCGCGGTGAAGCTAAGAGGGATCCAGGAGGGGACGCTCCGCGTGGGCTTGACGGGGCCTGCGCAGGATGCGTCCAATGGTGCGGGTGCGGGGGACAGTTCTGTCTGTCCCTCGCAGTCGGGTGCGGTCGCGGGAGGAGAGGCGTGTCGGTGTTGCGTTGCCGCGCGCCCTATCTCCCGCGACCAAATGGGGGCGCACCATTCAATGCGTCGCGGTGGGGCCGCAGAGGAAGAGGAGATGCGGTGTTGCGTTGCCGTCCTCCCTATCCTCTGTGGCCGCTGAGTGTTTTGGCGGCGGAGCCCAACACCTTAATCCGCCGCCAAGGGAGTTTTGTTCGGAGCCCGCCTGACCATCTGGCGGGCCAAAACCCGTCGGGGGGTAGCGACGAATGCTTATGTGAATCCCTACCCTCCGACACACGGGTACATGAGGAACACTGGTTGGTTTTTAGTCAGTAAGAGTCTGACAGTCCCCTTCGTCCTTCTCCCGGGGCAGAGGGACTCCATGAGGATTTTCCAACCCGACACCAAAAAAATAAAATAAAAAAGGGAGGTTTATCTAAGGGCAATCAGAGTCAGAAATCAAAAGTGATTTGTAAGCATGGTTACATTATTTTAACATTATTGGAACAACGATAGAGTGTTGCAATTGATTCTCTCGTTCTCGCAATCCCCCAGAATAAAAATAATAAAAACCATTCCCTTGCAGATAGGTATAAGTAAGCAAAGCCTGAGTAGCAATAGGTCAGTAGGAAGATCGATATACTGGCATTCGGAGGGACTTGAGCGCGTATCAACATCGTACATCGTGCACTACTAAGTTATATGTAGGTACCTACTGGAAAAATTATCTAGGATTCCAAGCAAAATCATTTAATCATCCATCAGTATAATGTAAGGATGATGATATCTATATATTATGAAAGTCTTCGTAGCAATTGGGAAATTTTACCAGTAATCGGCAAAAAAGTCACTCCAATTAGATACTAGTTTCAAACGATTTTGTTTTGTTTTTCGTGTGAGTGTGTGGCCAACTCTGGTGTCGGAGTTTTCAGACCGACCGAAGGCCTCCGACATGGCCTAACGATCCTTATCCTTAGACATGAACCGGGACCGACAGCTTTACGTGCCCTCCGAAGCACGAAAGCGCTCAGATGTAAATGCCACGCCCATCCAAGTGGCAACCTGTGCAAGCGTCACTTAACTTTGCCGATTTGTTACGAATGGCAAGCCAAGTCTCGCTATGAGCGCTACAAACGGTGAAAGGCAGTCATTCACCTATGTAAAATCCTGTGAGCACTCACAACCTTAATCCTGTGTTCGTAGAAAACAGACCCACATAAATGCATTCACTATCTAAGTACTAATCTACCGCACACCGCTAAAAGGCCATCGTCAGTCTGAATCACGAACGTAACAGTTTTCGATTAATCCTCTTTTGGGCGGGAGGGAATTATACCAAATGGTAAATGCAATCTGGTTGCATCGAGCTTTCGTGTGTAGAGGGCTTACCGTGGCACATGTGTAAACTTGTTCCTTGTCTGCATGTTTATGGGTCATCTCGAATCAACATGTGCGACTATTTATTGTTGCTATTCAATTGTAGCTCTTTGTCCAAATAGGGTCGCTGGGATTAGATATTGGTTCCCAATCAATTCATTTTTCGCTACGGCACTGCAAAATTTCCCGTCATGCAGCGTAATTTTAAGGCAGTAACAAAAAAAATACAAACAAGTGTAAGCGTTTGATGACAGATTAGAAATGATAATAATGCCGCAGCTCGTTTGCATTATTAGGTAAAATCTTTCATATCAGGAACAAAATAAGGCTGTCTTAATATACTCGTAAATACGATGCGCTGAATTCATTTTTTAATGTCGATGCCATTATTTTTTTGCGAAGACCGAAATTGCAATAGTTGATAGGCCTCAATAATGCTAATAATGGCTTGACAAAATTGACGTCTAAAAATCTTAGCTTACGACAACGCTGAGCGTCTTTCTTAAGAAGATTACAGAAAATAAGGTAATAAAAGCTTATCCTCGGAGTCACGCAATTGAAATAATTTTTATAGATGTTCCCGGAATTTATTAGTGTTGAATGGCGGTTATAAATTCAAATTCAATTTATTTATCAAAAAACACAGATACATTAAAATATAATTTTTATATAAAATCAAACTTAGGGCTAAGCGGTTTACTAATAAATTAGAAAGAAAACCACTCCTGTACTAGTTAGAAAACTGTATCACAGTAAGTGAGTTCTCCCTTTACAAATTCTTGTTTTGTATTTTAACAATGCCACAAAATAATTATAATATTTGTAAACAAGAATAAAAGGTAAAACATTAAAATATATTTATAATTAATAGGTACATGTACATATAACATTGACGTATTCATTATTAAAATTGCGTGTTAAGCATTTTGTAGAAAACTTAGTGTAACATAAAAAACTACGAGTCAGCTGAATCGTGAACAGTGCCAGTGTGTTAGTAATGGTTGTGTTTAGCATTTAATTATAATAATTAAAAAATTTGCGTGTGCGTTTTATCCAAACTAGGTGGATTTTTTGTTAGTAGGTCACTATTCTAATGAGGTTCTGTTATAATCGATTTTAAACTTTCGCGATTTGTATACATCATACAATATTATTTAACGGGTCTTAGTTGCGATAATTTATTTATTTCAAGGCATAAATACCTCTGTTATTCTCCTACGTTTCTACCGGCTTGCAACGGTTGTGGTCGCGGAGGGACTCAGTCCCTCCACGACCATAAATTATCGCGACTAAGACCCGCTAAATAATATTGTAGGAGGTTCTGTTATGTACTAATATTGAAAGATATAATGACAACCAAATTACAAGAAAAAATTGTTAAAGCGCGTATATTATGTAGCTTAGGTATCTCCATAATCGACGGTGTTTATATACCTTCTCTCCGTCATAATTTTCGCCGGACAGTCAATAGAGCCTGTGTTGTGTTTACTTGGCTTTTTGTACTGCAAGCAGGTAGCGCACGTTGGTTCGTCAGCTTTTTTCGTGCATCCCTTAATAGAATGTTCACGATCGCCACAATGTCCACAGGTATATGTTGTCTCTAAGGTAAAATCTTTAACAGGGCACGAAGACCAGTTTATAAAAACTTGATCGTTTTTTATGAGAGCTTTCCTTAACACTGCAGAGACTTCTATGATAAAGTTGCAGGTCTCACCGTCCTTCTTGTTTAACTTTTGGCTTAATTTGATGCTATTAAGGAAAGTTTCAAGGTCGCCACCCGGCATCACTTCGGTTTCGGGTTCTGAGCTCGTGAGTTGCACTGATTTCTTGAGCTTCTCAATGTCATCTCTAGAATCATTACTAATTATGACACCGCCATTTTTTATTTTGTGTAGGCCCCGTACGTGCAGTTTCATCTGCTCAGGGCTAATAATCTTTTGGACAAGGGATTTTGTGTCCTCACTCGACTTCAATTTATCACCAGGATAAATGGCTACTGAGTTCATTCTCTTTGGCTGTATAAAATTATTAGGTCCTTTTTTTACCATGTCCGCAAATGAAATGGTCTCGGGAGGTTTTGATGTTTCTTCAATGGTCCGGGTGAGGTCTTGTCGCCGCTGTGATAGGTCTGATTGATCTTGAAGTGACTGTACAAATGTTTGGGCTTGGACGAGTCTAATCTTCAGGGCCTGGTACCGTACTGTCATATGCGATGTGGCAGTACCCACAGTACGGCACAAATTGTTGATGCGCAACTTCTACTCCGAGTTCATTTTGCCCTCAGCTACGATAGCGCACACCCCATTGAGACTTTCTTCAATCATGGTCATCCACGAGTGTATCTCCGGTGTTTGCATCACTTCGCGAAAATCTTCACCTTGGCTCGGCGCATTAGGTCTCGTTGCGGGTGCAGGTGCAGGCTCTGCCGACTGTGTAGGAGGCGGGGAGTGCAGGGTCCTGCTACTCCGGTTGAAGGGGCTGTGGTCCATTATGGGTCTTCATCTACTAAATTCTCTTAACCACGATCCATATTTAAAATTATAGTTATATTCATTACACTGGTAATATTAAAACCGATTGCCGGCAAACAAGGTCACGACTCAGCACGTATCACACACTATATGTTTATTTTGATTGATTTTTAACACTTCTGTACTCAACGAAAGGTGCTAGGTGTGTCCCGTGTAAATGTTAAATCGGTGAAGTTTTGGCCGATATTTTTAGCACTTGTTGTGTGAACTATAATTGTATAAATGTAACGAGTAGTGTCTGTTTCCAATATAGCGGCAATTAGAACATTGATATTTTGCATAATTTAAAACTGGGTTTCTAAAATTTCATATAAAATATTTGTATAAAAATTTAAGATTGTAACATTTATGAGTTTTAAAAGAGCGGTATGAGTTTTCCAGATTCTTCTCATAGCCCTATCCCGAATCTGGATGGACAAATATTATATAAATATTTAATTGTTTTTCAACGTTCATAATGTTACCATATTTGAATAAATGAATTTGAATTTATTCAGCCAATAATATAGCAACTTCAACTTATTGTTTTTATATAATTAGAAAAATAAATGTTATATTTGTAAAGATATCATAAGCTGAGTACATACTTTTTAAGAAAACACTGACTTAAAATACACGGTGTATATATGTGATCGAAAAGTCCTCTCCTAAAGTTCCTTTTTAGCAAATATATTGCGTCAAACCAGGACCCCATATCGTTCAACAGTGCTATCAACATAGACACTATTAACCCGGGGAGCGTTCCAGTACTGCACATCTTACAGATTTAATGCATGCCGTGCCAACCATAACGCTGGATATTCACTACACGGAAAACGGAGCACTCAAAGATCAAATACTGAAATGTAAAAACACCGTTGAAATGTATAAAAGATTTAGTCTTTCTGGAGAATGCGAAACATCATTTTGCGGAGAAAGAAAAAGGAAACGACCTTGTAAGGTATGCCCATATTATATGTAACGTTGATGCATCGATGTACTCTATTCAAACTCTATATAACCATGTAATCGATTGAATAAATGCAGTCATCATACAGATCTCGAACCTTTCATTTATCTCCTACACCCAACCGTATATGGCGACCCTGCCAACGGGCAGCTATCTGCTGCGTTAGCAAATTCTTGTGTCCACGGCCCACGCGCTGTAAGATAAGTCGAACAATATGGGCACTTGCAATACTTTCTTCGTTCATGTTTCTCGTGTTGTACAACATCATAAGTATTTTTGTGTTTGCTATAATGGGTTCCACAAATACTAAAGAAGAATTAGTCCTGGCGCAAGATGCCGCAGGAAATGCGAGCAATAGCGGAATTGGTGAGCTCCAGCACCATGCGAGTATCACAAACATCATACTTATTGTCATAACTGTGTTTTTGGCAATAACATTGGGATATTTTGCCCTGAAGAATTATAGAAAATGCCACAGAACGTGGATAACAGAGGAGATACACAGGCATTCTTTTAGGAAGTCAAGGTCGATGTATTATCGCCGTCCCCGCGATATCGAGGCAGCTACAAGCGTAAATAAGGAGTACGGGGTAATAAATGCATAAAGTAAAGAGCCGGGTCTCTCCATGATGGAAAATAGTGCGGTGCGGTCAATTGTAATTATGCGGAAATATCATAAAAGGTGCGGTAAATAGTTGTGTCGGTTTCTATATTATGGTGTATTTAGTGCGGAATCGTTATCAATAATAATCGGTAAATAAAACCAGTGCGCGTTAATCTGCAAAATTATGGAGGTGCTTGGACAATAATTTAGAGACTTTAATATTTTTGTTTTAAGCAGTACTATTGTCTTATTTCAAGTACAAGAGGTATGTATTTACTATTTTATTCAATAAATTAGGTGCTTGTAGAATATACTTGTTGCTGTCAAAGTTATAAATTCCTATGGCTGAAAAACTGAGTGAAATATACAATGAATTATTAGAATTACGAAAGTACTTAATCAAAATTGGCCCTAGTAGAAGGAAGGGTAAGATTATTGTTGTTAAATTAGAAAGAGCAGATACTTTATATACAAAATTTAGTTCTTGTTTAGAGTCAATAGTGACATCTAAAACCAAATTTAAAGAGGAAGATTTGTTCGTTATTAATAAGATTAGTAAAGATATTAACATTTTATATAAGGGTATATTAGATTTATGTACTGAGACATCGTGTTCAGGAAATTTAGAAGAAAATAAGTTAGGAATAATGGAGAAGTTCAATATAAAAATAGCTTTGAGCTTATTGCCAGTTGCATCAGATGATGAATCAAGTATAAAGCAGTTAATAGATGGTATAAGTTATTATAAATCTGAAATTGATGCGGACTCTCAGAAATAGCTTATTGATTTCGTATTAAAAAACAGGCTTTCTCAGACAGCTAAGCTTAAGTTATCGTTTAATTATGATAATGTTGATTCACTTATCAAGGACATGCGAATTCGACTGTTACCCAGAAAATCGGCAACGGCTATTCAGCGTCGGTTGTATAATCATAAGCAAAATAATTTGAGTATAGATGAATATGGCAAACAAATTGCAGAAATGTTTGCAGATCTGACGATCACACAAGCTGAGGGCTGCGATCTTAATATTCAGAGTTTAAGGTCTTTGAATGAAAAACAGGCAATAAAATCTTTTGCAGAAGGCCTTAGAAATCGTCGCCTAAGCACTATTATATCCGCAAGGAATTATGACACCTTGAAGGACGCTGTACAGGGTGCGATTGATGAAGATATTGCTTCCACGGTAACTTCTAGCGAAATAATGACCATTAATCGTTATACTAATTCACATTCCAGGAATTTTCCTCGGCGTTCGAGCAACACTCACTTTCAGCAGCAAATGCATGCTGGTCGAGGGAGGTACCAGCCAGGTTCTCCTAGGCAATAGGGCAATACTCCAGCGCAATATCAGCGAGGTCAGACGAATACCTCGCGCGGGCCTAGAACCTTCTATGGTAATCGAGGTAGGTCCAACTTTAATTCATTCAGAGGTCAAAGGGGTACTACGAGGCACGTACATACTTTGACAAGTTCAAGCTCTCATCCTCGTGATGAATCTGAAAATAGGAATCAGTTTTTTCGAGACTAATAGCATCATATTATCTTGTGGTAATTCTTGTTATGTTAAGTTACGTAGTCATAAGTATATTTACACGTGTCTTATTGATACAGGCGCATCGATTTCAGTCGTGAGTCATAAGCATGTACTTGCGCAAAATCTTCCTATCTCTAAGCAGAATACAGTTGTCAGCGGTATCGGAGGCAAAGTCCGTACCATTGGATATGTTTATTTAGACTTACTTCTCGGGTGTCATGTTGTAACTCACAAGTTTTATGTTTGGAATTCCTTACCTCCTAAGGCGAGTGCAATAATTGGGTACGACTTTTTAAACAAATACAAGTCGGTTCTAAATGTTAATAATAAAACATTAACTTTATGGAACAATAATATTAAAGTGATATTACCCTTAACTACAAACAGTAATACGCATTCTTCATGTTTTAGCAGTAATAAAGTACATTTGCCTGAAAGGTCGGAATCTGTGCATTTTAAACATACTTCCGTTACAGAAGAGAGCGTTATTTGCGCATCAGAACTGCGTAAAGGGGTTTTCATAGCTAGTGCATTAGTTAATCCCGTAGACGGAAAAATACCTATCCGAATATTAAATACTACTGAATCAGCTTTAACCTTGCACGACATTAAACCAATTATTCAGAGTGCAAAAGAATATGTTTGTTGTTCATTTGACAAAGCCATTAATGATTCTAATCGAGTTAAAAAAATATTTTCATTGCTGAATCTGAACCATTTAAATAAAGAAGAACAGATATCATTAGAAAATTTATGTGCAAAGTACTCGGATATATTTTACCTACCAGGTGATAAGTTGACAACTACTAACATTTATAAACATTCCATAACTTTAAAACCGAACATTTCTCCAGTGTATACGAAACCATATAGAGTACCGCATTCACAGAAAAATGAAATTAAGAAACAAATAGATCATATGCTCGAGCAAAGTATTATTGAGCCTTGCAACAGTGAGTGGTCCAGTCCTGTCCTTCTAGTACCAAAAAAGACTGATAAAAATAATGAAAAGAAATGGCGGTTAGTGATTGACTACCGTAAACTCAATAATTGTATTCATGAAGACAAATTTCCATGACCTAACATTACAGAAATTTTAGACTCTTTATCTGGCTGTCTTAATTTTTGCCATCAGGACGATTTAGTTTGCTTTAGCCGAAATTTAAATAGTCATATAGAAAACCTTCAAGATATATTTGAAAGATTGAGGAAAGTAAATCTTAAATTAAATCCCACTAAATGTGATTTTCTAAAAAAACAAATACTTTATTTGGGTCATGCAGTGTCAAGCGCCGGTGTCTCACCCGATCCCGAAAAAAATAATAGAATTAAAAACTATCCTGTTCCTAAAACAACTGATGAAGTAAAAAGATTTGTTGCTTTTGCAAATTACTACAGGAAATTTATACCCAATTTTGCTGATAAAGCTCATTATTTAAATATGTTAAGTAGGAAAAATGCTAAGTTTATTTGGGACGAAAATTGTCAGAAGTCTTTTGAAACATTAAAATTAAGCCTAATGTCACCACCTGTTTTACAATATCCTGATTTATCCGATCAAAATCAATTTGTTTTACATACTGACGCTTCAGGCTATGGATTAGGAGCCGTTTTATCAAATTCTGATGGTCGACCAGTTGCGTACGCCAGTAGAAGCCTAAATAAAGCTGAGAAGAATTACCCGACCATCGAAAAGGAATTGTTGGCTATAGTTTGGTCTGTTAAACACTTTAGGCCATATTTATATGGTCGAAAATTTAAAATAGTAACCGACCATAAACCATTAATTTACTTATTTAACATGAAGGACCCATCGAGCAGGTTACTTAAATTTAGACTTGTACTTGAAGAGTATGACTTTATTATTGAATATATTAAAGGCAAAGAGAATGCGGCTGCAGACGCATTGTCTCGCTTAACTATATCCTCAAATGAACTTAAGGAAATGAATGAATGCGTGTGCGTTATGACGCGTGTACAGAAAAGGCAATTAGAATATACGAATTCTTCGGATGAAATTGTTCCAACTGACAAAAGGCCTGATCAACCTAAAGTCGTTGAAACTAATTTCAAGCGCAAAAATTCGGTAGAGCTTAGATTTATAGACACTAGTAGGTTAGAGAAGTTAAGAAAAGATAACGAAATAACGTTTGAAACAAATACGTTCATATATATACTTACTTTATAACTATTTAAGTGTATTATGTTTTAATAAAGTATATATTTACGTAAATTTATTACTATTAGTACATTATTTATTTTATATTATGTATCTACCTATCTATTTATACCTATATATTTTCTGATATCTATTTCGTGAGTCACTTAGGGCCTAATTGAAAATCGGAGCCAGGTACCTATGCGCCTGGCACATGCCGAATTAGGTCCTCTTTTGACCACACTCACCTGACCTTAAACAACTTTTTTCTTCTCCTGTCTGTATAAGTATGTTATCTTTTTTTTTATTACTGTTTGTTCTACTTTAATTGCTATGTAATTTCTTTTTTATTTTGTTCTTATGACTGTTCTATATATTTTTTTATGTATGTAACTTGTGTGGAGTCAAAATAAATTTATTTCATTCATCATTCATTCATTCATATATCTGATTTATTATCGATATTTATAAATCCAGCTACTCAATCACAAATGACGCGAGCTGCATTTGCGAGAGAGCTGAGCGATTTTTGTAATCAAATAAATGTAGAAGAAGTATACTTCATCAAAAATAAAAATAATTATATTTTTGTAGATAAATTAGTGAGTGAAATAAAGAAACATACAGATTGGAAAGGACCAAGGTTGTGTATTCTAAAAGAAGTAATAGGAGTCGAGAATAAAGACGACAGAAAGGTTATTTTGAACGACTTTCATCTTTTGCCTACCAGTGGCCACGCAGGCATAAGACGAATGTTCAATAATATCAAAAAGAGTTATTTTTGGCCCGGGCTGGAAACAGATATTAAGAATTTTGTGAAAAAATGTCCTAAATGCCAAAAGCAAAAATATACGGTTATTGTTAAAGAAGCAATGACCATCACTTCCACTGCTCATGAAGCATTTGAAAAAATATTTTTAGATCTTGTAGGTCCTCTCGATAGAGATGAAAATAATTTTAATTTTATATTAACCCTTCAATGTGAATTGACAAAATATGTATGTGCATACCCATTGACTTCCAAAAAGCTGCTGAGGTCGCGCGAACATTTGTTAATAATTTTATTCTGCAACACGGAGTCCCGAAAGAGATAGCAACAGACAGAGGTGCTGAATTTATGGCGGACACCATGCTAAAGGTTTGTGAGATATTAAATATTAATAAACTTAACTCTACAGCATACCATCACCAAAGCATCGGTGCATTAGAAAACTCTCATAAGAGTTTGGGTGCATTTTTACGCATACAAGTTGACGGTAAGCCCGAAACTTGGAGTACATGGCTACCATTTTGGTGCTTTGCCTATAATAATTCCGTTCATACGTCAACAAATTTTACACCATTTGAGCTTGTAAGAGCTTGTAAGAAATGTAATTTGCCTACGAACTTAACTAATAGAATAGATCCACTGTATAACCACGATAACTACCCGTTAGAACTCAAAAATCGTTTACAAGTATCACAAGCAGAAGCACGAAACAACCTTTTACTAAGTAAACACGCTTTAAAAAGTAGGTATGATAGGTATACTAATCCGGTTTGTTATAAACCTAACGATATGATATTAATTAAAAATGAAACTGGCAACAAGCTCACAAGCTTATACTCTGGTCCCTATAAAGTGATAAGAGATCTATCACCTAATGTTGAAGTAAATATAAATGGTAAAATTGACTTGGTTCACAAGAATAGAACAAAACCATTTTATAATTAATCATGTAAAATGCTTTCGCAAGTAGAACATAATTCATGTTACTAAAATATTAAGTAGCGAACTTTATTTACATATCATGTATTCAGTACATAAAGCAATTATTATGCTTAGTGTATGTTTTGATAGTCAATTAAGACGTCTTAGATAATAGGTTCAACGTTCTGCATTAAATATACTAATTAATATTGTTACCTGTAATATGTTTTTTACTATACCTATGCATAACAAATGTATTTTTTTTAAGGTATAAAACTATATTTTACACTGTTAAATGATATTTTGTATTTTAGTTATTAGTTAATCTCTTAAAGGTGAGATATTATATTCCTTTGTATTTTATTACATTTTTCTTAAAACCAAGCTGTATTGTATTGAACAGCATAAAATAAAATTTGTATTTTATTTTATTTATTTTCTAATGGGAAGATGTAAGGTATGCCCATATTATATGTAACGTTGATGCATCGATGTACTCTATACAAACTTTATATAACCATGTAATCGATTGAATAAATGCAGTAATCATACAGATCTCGAACCTTTCATTTATCTCCTACACCCAACCGTATAACCTAAGACAAAATATGCTGTTGAAAAGAATCCATCCCTATCACCAATCTAAATCTACAACACTCCTGGGGCACAAGATAAAGACTCCACCAACGCGACGTCAAAAATCGGGCAAACTGTGCAAACCATTGATGAACGAAATATCCATCAAAACGTTTCTGAACTAACAATTAAACGTCACAACTGTCAAGCTCCAGAACAACAAGGTAAACAAGTATTGCAAAAAGGCGACATGAGGAGAAAGATATGTGTATTAGCAGATGATCAAGGGCGTAATATACAGCCCATATTGCAGAAGTTAGTTGGTGATGAATTTTTAGTTAACTGTTACTGGAAACCAGGTGCATCGTTATCTAACGTGCTGTCGCTATCGAAAACAGAGATAAGTAGTTTAACAAAAAAAGATTTCATAATAATTGTCCTCGGTGGTACAAACGACAAATGTCCGCAAGACACATTATTCTCAATGAGGCGTTTTCTAATAGATGCATGTAACCATAACATAATTATTTCTGAGGTCCCATCTAACAAGTTTCTGAGTGAATGTAAATTGAATTATGAATGTAGTTTATTTGTTCTCAATTTAAATGCGCTACTTTCGCGGATATGAACTACAGTAGAATCTTAACTAATCGCTATTCTTTTGCCCTACATAAAAGCTAATTGTTGCTCAAAGAAATTTTGCACATTGACTACAGACTAAAATTTGAACAACACAAATTCTGTAACAACAGTCCGGAACAAACTCCACCTACCTTAATAGACAAGTGTACACAGACTGAGACTGAAACTAGGTGCTCAAGTACAGTATCTAGCCATATAAATACAAACAAGTTCTTTCGTTTCCAAACAAATTAATATAATGCATCAGAATGTTAACGGCCTGATTTCAAAATCAGATCTGCTTACAGTAGCACTTACATCCCTTGCAGAAGACCATAAAACTGTAGGAGTCTTGTGTGTCTCTGAACATAACATAACCTCTAATGATGAGCATATTTTAAAACTGCCAAATTATGTTTTAGGCTCTGCGTAGGAAGAATCGCAGAGGTGGTTCGTGTGTATTGGTGCATAACCCACTACAGTTCAATCAAATTACTGATATCCATAAATACTCAATTGAGAATGTTATTGAATGCTCAGGAATAGAACTAGTAGAACATAAAATATACATATTCTGCATATATAGGCCACCCAAGTCCAGCGTAGCTGATATAAATAAGTTCTTTCTTATGCTAAATTGTATTTTAACACGTTTTTGCTATAATAAAGAGATTTTAACATAAATGTTCTCAGTAAAAGTACAGAATCAGTTGAATTTTTACATGTAATAGATAGTTTCAATTTAAAACTGGGTCTCAAGAAACCCACCCGGTTATCAAGTGGGACATGTATTGATAATTTAGTTTCCAATATTAGGGGGTGTAAAACAACAAGGTATGAGTTTGCTTTGTCTGATCACACAGCGCAATTGTTAATCTTTCCGGTGAAAGAAACTTACTCTTATAAGTACTGGTACACCGAAAGGCGAGATTATAGCATGGAGAACATTATTAAATTTCAATATTACCTAAATTCTCTGAGCTTCTCTGATGCTATAGATGATGAAGATCCTAACATGGCTTACAATAATTTCTACGACCTGTTTCGATTATTTTACGATCTTTTTTTCCAAGAATACTAATAAAAGTATCTTCAAGAGTCCGTCCTTATTGGCTTACCAAAGGTATAAGACTATGCTGTAAGCGTAAGAGAAGACTTCTATGGGAATACAGAAAAACACGAACTAAAGCTAATAAAGCAAGATACATGACATTATCATTACGATTGAACAAAATTATCAAACTAACACAAAAGTCTCAAAACAATGACTATATTACTCGTAATAAGGCCAAAAACAAATGTAAGGCAACTTGGGCTGTAATAAATAGTAATAAACTAAAACCACCGAATGACTACATTCAGCATATTATTATCAACAATGACAATATTATAAGTGATCCAATAGAAATTTCCAATAAATTTAATGACTTCTTTGTAAATCAAGTTATGCAGTTAGTTCCTGACCAACCCCAAGTAATCATTCCAAACCATCCTCGATCAATATTTATGACACCAACAACTCCAAATGACATCAATAAAATTATCATGAACTTAAAAAGCACAAATAGTACTGGTTTTGACGATATATCTCCTAAAATATTGAAATATGTGTCTCTGAAACTATCACATGTGCTTAGTCATTTAATAAATCTATGCATATTACATGGTATATTTCCAGAAATCTTAAAATTTACCATAGTCAAACCCTTATTTAAATAAAAATAACTACGTTAAAAACAACCGACTTCAAAAACGAAAAAGTGAAAAATAATAAAGATTTAACATTTATTAAATACTACCTATTATTTATATGTGCTATTTACTAATAGGTTTGAAGTCGGTGCCAAGCCTTAAACAAATAATAATATTTTAATCACTTAAATGAATACGAGCAAATGAATACAGTGAAATGACTACTATAAAGATAAAGATGCATAAATAAATCTAATAAAGAGCAATTTGATCATAATATTATAAGCAGCTTCAGTTAATACGAAAAATAATGAAAAAAATTAATAAGAAAATGTATTGAACAGAATGTGAATTCATGTGAATTATGAAATGCCTTCTTTAATTTAAAGGCTTTTGAAATTTGATTTGGCACCGACTTCAAACCAATTAGTAAATAGCACATATAAATAATAGGTAGAATTTAACTAATGTTAAATCTTTAATATTTTTCACTTTTTCGTTTTTGAAGTCGGTTGTTTTTAACGTAGTTATTTTTATTTAATACTTTTTAGTAAACCTATTGTTGTATTGTCAACTAGTTATAGGTAGACCTACAAAAGATGCTGCGCGCCTTAAAATATAGATCTCAAGAAACGGGAACGGATAAAAGTAGTCGTCTCTGTAAAAATGCTCTTCGGGACACAGTTTTACGTTCTTGTGAGACTATTAAAGATCCTGAAAAACGTTTGTTGGCCAGGAAAGCATATATGAAATCACGTTAACGTCAAGAAACTCTTAAACAGTGTAATTCTAGACTCGGTAAGATCCAAGAGCGTCTAGCGAATGAGTCTTTGGAGCAGAGAGCTAATAGACTTGGTCTCATTAATAATCGACAAATCATGGCATTACGGCATGATTTACGTATTTGAATATATACACCGCTATTTTTTAATTAGTACAAAAAATTTAACAGGGCACTAAGTATCTTTAACTGATCATATTTATGTAGTTGAAAAATAAAAACACTAAGTCACAAAACTGTCTCAAAACTGTCCACAAAAATACGTGATAATTGGTAAATGCAATACTAATACTATGACCGACCCGTGTACTATCATACCATTGATAAATTATCCCCACGCCACGCCCCGACGATGCGACAAACAGTACTAAATTACTAGCGAAAGTCAGCGTATCTAATTTCGTTGCAAAACATAATTGTTTGTCTACGTTTGCCCGACGCGATGGCCTATCATATCAGTTCATATCACGGGAGTATGTAGCTATGCTTCGTGCGTACTTTTTGAGTGAAAAAATCGCGAGTGCAGCTGTGTACCCATGGACATCGTATTGTGAGTGTACAAAAGTGACCGGGTCAGTGTCAAACAATTAAAACAGTGCATATTGGATGCTTTTGACAACGGTGGTGGACATTTCGAAGGACAATGGAAATACTTGTAAGTTTAGTAAATAATACGTACTTAAGTAAATAATAATTTGATGCAGGCGCCTCAAAATCGGTCTGTGTTCTCCACACACCTTGAGAAAGGCCTATGTCCAACAGTGGACGTCTCTAGGCTGACATGATGATGATAAAATAATTTGTAAATAGCAGATGATTCTAACTTCATAAATACGCCAAAATTACTCTTTTCTTTTAGTCCAGAACATCATCTTTTATTTTGATATTTGTTTGCTTTCTAATTACATACCTCCGTATTTAATTACTTGTTAAACGATAAATTTTACCGCTCCTACGCCCGAATGAAGTATGAAGGAGAGGATAGAACTAACAAAATTAAAAAATAACTACCTACATTTATTTTTCTTCATTTTATTTTCTATTGCTACCTTCATCATAAGTGCGACATAGAGAATGCGAATGAGCAGGATGGAATATTATCAATGAATTAGTGAATGGATTGTAAAATATGACTATGATTTAAGTGAGATTTTCTACAATAAACAAATGATAATATCTTTGCTCTTTATTGATATTATGAAATTCTTACGTCACATATATGATAATAATATCTTCGCTAATCTGTCCTCAAAGTTTTTGTACTAATTAAAAAATAGCGGTGTATATATATCATTGTGGAATTCAAATAGATTTTTGTAATTACTGAGTTCGTATCGCCACCTTATGACTCCTTCATCGGACGAGAACGAGCCCAAACTCTATAAAATTTTGTCAAGTAATTACTGAGTTCCTACATTATTCCTATGGCCACCTTTCGATTCCATCATCAGAGCAGCTCTATGTCATAATAACTTTTCATTGTCATCCAATTTAAATACGTATACAAAACCCAGCACCCGAAGTCTGACATATTTTTTTTAATAGACTCACGCCTGTATCCCCAAAAGGGTAGGCAGAGGTGTAATATTACACCCACATTTCCCATGAATTTTTAGGTCCCACGTAATAGGGGGCGAGCCTATTGCCGAACCGGGCACATTACCAGACTCCGTGATGCTACTGAGAATTTCCTAACGGAAAAACCCAATAACACTTTGCCCGAACCGGGAATCGAACCCGAGACCTCCCAATCCCACGCGCACATATATGCCGCGAGACCAACGAGGCAGTCTGTCCATTCCTTTTTGAAGTTTCTATAATTTTCTAATTTTTATTCGAAATATTAAAATAACATTTTGATGATGCTGGTGCATCGGCGGAAACGCTCAAACGGCACAAATACGGAAACCTGGCTGGTAATTACGTTTTTGAGCCGTTTGGGGTCGAAACGCTGGGGCCATGGGGCCATAGTGCACGCGCATTATACAAAGAAATCGCCAGAAGGCTGATCGATGCTTCCCGTGAGCAGAGGACTGGTTTATATCTCACTGAGAGAATAAGCATTGCCATTCAACGTGGCAATGCTGCCAGCCTTCTGGGCACGCTACCACTCGACAGCGTTGCGGAAGAATTTAATTTTTATTATATTTTATTTACTTTTCTTTTCATACTTTTGCTTTTTTATAGTTGAGGATAGTTTAGTTATATAATTAGTTTTATTTTATTGTACATTATAATGTTAATCCTACTTATAGACCAATTATACTTTAGTTTATTTAAAGTCTACCTAAGATAAAACAAAATTAAATATTTGCCAAATATTCATAAACATTTTCCAAATTTCATAAAAACTAAAACCCACTAACTGTTATGATTGGGATTTGAACCCACGCCTTCAGAACGTAAAGCGGATGTATTATCAGCACGGCCATCGCCTTGTTATCAATTAGTGGCTAATTTAGGGAACACTTGACAGAGTGCTTACGTCATCTAACTTAAAACTGTCATTTCCGAATAATGAAATAGTTTTTAAACCTTTTTGCTAATTATTACGTTTGACGACCGGCCAGTTTATCGTGTAGACACAGTGTAGACGTCAGTAGTCCTTGGTGACCGTATTGATGACAATTGACATGACACCAGCCGTCACAATTATTATTCATAGGAATTTCAGCCTTAAGGATAGGTGAAAGTAAATAAATAAATGCTCATAAAATAAAAACTACTGGGCTTAAATGAATCAAATTTTTATGGGACCAATTCGAAACTATTGCGCATCAAACAAAAAAAGAATTACGTAAATCGGTTCAGAAACCTCGACGAAATCGGTGTACATACATCGAAAAAAAAAATACCGTCCGAATTGAGAACTTCCTCCTTTTTTTTTTGTTTGAAGTCGGTTAAAAAGATGACAAGCACAATATGAGCTGTTACCGCCCTATTGCACTTGTTCCAGTCATTTCAAAGATAATTGAAAAAGTTATATACAATAGCATATATCGTTTTTTAGAAATCAACAACCTCTTATGTGATGAACAAGTTGGTTTTCGAAAAAATAAATGCATTAATATGGCTATATATAGTTTTCTTAATACTATTAATTCTGATTTAGATAAAGGAAATCAGTCATGCGCTCTGTTTATGGATCTCACTAAAGCATTTGATCACGTGGATCACAAACTATTATTGGATAAACTGTATGCCTACGGTATCCGAGGTAACGTACAGAACTTAATTAGGTCATATCTTGAAAATAGAAGTCAGGCACCACAGATCACTAGAATATGCCACAAAGCGACTAACAAATTATATGTCGGCACATAAAAAGGTAACTTTTGGGGTCCCTCAGGGAAGTGTGCTAGGCCCGCTTTTGTTTATTTTATATATTAATGACATGCCAAGATGTATAAATTATAAAACTGTACTTTTCGCAGACGATAGCACGATCATATTTACTGGCAATGACAGCCTTGAGTTGAACATAATATGAATTGTGCATTGACAGGAGTCATTGGCTGGTTGAGATCGAATAATTTAAGTATTAATCTTGCAAAAACGAAATATATGATATTTAGAAATAAAATAAATAAACTGGGTAACATGAAAATTAACTACTTAGGACACTAGATTGAAGAAGTTGAAGTGACAAAATTTTTAGGAATGTTCCTTGACTCACACTTAGATTGGACTGCACACATAGACTCATTATGCTGCAAACTAAATTAGTTCTCTTACGCGTTATATGTTTTGTCTAAAACAGTTAACAGAGCAGCTGTTATTACAGCGTATCAGGGGCATGTTACACCTCTTTTGAGGTATGGAGTAATGTTCTGGGGTAACTCTTTAGATAAGGAAACAGCATTTAGGGCGCAAAAGCGGTGCGTGAGGGCTATTTGTAGACTGAAGTAAACCGATAGCTGTAGACCCTTTTTTAAAGAACTTAACTTACTTACACTGCCATGTATTTATATTCTGGAAGTAGTGCTCTTTGTTAAAAAATAATAATCACTTATTTGAAACATTGCATAGCCCGCGACACAATTTGTGAATTCGATTTCCTAGTAACAAGACTTCACTAATGAATAAGAGTGTTTTGTGTATGATTCCTCGAATCTATAATCATTTACCGAATACCGTTCTTGAGGAAACCAATTTTTATTCATTTAAAAGCAGTGTTAAGAAACTACTTCTCAAGCAAGGTTTCTACAGTGTCAAAGAGTATCTTGAGGACAAAATTTTGTTAATTTAGGCATACCATTACCTATGTAGTTTTCCTATAACATTTATTTTTTTATATTATATTGGTGTAATCAATTAATTTAAATTTATACTCTTTATTAAATTTTCTTCTCCATTACCCGACATACTTAAATATTGACATCATGTAAATGCTATTCTCAAGGACATATTTTATTTTGTTTTGGTTTTATCTGTGACATATATTATGTAACATTGTTATTTAATGTATTCAAGACTATAATATTTTAATTTTATTTGACACTAATTTCATATTACTTTTGTTTTGCATTGGCTCATTTGAATTACTATTACTTTTGATTTGTATTAACATTACTAATTTGAATTTATATCTCAATCTATATTTGCATGCCAATTTAGCTGAATATGGTGAGACTTGTCCAATTATAACATCTTTATTGTACCCATATTTCGCAAATTAATAAATGTTTTTTTTTTGGCTCTAAAAATGCTGCCAGTCTTCTGGACACGCTTCCAATTGACTGCGATGCGGATGAGTTTCATGACGCCTTCTAAATTTTAATTTTAAATTTTTTGAATTTTCCCTTATATATATTAATTAGTTTTTTATATTATTTTAAGACTTAATTTAACTATATTGTTAATCATTTAAATAAATAAAAAATAAAAAAAATAATTGAATTGAATTGCTTCATCAGCAGTTCAAGAGCGCATTATATTTATAAAATGATGATGTTGGTCGTTCAAAGCAACACTCATAAAAGAGACCTTGTACTGAGATGAAATTCTGGGTGTTCACGTAATGTTCATTACTCGGTCATTTTTGTTTTTTTGTTGTAACTGGCGGACTAAGTTTTATAGGTGTCGTCAGAGGTGACTAAAAAAATACACGAACCAAAATTAAATAGATACTAACTTTTTTGCCGATTACTGGTAAAATTTCACAATTGCTAGGTACTAAAACTACTGATGAATGATTAAATGATTTTGCTTGGAAGTCTAGGTAATTTTTCTAGTAGATACATATAACTTAGTAGTGCACGACGTACGATGTTGATACGCGCCCAAGTGATAGAAGTTCTATCGCTACTCAGGCTTTGCTAACTGAAACCTATCTGCAAGGGTGATTTTTTTTATTTTTTTTTACTCTGGGTGACTACGAGGACGAGATAATCAATTGCAAAAATCTATCGTTGCTCCAATACCTGACTTTCATTGTCTTTAGATAAACATCCGTAGACAAATTGAATTTCATTAAAAGACATGACTACAGCCTTCGAACTATTTCTGAAAGTTCTTATCAAAATAGCAAAAAACATAACAGTTTCTCCATTTGCAGAATTTTGTAGGTTCCTAGAAATCATTTTTGATTTCTGTACTCTTTTGACGACTCAATAAAATAATCTTGAACGTTCCAGTAGTTGTTTACGTTCCTCTTAATCCACCCGCTGTATTCAAGTTCCATAATTCTACTTAAAAGTTACATCTCCTCGATTCTCGTTAAAAAAAAACTTTTTTGTTTCAATATCTTGGACTCTATTCTAAACAGACTAGTAAATAAATTGATATAAAGTAAACTTGAAGAATTTCTGTTACTATTTTTCTTTCTACCTCTCGAGGGAAAGTAGATTTTTCAATGTGGGCAAAGCCACGGTAACAGCAAATTCTACAAGCTATAAATGTACAGGCTGCCTACCCCAAGTAGACACAATAATATCGAAATACTCATATATAATTATTATACTATCAGAGTACAGAGAGCACTATGTTGAGACAATATTGATGTCAATGCAAAACATTTTATTCTTATCAAAGGCAATGTTGGTGTAATAATTACAACTTCTGTCTACCTCTTCGGAGTATCGGTTTGCCACGTCACGCCTTGCTTGCTATCTCGCAAGGTATTTTCTCACCTTTAGGCTTTCATAATAGGAAGGGGGCGTATAATGGTCAAACAATTACATTAACTACTTCTTCTCATTTAACTCATTTCATCAGCCTATCACTCCTAGAGGTGGGCCTCCCCAGGGCATGCCACAAGACCCATTCTGGCGGCCAACACTACGCTTGCTGAGGCGTGGTCTTAATTTAAGAACCTGTTTTTGAATCGACAGACCAGAGTTATAGCAAATTAAATGGGGGAACTTATCCCCATTTAATTTGCTATAACTCTGAACTACCAATGTCAGTTACTTTTGTCTTCTGATGGATAATCTCGTTCCGGAAATTGTCCTTTTCATAGATCTCTGAGAGACATTTAGTGTAGGCAGTGCATTGCAGGATAGCCGAGTTTCAATGGAGTTGAAGGCATTTTCGTAATCCACAAAAGACAGCCACAGTGGCCGGTTTTCGGATTTCGGTTCTTCGGATTTCTAAATAACCTATGAAAAAGTATGCTCTGTATGGATTTGGCCAACGGTACTAAAGCCTTTAAGAAACCTAGCCTGCACCGGTGTCTGGAAGACATCAAACCTTGATGTCAGAAAAAAGTACGGAAGGGTGTCCACACCACCCAGTCTTAAAGAGCTGCACTCTGAGGCACGAGGCAAGCCATAATTAACAATTTAAACACATAATTTCGAAAATTTACTGCCTAGAATTCTAACCCGAGCCCTGTGAATGACAGTCTGTTGATCTCCACTAGACTATCGTTGCCTACCTTAGTAATATAATATGTCTAATCTTATCGGATACTAAATAAATATATAAAGCTGAAGTTGAGTTGAGTGAGTTTGTTTGTGTGGTTGGTTGAACGCGCTAATCTCAGGAACTAAAGGTCCGATTTAAAAATTCTTTCAGTGTTAGATAGGTCATTTAACGAGGAAGGCTATAGGCTATATAACATCACGCTATGAACCACGGGAGTGGACCAGTAGTCTTAAATAACGCGGGTGTAACCGCGGGCATCATCTAGTATCATATATCTTATACTTATACTTATAATATAAAAAGCTGAAGAGTTTGTTTGTTTGTTTGGTTGAACGCGCTAATCTCAGGAACTACTAATCCGATTTGAAAAATTTTTCACTGTTAGATAGCCCGTTTATCGAGAAAGGCTATAGGCTATACAACATCACGCTATGAGCGACAGGAGCGGAGCAGTGGCCTTAAATAACGCGGGTGTAACCGCGGGCATCCTCTAGTAATATATAAAGCTAAAAGGTTTGTTTGTTTATTTGGTTGAACGCGCTAATCTCAGGAACTACTGGTCCGATTTAAACAATTCTTTCAGTGTTAGATAGCCCATTTATCGAAAAGGGCTATAGGCTATATGACATTGCGCTATGAGCGATGGGAGCGGAGCAGTAGCCTTAAATATCGCGGGTGTAACCGCGGCCATCCTTTACTAATAGTATATCTGTTTATACTATAATTATCCGATAGTGATAAATCGCTGGTAAAAACATAGCTTAAAGCACGTACTACTACTTTAAGTTGCAGTGAGTTTAGAATCTAAATCGATCATTATGCTGTATTCTGCTACCTAGTGATTTAGTTATATTTAAGTAATTTTATTTTAATTGGAGCAAAATTGTCGTGGAGCCTCTAGAAATGCTTCGTGAAGCCCTGGCACTCCGCGGAGCACACTTTGAGAATGGTTGATCTATAGGTTTACATTATTTTGCGCTAATTTGTACTATGTTATTGCACGATAACTTTGTTTACGTGCGTATACTATAAATAGAAATATTAAATAATTTCACCTATTGACATTTATTTGATTGGAATCTCTTATAAATTTATATTTCCTCGATGAAGAAATAAATAAAAATACTTATTTAAAAACGAAAGAACGCTCATTAATACATACATACATAGACTCACGCCTGCCTCCCCGAAGGGGTAAGCAGAGGCATATTAAACGCCCACTTTTCGCCAGTGTTTTGATCCCAGGTAATAGGTGGCGAGCCGCTTATCGGGATATTTTGTTTGCCAGAGCCTCGTCCGTTGATCGGCAGGTGCACCACCTGCAGGTGATGTTGGCTTGAGACCCTAAGTTCTTGGTGGGCACCCTATGCACCCACACACACACGCTCATTAATGCTCGAATTAAATAACTCAAGTTGTTTAGTTTTCCTTTAACTTGACTAGTTTTTAAATTAAAATATTTTCGTGCGCGGAAGAACTAAATAACTCAATTTAGCTAATTTATTTCATACTCAAGTGATCAGAAGTCACAGTTGTTCATTTATTTATAGAGTTAGTCATATTTTCTACTTATATTTAATGTTCATTTATACATATCTATGTCTACTATTGAAACACAAAAATGGCTTTATTTTTGGACTGGGTTAAGATATAAGAATGTTTGTTAGACCAAAAGATGCGGCACATTTTGGGGTTCACGAAAATAGTAAAAGGTCACTTTGACCAAAATCTGAGTTATTTTAACTTTAGCTCTTGAAACTTTATTGATGTGTTTCTTGGAAAACAATTAACATTATTCAATGTAATAGGGTCTTTAGTCTGCGTTTGGGTAAAATATTCGTCTAACTACTATTTGCTTAGCGAAAATTTAAATTAAAGGCGTTTTATAAAATATTTGTTGTATTCTATGCCGTGTGGTTGACGGCATAGAATACAAGTGTCACCACCCCTATCTTCCCGTGGGTGTCGTAGGAGGCGACTAAGGGATAACACATTGTAAATACCATCTTTGTGTAGAGACGGAAAACTCGACATCAAACCCTAAACGACTGCCTCGTTGGTCTCGCGGCATAAATGTGCGCGTGGGATCGGGAGGTCCCGGGTTCGATTCCTGGGTCGGGCAGTGTTATTGGGTTTTTCTGTCACGAAATTCTCAGTAGCAGCACGGAGTCTGGAAATGTGCCCGGTACGGCAATAGGCTCGCCCCTTATTACGTGGGACTAAAGTATATCTGGCGAAAAGTGGGTGTAGAAATACACCTCTGCCTACCTCTTCGGGGTTATAGGCGTGAGACTATGTATGTATGTATGTATGTATAAAATGTTTGTGACTTATGATAATTTAAATTTTATAACCACAAAAAGTTTTAATAAATACTGACGCAGTTACGTTCGTATTGTTTAAGTTTAACCGTCCCTGTTCTCATTCCTGGTTCCAGTTTATATTAGTAAGCTTTTCGGGCCATTACCGATGTATCAATTATAGTCCAATAAAGATAAATTTCTTGATAAACAATTTATTTTATGATAACTGTAGGTTTTATTTATGTTATTTATATGGAAATCATTAAAACGTTAAACTTTAAGGATCTTTCATTAAACTTAAGTATAGAAATTGTCGCTGGATTTTTTACAAAAACATAAATGAAAAAGGTTTGACAAACTTTTTCAATATCTAAAAACTGAAACATTATAATATTGAAGGAGCTAGACTTCACAAAAATATAAAGTATCCAATCTTGATCAGAAATTGAGAAGCTCGAGATGTTTCTGTGTCACGTTCTATACAGAAGGTTCTAGTACTATATGTGAATAAGTTGTGTTGTCATATATAGATCTTAAACGAAAATATGAAAGCGTATCTTGAAGCAATTTCGTTGTAATATTATCTGGTAGTAATATATTATTTTTTTGTACAGCTTCTGTAATTGCGTGGTTTGAGAACATCTCGTGTACGAATATAGTTGTTTATTTACAACATACTTATGGCATATTTTATTATTTTGCGTTGCGTGTTTACCTGTTATTCACATGAAAATTGAGGAATTACATAATAATGTTTGTAAAACTAAACTAATAGCGACTATAGCTATATATTATTTTGACATTGCATTAATAGTTCAGATACCCCTAGCAAGCAGCAGTCAGACGGAAACAAAAACTTTTACACATGATGTAGTTTAGAAAGAAGTTGGTCGTCTTCGATGCATATATATAAGAAACTCACTGCAAGGTATAAGCAATAATCCAATGAGATATTATTGATGATAAAGAACAGCAATAAAAATAACAACTTTCAAATTGTATTACTTTTGTTGCAAACAGTTAGCAAACGTTGTCCCAAATCCTAAGATTTTTTGGAGACATGAGAGGTTATAAATATCCAAATTTTCATTTAAGTTCAATGTCCTCATTATAAGTTCAGAATACAGGTGCAATTCCGTGATGGGCTGCAGACTGCAACCGCAGGTGAAACTGCTACTAGCGGCTCTGGTCGACCGCAGTGCTGCCTGCGGTCGCGGTTGCTTCTATTCCAATCGCAGCGGCATGCCGCGACCGACGAGTTATAGAACCAATCCAAATCCTCTCCTATTGCTTTCCACACATTATCTTTCACCAAATTATTGCGATAATTTGGATTGGATGTGTCATAAATAACTGGATGACCAGCAACAAAGTTAATTAATTTTTCTTCATCATACTCTGAAAAAGACGACATTTTTGTACGTGTGAACTGTCTGCAGTCCGCGACATCACTGACACTGCAGCGTGCGGTCGCTGCGTGCTGCGACTGCACGCGGTCATCCTCGTGAGGCCCACAGCCAAGCGGTGTGAAAAACCTAATTCAATCGGAGTACTGCTCATCATCTTTCTAGCGTCATCCCAGTTTCAACATTGGAGTACTGCTATCATCACAAAAATAATAATAACGTAATGCCAGTACCTATCACGTTCCTTTAGGCGAAAGAGTCTAGATCATCCACCTCCACTGTTTTAAATTAATTTGTAGTATAAATTTCCTAAATAACATTATCTTACCAAAGTATAATTAGTTATCTAGGCTTAAGAAAAATTATACAATGACTCGTAGACTATTTATAAACTTGGGGAGGCAATCTTTAGTAGGCACGTGAATAAGGAGTTCCCCTCGGCAATCATTACAATTAGAAACATTTGGATATTCTAAATTAATTCAGTTAATTACTACCCACAGTGAAAGTAATAAACAATATTGATTAGAAATATACCTTGGAACCAGACGGACTATTTCAACTTCCTACGTAAAACGATTTCTAAGAACTTCTGATGTTTATTTTTGTTCAAGTTTTATGTGATCGTTGATCGAGAAACTCGTAGCCATTGGCTACGGCGTAGCTTGTTTTACTATGGTGTGTAGAGTATTATGTAAATTTACTAAGAAGCCGTAGTTGATATAACAGAAGTTTTAGTTACTTCGATAATAGAGCAAGAGCCCACGACTGCCACACCTTCGTAATTTTATAAAAGCTGAAAGTTTTGCTTCCCATAAAGGTAAGGACGACCAGCGACTATAGAGTTTGGGTTGTGGTTACTTTGGCAGTTACCAGTTGGTAAAGGTGTAAAAGAAGTGCCTTCAATTTGTTAAAGTATAAAACCTAGTAGTACCTTAAGAAGATAAGTTGATTGTAATCACTTTATGTTAGTACTTTGAAAATTCGAATTGATCAGAATTTCCCTAGAAAGACTGAGAATTGTTTGCAGAGGGCAATGGAAGCGTGATTGTATTCATCCAGTTGTTCTAAGACAATCAAATCTCTGACATATGTTACTGTGTTTCACAGCGATGAATTTACAAGATACAACTTACCTGGTGATCTTCTCTGGATGTCAGGCTTAGAGCTAAATTAGACGCACACACAGATCTTAAATTGGCCAATATTAGACTGAATGAATTAGCCACTTAGCTGTTCCTCCAAACTGATGTCTTCAGGACAGGCTGCACGAGGTTTGGATTTACACAGTTTTCGAAAAATGTCAATATGTATAACAAATTCTATCACAATTAAACCGATGCCGGTGGTAGATGAAAAGCGGCAATTAACAAGGGTTCCAAATTTACTTCAATTCTACAAATCACACGACAAAGCAAAAGGTATGCTCAAAGGGAATTTTCCGGAAGCAAGAATGAGAATGATTTGATAGTTCATAGTGTGACCAGAGTCAAAATATTACAATAGACAAAATAAAATGTTGCTAAACTAATATTATCGATTCAACTTATCATAAACAATACTTATATTTCAAACCCGAATAAATAAGTAACTGTATACCTTTATGTAAACAGCAAATGACGTTGAGATTTTGGATAAAAGGAGCGAAAATGTAAACTTAACCTCTTGTATGCCGGAATGCCAGACACAATTAAAAAGCTATTGTGTCTCGCGTAGATTTGCGTTTCGGCATACAAGGGGTTAAGTCAGAAAATAAAGGTGGTCTCGAATGTTTTATAATCGGACACCAAAGATTCCGGTTGTATTAATAAATGTTGCCTACTTCAGAATTCTATAACGTATTAACCGATTCAAATTATTTTTTTTGGAAGAACCTGCCTCTCGTTTGAGGCTATCTAAGTTTGAGATTTGAAGTCGTTAGTTTTTTGGTTCATTATTTCATAGGACGTTATGGAATCATTATTCTGTCATATTTATTTAGGTATGATACTTTTAACTAAGCCTCACAATAGTCTGTAATGCTTTTCTCTAGTTTGATTAATTATGAAATAGTAAGCGCTACAATGAACCAATTAATAAAACAATGTCAGGCTCTCGAGTCTTAAACAAAATAAATAACAATATCCAGGCTAACTCGAAGTATTCAGAAACTAAACAAAATGTTAATCTAACAAAAGGTACTGTTCTGCGTTCAGTAAAGGTTTATTGTATAATATAAGCTTCAATTATTGTAAATACAAAGACGATGCAAAGCTTTTCTTAAAGGTAAGAAAATATATATCAATGGCACATTCGATAAAGGAATCACACAGCGGGGAATTATTGTACAAGATTAATTTAGGTTCAGTAAAAAGTTTTATTTCTATAGTAATTTTATTTCCATAAACATAAAATGTATGCAAAATGACGTACCGAAATATGGATTATAATTGTTTTCTTAACTCCATATCCATCACAAAGTATTGTCTTTGTCACAAAATATAATTAATTATAGGTACTTCATACAATAATAGATCTTACACAATTTAGTTATTCATTTTCCGTACCTTTAACCTTCATTACTCAAACATGTCTGACGTGAACAAATTATTTGCCAAGATTCAGTTATAAAAATACTTTTGTTCGTTATTTAGAATCAAATATAGTTACATATAGACACACTAACAAAATCCAACTGACTTTTCCAGCCTCCTTTTCACCAATGAGAAAAAAAACAAGTATTATTTCTAAGCTTATCAAAGTCAGTGACCACAACTGCCATCTTGAGAAAGCTTTATTAATTCTTGTGTCTTTCTAGAACGAGCGTAAATAGCATTCAAGTATTGAACAAAATGTTTTCACCAAAAAACCGTGTCATATGACTGTCCCAATAAATATTTTTTACGAAAGGTTCAGCAGGTAATAAAGGTATTTTTCCCTGTCAAGTGGATTTAATCTTGAACATCATAGCGCCCTGTCTCTTCACTTTCCACAGCTGATAACATGTTAGATATATTGCGAAAAAATATTCGTGAATTTATCAAGGAATTGTGGCATTATTTGGCATTAAATCAGTGTTTTCTTTATAAGTACAAAAAGTAAATAAAGCAATCAGACTTTCGTAGTGACATTTTTGATGGTATAAAATAGTGTAAACTTAGAACCAAGCCATTTAAAGTAATAAGTACTATAGTGTTTTTGTTCCTACACAATAATCAATAACTACCTTTGCAAAAAAAACACAGACATCACAATGAAAAATTGCTTAATCCCAGCAAAAATGATACGAACTAAACAATAGAAGCAAATGAACAATCGAAAGGATTCATTGCAAGCAAACGCTTCTGAGCAAATAGATATTAATTAAATATTAGTTAATTAATGCTCGTCCGACCGTTGATGGCGCTTAGGTATTTCAATTGATCACCGTCGTTCAATGAAAAGGTGACACTGAGATGCTTTGTTATTTATTATTGTCATGTTTGTGTCTCAATTAATTGTGCTCGGCTTTTTTTAGGAGACGAGGAAATTCCACCGCTTATAGCCCACTTCTCAGAACAATGAGCAATTTTGTGAGAAAAATACTTACGTGAAAGAGATCAAGGGTCTGTAAATGATATGTTTGGGCATACGCTGGAAATGTATGAAAGTCGTCTAATTTCATAGGTGGAATATCACGAATATGTATTGTTCATAATCTCCTATGTTTTGTAAAAGTAGTTTGAGCACTCACGATTCTTGTTTTTATTGTTCGACAGAACGCCACTACATACCTAGAATGGTTAAAAACTATTGAAATTCAAAAGTACGTTTTTAATTTCAATAGCTTCTTTACGTATACTTGTATATTATTATAAATATAATTTCCTTTTCCACGGATGAAAGTTGGTGTTATTTTATTTAGTTGGTAATTTAATTATAATGATTTAATTGTTTCACGTAATCATTGTTGATTCATTAATTATACTGCAACGCAGTTAATTACACAATTGAAAGCACAATTATTCCCAACGTGATAGTAAAATGTATTGTAATAATAAGTATACACTTAAATTATATTTCATAATCCAATAGCATAGCGTTAATATACTGAGGGTCATCAGGGTCTAGAATTATAATATCAAGCAATTGAGTGCTTTCATAAAAAAAATAACCTCTCGATAAGCAAATGATCTTGTGATGACAGAGCTTATCTTAAAAAGTTTTCCTCCTTGCAGTTCAAGGCAGTTTTGATAGTTAGTCTTCTTTATTTTCGTAAAAGTGTATGACCACTTCTGGTGTAATAGTTGCTGGGCCTTCCGACGCCAACGCCTCAAACAAGGCTTACCGATTCTTGTAATGAGATAAGAACCGGGACCGATGGCCTTATGTGTCCTATTGCCCTTCAAAGCATGGGAACGCATTGACTTAAATGAAAAAGCATGAAAGCCTCCACAAGATTTCGATGTTCATGTATTTTCTGTTTAAAATTTCTTTTTATAATCAGAACGTAGAAATCTTAGACTACACGACAAGTGGTCACCCTTATGGTGACATCACTCAACGTTGTGATAGTAACAGGTAGTAGGGCCTTGCTGATTTCAGCATGAATGGGCCGGCTCGACGGGGGAAAAGTAATACCCTCTCACATAATATCAACGTAAAGTAACAGTACTTAAACTGTTGCGTTTCATTCGGTGAGTGAGAGTGCCGGAGGCTTTTTCCCCTATTCCATCCTGCCTCATCCCACTCCTCATCCTATGCCTTTTCCCATGGCAACGCACTTGTCCACAGGGGTCCTGTGGTGTTGCTTGTGTCATGTGCGGCGGTAATTGCTTACCATCAGGCGATCCGTCAGCTCGTTTGCCGACTATATTTTATAACCATAAAAAAATTAAGTCAAGCCTTTTATTAAAAGACTTTTACATAGAGATACGGTGTTCATTAATTATGTGTTGATACGTGAAAATGCAAAATTTCTGCATTTCACCTTGTAAATGAACGTAGATGTAGCGCATGAATGACCATCGAATTGCATTATCCATTCAATTACGACCACTCATGCCTCATTCATTTTTTATTAATCCATTATTTTCAATTAATTTGCTGCAAACATTAATCACTTGGGATTTAAACTAAATATGTAATGTTTTGCAAATAATTTATTAGTTATTTATTTCTGGTGTAATCCGTTAATCTCGTTTTATTTATTGTTTTAATTGTTTACAACAATAACGAAATAGATATACGAGAAACAGTTAAGCCTTTCAGATATTTTCTGACGATTCTTTATGTGTTTGAATTTGTAGAATGTAGTGTCATTTTTTTTTTATAAAGCTCTTTGCTCGAGTTCTATAAATACCGTACTAGCAATAATTATAACTAGTCGTCGGTCCCGGCTGTCATGAAAGTCTTTGACGGTCATTATACGGACTTTTACCTATAAATAAACTGACACTAGTCTAAACCAGGGAATATAGCTATCCCATTGGGTTGCGGAGGTCAGACTGCAGATTCTGTGGAAAAGCTAATATTCAGACAATTCCGGTTTGACTAGAAAGTTCTAACTGGGATAACGCTAGAAAGATGAGAATGATGATAAAGCTATGCAGACTGAGACTCTTTATTCACACTAAACGTAAAATAATACCAGAGAAAATGTTAAAATACTGACTGCCTCGTTGGTCTCGCGGCATAAATGTGCACGTGGGATTGGTAGGTCTCGGGTTCGATTCCAGGGTCGGGCAAAAGTGTTATTGGGTTTTGCCATTAGGAAATTCTCAGTAGCAGCACGGAGTCTGGTAATGTGCCCGGTACGGCAATAGGCTCGCCCCCTATTACGTGGGACCTAAAAATTCATGCCGAAATGTGGGTGTAATATAACACCTCTGCCTACCCCTTTGGGGATACGGGCTTGAGTCTATAAAAAAAAAATTTAAAATATTCATAAACAAAATTGCTGTCCTCGTCAAGTGTAGAAAAGACTAAAGTATGTATTTTACGTACCAACAAGATAAATTACATACTTTGAATAGCATTCCTCACAAAGCATTCTCACATGCAAATGAAATGCGCATTCATTTTTATTTGTCACTAGCTGTCCAAAGAGACGTTGTCTTGTCCAAATTTCAAGTAATAAAGTAAGTACATGGTTCTCAATTTTTGTATCGCGTTTTGAATATTTTATTAAATTTTACGTAAAAGCTTTATATATTAAATTTTGAGTTATTGAGCTTATGATGACAGCGATTAAAGGATTAGTCCATTTTTGTTGCTATTAAAACAAATAACATTCATCCTACTCAATTTCAATCTGTAATATCTTTAAAACATTACATTTCTAATCAACATCTTACGCAAAATTAATCTTCCTACTTGTCTTTATTATAACTTCTACTAATTCAGTGCAGTAATAATTTTCAATGTCGCAGTGATTGGGAGAACATGTCGCTTTATGGCAGCAATTGCATAGCGACGATAAAGTACGCCATCTGGTTGCAGTCCCGACTTAGATAATTTACTGACTTCACTATATGTGATTCATACTGTATGTTGTGCTAAGGGACGAAAGGAACATTTACAGAGACGAAGCAATATAATACTTCCTACCGTGCTTCATCAGTCCGTAGGATGTTCGCTTCGGCATGATTAATAAGCCATTCACACAAGACTCGTCGTGGTAGGTACTTGGTCTACTTCCTGAAGATGTTGTTCGGGCTGGTAATCGTACGGATGGAGACCGGCTGCGTTTAGCAGTCTCCACATTGCGGGTTGGCTCATACCGAAGCGACGTGCTGCATCGTATGTGCTGGCTCGTGGATAGCTTTCGAAGAATTCGAAGATCAAGTCTTCGACATCAGTAGCCAGGCGAGGTCTGCCCTACCCTAGTGCATGGCTAGGGGTTGTGAACTGGCCATGATCCAAAAGCCTTTGGTTGGCCGCTAAAATATTCCGTTCACTTGGAACTACTGGGTTGTTAACTCCTTGAGCTTGCATACGAGGTACACTTTCTTGTTCGTACATTGTTCTAGCTGCACGAAGGCTTTCACCACTGAGTAAATAAATTAGTACCATTTCGTAGCACTTGCGATTTGAAAATCGTTGGGACGTCATTCTAACGAGTTACGACCGGAGCGCGGCGAGTGCGTCGGCGCTTGCGCGAAAGTGCGACACGTGTCACTTTTTCGATGCGCCCGAGTTGACTGCCACGCGCCGCGCGGCCGGCACGGCACCACGCTCCGCACCCCGCGTCCATGCACGTCCCGTACCCCTGTCGCATCGCGCGCGTGTTTGATAGTATTATTGCAATGAATAACGTTGTGTCTATGATTTCCTTGTTTCTCGGATATTTTTACTCAGATTTGGTGGCATAAAAAAGTAAAAAGTTATGTATGGAAATGTGTTCTATTATTGATATAGAACCACAGAAAAAAATATCCGAACTACATAAAAAAATACCCTGTATATTAGGAACAAAGTTACTACTAAAATGCTCCCTTGAGGCACCCCAAAGGTGGGATTAGGAATATCCACGCTAAGGTTTGTACCTAGTTTTACACACTGACATCTGTCGCTAAGATAGTCGGTATGTAGTTGCAAGTGTGTGCCTCTTATTCCCTCGTGCTCAAGCTTTCTTAACAGACCTGGAACTGAAACAGAGTCAAAAGCTTTGGTAAGGTCTAGGAAGATCCCAATAGTATGCATCCCTTTATCCAGAATAGTCACAATGTTGACCACATTACATGACGACATTAACCATGTGAACTGCCTGGTTTGTTGATTTTTGCGCTCTAAAAACAAACTGCCTGTCTGAAAGTATATTGTTCAATTCCAGGTATTTCACTAATCGATTATTTATGAGTTTTTCCAAGACTTTAGATAATGCTGGCAAGATTGAAATCGGCCTATCGTTGTTAACACAACTTCTTTCTCCAGTTTTGTATATTGGAATAACTATAGCTTTTTTCAAAGACTTCGGAAATATACCTTCAGACAAATATATATTAAAAATGTGGGTTAGTGGAGGTGCAAGGAAGTGCTAAAAATTTTTGATTATAGACGTAGAAATGCCATCTCACCCTACTGCTGAAGTATCCCTTAGTCCCGTTATTATTTGAACGACTTTGTCAACGTCAATATCTAATAAAACAAAAGACTTAAGCGCAGATTTACATGATTTGTTACACGTGTCGTGCAATGAAAAGTTTCTTTGGTGCAAGATTCTTTCTCCAAGTGATTTGCCAGCGTTAGCGAAAAATACATTTATTTTGTTAAGTGCCAGTGTGGGATTTGATTCGGATTGAAGTAAATCTAATGGTGGTTCTTGATTTTTGGTGGTGAAGGTGCATTTTTTTATAAATTTTCATACTAATTTGTTGTTATGGCCCGCCTTTTCTAGTTCAGCTTTGTTGTATTGAATCTTTAATTTTTTTAGGAGGTTGATACAAAAATTGCGATATCGCTTGTAAGACATACATATAATTTCATTAGCGGGTGCTTTCTTAGCTTTCGAGTGCAATTTGTCTCTATGCATCGCAAAAGACCTTGTGTAATCCACGGTTTTGTTATTTTATGTCTGTTAGATAATTTTATAGCAGTTGTATTTTTGTGAATTGACTTTGTGTCTTTCACACTAATTCGTTTATGAGGTAATCGGGTGAAATATTAGGATCAGCACAATAGTAAACGGGGTCAAGATCTATGTTAGGTAAATCAATTGCAAGGTGCTCCATGTTTATTTTAGTATAGCTGGGCGTGCATTTATGTTTAGGAAATGATAGTTGTAAAGATAATAGGATAGTGCTGACATTGTAAGCAGACTGGCTTGTTTTATGTGACACAAATGTGGGTTGTTATTCTATGCTTCTTTTCAGGACAAATTCTACATGCATTTCCTATCCTTTTTATGAGTGTAAGTGACTGGTCATCCACTGTTACCATATCACCTATTCTATATATTTTATAACAAAGTTATGGACGTGTATCCTTACAGGCTACAGGTGATTTTTAAATAAATATTACTCACGTGGTTTTCATCGAATGACGCAACTTCGTCCTATACTATTCGTTTTGTTACTAAAACTGAAGCTACTGAGCAATTCAGGCATGGGGAGTAAGAGGAAGTTCACAAAACTTAGGAACCAACAGTCGTCCGGAACCTGTAAGGCTACACGTCCATACTTAACCTTTTGACCGTCGCGATACATATAACAATAGAAAATCTATTATGTCTCGCACTGATCAGTGCATTGGCAGTTGAAGAGTCAAAGGTTAACTTTGATCGTCTGTCTGAAATAATGTGGTTGTAACCCATTATTTAGGGCTATACCATAATATAGCCTGCCTCGAGAAATGGTCTATCCAAACACAAAAATAATTATTAAAATCCAACCAACTAATTCTACCCTCAAACTTTTGCCAGTTCCTAAGATTAAAGCGCTAACCAAACAAGCAAACTTTTTAGCTTTATAATATCAGTATAAGTTAACGAACACAGAAAATATCTTCTTATAAAAACTATTCGTGTAGCATGTTATATCATGTTCCGTGCGCAAAGCCAACCTCAGCACATACCTACAACGCATTGGCAGTTATACACCAAATTAATTGTGACAAACTTAACCTTAAAAGAAAATATATTTATAACCTACTGACACACATTTATTTCACCACATTTAGTCAGTCCATCTCTAATCAGCGCTCCTATATCAATATATCGGGATGGTCATTAGTACGGGACGTTAACTAACTACGAAACGGAAGTTTGACGATGGCGCGCTTCGACAGAGTCTAGTGTGACGTTCGCTACAGTTGAAGCGGGAGGTGACGGTTGACGTTCAACGGAGCAGCACAACTCTCACTTCTCATGGAAACTCCGGGCGGACAACAAGTACCTAGAAACTGTCACTCGTTTTGTGTTCAGTAATCCAGAATAATTATAGTCAGTTTCGTTAATTTGATTTGCTGTGAACTTATAACAAACTGTGAAGCGTTGATACCGGCCAAAAATCAAGTAACCCGTCGTCAAATATAAAGTCGGGTGAAAGTAGTTTCTGCTCTCAAATTTTTCCCCGATCTCTTATTTGTATCAGTTCTGATGTTTAAGTTTCTAGGGATTAACCGCGAACGAACTAATTAGGCTCTTATAAACAAAAGGCTCTTTGCTAAGCCGACAGGTATCGTTGCAAGCCTCTAAACGTGCTTAGATTAGTTCTTGTAATGAAATTGTTCTGTATGACCCACGTTTTGGGCTGACCAATGTGGTTTGTGGGTACAGACAACAAAATTGTTTTGTATGCGGACGTACAAGATAAATGCTTTTTAATTTGATTTATTTTTATAGACGATAGGTATATAGATACTCTGCTACATGCTGCGAAATAACTAGGTCTCTTTTATTTTTAAATAACAGTTTTAACAGCGAGCATTAAACGATTTTGCATAATCACAAACGACAACCTCGTTTTGATACTTTTTAATGATTTCAACAAGCCAAAATCTAGCCAAATTTGTTTTTTGGATGTTCGAACACAGCGGAAAATCTGGCCAATTTTTGAGGTATTTGAAGGTTCATATCTTTTTTAATATTAAATTTACGAGAAAAAGGAAAACATAGGGACATGCCAATCGGAGCCATACATCTTTTGGAAAAAAATAATTGCTCTACTGGCATTATCCAGGGAGAAAACAGGAGACTACGTTTGTATGGAAAAACGGCCGTTGTGTTTCCTCTTAATGTCAAATCTTCTTCGTAAAATATTATGAAAGTCTTTGTCGTCTAGTTAATATGAGGAAATGTATGAATTCAGTTGATTCCATTTATTTATATTCGGACAACAGGCTTATTTCACGTTTATTCGTTTGAGGTTCGGTAAGAGATACTTCTATACTGATGACGTCAGCAAATTTGTGGTGATTTCATCTACCACTAATAAAAACGTCACCCAATTCAGTCTTCAGTCGTGTGGGGTTATCCCCACACGACTGAAGACTGAATTGGGTGACGTTTTTATATCTTGACTGAGGTTGTCGAACTCAGCGTACGGTAAACACGATTCTTTCATACAAACACAAAACTTCTCTCGAGCTTATTGTTTATTCATTAAAAAGAATGCTCTTTCTCTCCGTTTCACTTTGTCAACAAGTAAAAAGCGTGGCCTTAGGAAAATAATTATGTTCGAGCATTTGACAATCTATAATTCGAATGTTTTCTCTACAATGTAACATTCAATATAATCCTAAAACCTATAAGACCTTTCGTCGTAATGAACGAATCTTTTTTCTTATGTGGGTTTTACTTACCTGTCGGTAAATAAGAACGTGATTTTTCTTAGAGGCTTAACCCCTCATGTTTCACAGCTTAACCCTCAAGCTCTACGTCAAACATGTCCAGATTACTCGTGTGATTATTAAGCTGTTGATAAATGGAATTGTATATTTTATCTTGAAAAATGAGAGTAGGTATAGTAAAATATTCCTAATTAGTATCTTCTTTTGCTTTTTTCGGCCAGGTTATTTTGCTTTTATGAAAACTACTGACTTCAAGCCCTGAAGATGTCTTGAGGGAACGTCAAGTGAAGATTCAGTTTTTTAGGTGAGCGTCATAAATTATTTGTTTGCCTAAATAAATCGAGAAAATGTTTTTCCAGGAAAATATACAAGGAAACGTTATTTCGTACATAAATTACGTATGTTTATCAAGATTACGTTGGCAGGAAAAATGTAGAGGCGTACTTTCATGTAGTCTAATTGGATCAGGGTAACATGTAACAAGCGTCGGTTCGAAACTTCGCTCCTGAGGTCGTTGGTTCAACCTCTTGGGACACCAACTGTAATTGAGTTTTTCTCTTATAAAATGTACTACACGCGAAGATTACATTGGTAGCCAACAAAAGGCGTTAAAGTGGCTTTCCATTACTGACAAAAATAATTTGTTAGTTTAAATAAAATCAATAAATCCTTGTGCTGGTACAACTGACACCTTTATTGTATTTTCAATTTATATTTTCTTTGTGCTTTTCCAATTTATTAATAAACTATTCTGACGGATCGCCTATAAATCTCACTTATTAAAAGCTGAGCTTTGTCTATGAAAAATACGCAAAATGCACTCACCATGTTCCTGCATTACTCCATCTTAAATATACCACAATACATGGACATTGATTTACGGAAAGAAAGAAAGCAAGGAAAGTTTACATCATAATTAATCGTAACAGTCAAGTGGCAATTAAAACGAACCTTAATTTACTTTGAGTAGGCACTCATTTCGAAACATGACTAATGCTATTAGATTTTTCGTTCCATTTCTTTAATCATGTACATAAATTTAAAAAAATATATGCAGTCTCTATATCTTTTGCAGATTAACAAATCTAACCCTGACCTAACATGGGATGGAATGACATTTATCTATTTTATACTGTTTAGTCTTAAAACATGTTTAGAATATCCTCACATTTAAAATAAAATAGACTTCATACGGAGCTTCACCCGAGTAAATTATAAACCTATACCTTCCTCAGAAATCACCTTTCTATTAGTTTGATTGTTTGAGTGCTTGCGTTCATACAGACAGACAGGAAGACAGGTGAATTCAATTTAATTTTATAATATGTATAGATACAAAAAGGTATATATTTATTTATTTATTCGCTTTAAACACTTTGCGAAGGTATATAGATGGCCTTAATGCCTAGACATTTTCTCCCAGTCTACCTCAGGGTGGTGCAGAGATTAATGGTAGGTGTATTCTAAAAGGTTGAGTTTGAATTACCTATATAAGGTATATATATATATTTAAAAGGAATCTCTGCCTTTTCTCCGAAAATTGTTCAGGCGATTATCCGCTGAGATGAATGCGCCGTTATCTTACAATTGCCGCCGGGTGAACCCGATAGCTTATAATGGCCGCCGCCGCGCGATAACCTAAACAATTTTTTGTCGACTCGTATATAGCACGAATCTGCTCTGAAGTGATTTTTTTCTTAAAGCTAATGAATGACTCTTTCAAGTGTTAGCAAGTGTTTGTTGATATTTGGTTTCTAATTTATTATACTTATTGTCAAACATTGACGAGCGTTGAAAACACGTTTATATTAACTTTGAACGGGTTTATATTAAAAAGTAAATCGGTGACATATATATTTTATGACTTTTATCGACGTAATGGTTATATCTGCATGCGATAAATTTAAAAAATCACCACTTTTTAATAATAAAAATAATTTTATCAATGTTCAATTGGCGCGAAATTTTTGCCGACGGCGGGACCGCACGGGAACAATTGACGTTTTGTGTAATGGTTTATTTAATCTAAATAAACCATTACATTACTGTTGCAATGTTATATAACTAGGAAATGTATTGAAGTAAGAAGTTAAACAAAGACCAAGGCAAGTCACCGTAGAGTGAACAGCTACAAAACTAAAAACATCGCAATTGCTCACTCTAAAAAGTTGCATACATTATTATAGCAAAAAAAGGGACAAAAGTCACTTGGGTTCACTCAACGGATATTGAATCAAAGTGACAAAAGTCACTGAGGTTCATTTGAGCAGTTATCACTTGCCAACTAACTTTTCGCAGAATAATCATTTGCCAACTTGTGATATAATTTTGTTTTTATTTCCCAACCTCACAGTTGCCAACTTTACGTTTGGTCTTCCTTTTGTTGTCGCAGTTCTAACCTAACCGATGTAGCATATTTAGATGCCCTGTGTAGTGAAATAAAAGCGATTTGGTTCTGGCACTTCGCGCGGCCGCTGCCGCGGCACGCTCGCTTCGCTCGCTCGTGCGTTGTGGTTGCAGTTCTAACTTAACCTAACCAGCCATTGTTTCAGTTGACGTGCATTGTTTATCAGCATACTAACCTAAACTAACCTAACCGATTCCTTTCGATTTCACCGGAACTTCCCGAAACATCACCTGAACAGACGAAACGTTATTCGTCTAAAAGTTGTCTGGCCTAATAATTTGACAAAAGATAAATGCCCCAAACGTATTTTGTCATTACAATAATCAGCTTAACAATAATTCTACCAAATGAAATGTTGTCATAGAAAAATTTGACAATCGTTAGTTGTCAAAGTGAAAAATAGGCGAAACGTTGGTTGGCAAGTGATAATCGGCCAAACAATATTCGGCGAAAAGGCAGGATCCCATTTAAAAGACATTATGGACGCATATATAACATAAAATTACATCACAATAATGATACATGTATATACCTACATACACTTACATATTATATGTACATATATAAGTAAATATAAACCCAGGTAATAAATATATATACCAATACATAAGATAACTTTTAGGTATTATATTATGTATTATATTCTACGTCCCAATTTGTCAAACCTACGCTCTTATAGTAGAACATGGATAGGTACTAGTGTTATCAATGTCACTATAAATCAATTTCAGAGGACGACCTTGCCAAAGTGGCGGCGATGTGAAATCTATACCGAAGATTTATATACAGCTGTGGAGGAAGTATGACTGATGTCCATTCAAAGTGGCGTAAGAATCGCCTGTGTTTAGCAATAGATCAGACAGAAATGATTTGTTAGTGTCTTGTTTTTGACTATTGTTTCATAAAACTTTTTAGAGTTGGACATTATTTGAGTAAAACACTAGCAGCCTACATCACCAAGTTAACGATGACCCTGTTTCACATAAAAGGATGTTGGCTTAGAAAGCAGGCAGATGAAAGCTAAGAAGGAAAATCTAGTATCAACTAATGAGATAAGCCATTTTGAAAATTGCGGAAACGGTTTATTGCTTGTTAAATAACTTTGACACAATACGTGGTGTTTGTTTGGTTCTGATGTATATTTAGAAGCATAAAGTTACTATTGTTGGCGAAAATCGAAATGTAGTTGATGTTTTACTACATGACATTTTACCAGAATATATTTGATTAGATTGAAGACAATCAGACTTAAATGCTTTCTTCACAAAGCTAACTAATACTTTGCCCATTTGTAATTAGATTAACTTTTATCAGAGTTATCGATTCAACTTACTAAATGAAATTTATAACTTTTGTATTTGATGATAAAAGTAGTAAAGTTTTTTAAACAAATTACTGACTTCCAATAAGGTCACCAATATTGCCGCCTGCCTGCTAATAAGCTCGCCCACACAGTTCGTAGGTCGGAAGATCACTTGAGGCACATGTGTGTATCATTTGCCTAAACTTTGAGATAGAACCAATTATTTTGGTAATATATTTCTCAGAAAGTTTGCCTGAGATAAATTTGCTAATGAATCATTATTTCCTAATAAATTAAGCATATTCGTGACGCCGTTTGGGTTACCCACCTCAGTGCTTCTGTGCTTAGGCGCAGCGTTCCGTGAAGTCACAAGCTATTTTTCAAATTCCTCCATTAAACTTCTTGCGGGTTCCCAGACTGTTAAGCTTTCCCCGGGACTTCACGGGTGTCAAAACACGGTGTCTTCAATAGTCACTGCTGCTTAAGCTGACTAAAAATTTGATACAGTAATGGGAATGAGGGTGGGATAAGTCTCAAGTCACAAGTTGTGCAGGACTATGTGACAGTGATAACAAGCGGATATTACATCTCGGCCGATCCTGTGCCAGTTAAAGCGACCGTGGCCGGTCAACACCTGGGTCAGCTGTGAAGTCCCTTCAACCACTCACCTAAAACGGATCTTACCATTACCACCACTGTTACTGTGTGCTACAGGTTCATTATATGAAAGCAGTACATCATATTAATTTGTGCCCTTTGTTGGGAGAAAATGTAGACTTCTAACATTTTGTTTTATTGGATATCTAATTAATACATTACTGTCTCTGTAGTCTAGTGTATGCGCCTGCTGATATTCTGCTGGTCTCGAGTTCGATTTCTAGGTTGGCCAACAATTTTACGGGTTTTTTATTTCTATGTAGCAGCTCGGAGTCTAGCAATGTGCCCGGTAACCACAGAACATTTATACTCTGAGAGAAGAATGTCAACTTCATACATAAAATTTGTGAGTAAATTTCTCCTTGGCGTCTAGCGCCATCTATTTGCAGCCCACACAAAACTATTGTAAACATCATGTTTGTATTAGCGCGGGAAATTTAAAATTGGTGGTATATATACTATAATATAGTTTAAAATAGGATGCACTGTATTTTTCGAAGAGTTCCTTGAAGTTAATGTGTATGCAGATTTAGATTTGGTGAAACTGATTAGTAATAAAATCAGCATTCCAATGAAAAATCTTCAAAGAAAACTATCAAAAAACAGTTTAGAGTTCAATAAAATATGTAACTTCATAATAAGAGATTTATTTGTTAATAGAGCAATACATACAAATCTTAGTGTGATTAAACATGTGCATAAATAATATATCCGACTGTTCATGTTCTGCTAGCACTAGTTCATTTAAGTTACTGGAGTCTATAACTCGCAAAATAACACTGGATTTCACAAAAAAACACTAAAACGGAGGAACAAGGTGCTCGACTCAACGTTTTTAATGCAGGAGAAATCAAACAGTAGTTTATATATCGAAAATAAACCGAAATTACAAGATAAACGGTGCGCTAGCGGCAGCAGACATTATTCTTGTAGTGTTACCAGTAAATGTGGTTAACGTGCTTCGCTCTATTAATTAATTACCAAAAATATCATTCATAATTATTTCAAAGCGTTTAACATAGTATTTGTAATAAAATAAAAACTTTTTAATCTTAAGTGTATTTTTTCAGTGGTCATTCTCTTCATCAGCCATTATATCGCTATCTCGTTTTCCCACTATCGATGTCTCTGTCATGACTAACAGCCCACTTATAAAAATCTCGTAGAACTGAGTTGACCGATCCTGCCGGTAACGGCAATAGGCTCGCCCCTATTTCGCGGGACCTACATAACATGGCGAAATGTTGGTGTAATAAAATAATACTCCCTGTGCCTACGCGTTCGGGGATACATCTTAAAAAAAAGGATATTTAGAAAACTTGTGTCACAGTGTGCTTTCAATCCCCTCTGTAACGGCTTCATCGATTTTATATGATTTATTGCGCATATTTAGTAGATATGAAAATAGTCCGTAGGCTATTTTTCTTTACTAATATATATTTTTTTATATGATTTGGCATCAAAAATACCTGCAACCTAAAAAACGAGAATAATAATATGGCAAAACAAAGTTAACTGGGCAGTCTTGTATATTTTTATTGGTAAGTGTTTTAGATCAGAGCAATCCTTCTGTGTTTAAACATATAAATTATGCCAAATCTCCTACTATATCGTCCATATGTGCTCTTAGTATATAGAAAGGCGTTCTGTACTCATTTTGTATTTGCAAATATGTCTACACAATACAAAATTACTACGTCTGGCAATAAGGCGGAAGGCGGCACAAACCGCTGCCGCAGCCGGTGCTGCCTCTACAAAAACAGCGGAGCAGGCCGCTATCGCAGGTCCCAGTAATGTGACCAGCGCGCAGCCTGCGCTCAGCAGTAGGGGGTGTACGAAGACCGGAGGCAGTACGGGGAAGCCGCCTGCCGCCAAGCGGCGGGCTGGTCACCCTGGACGGCATCCAGCCCCAGCACCACCAGGAAACACGGCAGGTAAAACTGTCGGAAACAAGGAAAGAGGTGAGGCCAAACGTGCTCTCAACGAGACCAGCTCGCCTCGAGGGGAGCACAAGAAGCCCCGCCTCGACTCCTCCACGATAAAAGGTAAGTCCTATGCACAGGCCTCCAAGGCATCTCTGGGCGTTGCAGTAACATGCAAGCGCACAGGGAACTTGCCGAAGGAGTTCGTGGACCGGATACTCACGAAGATTCAAAGGAAGATCCTGAGTGACGCCTGGTCGACTAAAACCCCAAAACGCCCCGCCCCTGCGTTCACCGGGAAACCCATGTACGCGGACGGGGTCCTCAAACTCTGGTGCGCCGACGAGGCAACGCGTACCTGGCTGACGGAGGCGGTCTCTCTCCTGGTCCCACCACCGGGCTTCGAACTGGAGGTTAGGGGCCAGGAAGAGGCCCCGAAGAGAGTGCGGTGCGGCGTTGTCGTTCCGAACGAACAGGGAGTCTGGGACGACGTGCGCGACGTAGGTCGAGCTCTGGAGTTCCAGAACCCCTGGTTGGCGGTCGACAAATGGTCTCTGCTGCACTCGGAGAGACAGTCAGGTGGGTGGTTCCTGGTCGTGGGCGTCCCGGAGGAACAAGTCCCAGTCCTGGTGCAGAACGAGCGCCGCCTCGCGTTGGGGCTGGGCGCAGTCTACGTCCGGTTCCGGGACTCTACAGGCAAGTATGTCGACCATCCTCCGGGATGCGACAACTCCACACAGCAAGTCTCAAACACCCAGTCAGGATGCTCCGCGGAATCCGGCCCGTCAGAGCCGGCCGCGTCTGGCTCGGAGGCTGGCCCGTCAGCCGAGGGAAACTCGGAAGATGAGAGCCTGCTCCTGAGTCCGGTGCGGCGGGACGACGGGGTGGAGGCCGGCGACATCCTGGCTGGCCTAACGCAGCTGAGGGTCGGGGGGGAGGGGACATCACCCACAGATGAACCCTCTGCCTAGTGACGTCAGCTGCCTACAAATCAACCTCCATCATAGCCAAACGGCCACTGCGCAACTGCGCAAGTGGATGGAGGTCCAACATTCAGCCATCGTGCTCATCCAGGAACCTTGGATAAGGGGTGGCCTCATTAGAGGCCTCTCCAGTCTGGGAGGTAAGATTTACTCTTCTACTGACCACACACATCCAAGAACCTGCATACTTACAACTAAAAACATCAGAGCCCAAGCTTTAATGGAGTTCTGTTCCAGAGACATCACAGCAATACAAATCGAAATAATACAGCAGCCAAGGAGTATAGCGGTCGTTTTCGCATCGGTCTACATGCCCGAGGCCGAAGACCCGCCTCCGTTCGACCTCACGCGTCTGGTTAACCAGTGCGAGAGAACCAATACGGAGGTCGTAATAGGAACGGACTCCAATGCCCACCACCAAATGTGGGGCATGGACTGCAACAATAACAGAGGTATGTCATTGGTTGAATACTTATTCACCACTAATCTTACCCTATTAAACACAGGTACGGAGCCCACCTTCGTCACTAAACGTAGTCGGACAATTATCGACTTAACTCTCGCAACAGAAGGAGCGGCTGAACGCATCAAGGGATGGCACGTCTCGAAAGAGGCATCATGCTCAGACCACAGATGGATCAGCTTCTCCATAAAAGTATGTACAGCCATATACAGCCCACACAGCCCCGCAGGAAACCACACAACACTGACAAAGCAAAGTATGTCCTACTACTTAAAGAGAAACTTACCCTTACGGCCACGCCGCCGGTACTGGGTGACACTGTACAGATCGACGATCAGGTATGTATACTGACGCAGTCGATGCTTGACAGCTATTATGCAGCTTGCCCGGAAACCACTCCGCCTTCAACCCCGGGGAAACAACCCTGGTGGGGCGCTGAACTTGAACGTAAGCGCAAGAAGGTAAGAAAGTCTCTAAATAGGGCAATGAACACAAGCGCGGACGCAGATTGGGACGCTTATAAAGCGGCCAAATCAGACTACAGGAAATGCCTCAGATTCAGACGCACCATGGGATGGAGAAAATTCTGTGGGAGCATTGAATCTTGCCAACAAGCAAACCGGATAAGGAAACTACTGGCCCAACAACCAACGGTTGCACCAGGTACTCTCCGTAAACCGGATAACACATACACCACATCGGAGGAGGAGACAAGACGCGTCCTACTCGAAACACACTTCCCAGGCTGCGTCCTCACCCCGGTAATAACGTGGCACGATACACCAACAGTGGCGACCGAACACGAATGGAGACACGCAAACAACGTGGTCACAGAAGAAAAACTCCGATGGGCCATCGATAGCTTCCACCCCTTCAAAGCAGCCGGACTGGATGGCATCTTCCCAGGGTTATTACAATGGGGAGGAGAACCTGTCCTTAAAAGACTCCTGGCAATTATGAGGGCTAGCCTGGCCCTCAGATATATACCGAAGAGGTGGAGGGAAGTTAAACTAATCTTCATACCAAAACCAGGCAAAACAGACTATACCCATGCAAAGTCCTTTAGACCAATAAGCCTCACCTCCTTCATGCTTAAAGCCTTGGAAAGGCTTTGCGAGAGGGAACTAAGATGTGGGGCTCTTAAGCACCTACCCTTACATGCCAGCCAACATGCATACAGCTCAGGGAAATCGACGGAATCGGCCTTACATCAGGTCGTGAACCAGATAGAAGCTGCTATACAACAAAAAAGCATCTGCCTGGGCACCTTCATCGACATAGAAGGAGCCTTCGACAAGACAAACTTTTCCAGCATAAGCAACGCCCTAGCCAGGCATGGTGTGGACCAGATGCTCATACAGTGGATCCAAAACATGCTCAGCAAAAGGGTAGTGCGCCTGCAAGGCGACACTCAGACAGCCTTGATAACTAAAGGGTGCCCGCAGGGAGGTGTACTCTCCCCGCTATTGTGGAACTTAGTCATCAATGAACTCATAGACAAACTCAACGCGAGATACTTCTTTACAATAGGTTATGCAGATGATCTAACCATACTCACCTCAGGTAAGGTAACCAGTACAGTGTACGACCTAACCCAACAAGCCCTACGCATAGTAGAGTGGTGGTGTAATGAGTACGAATTATCTGTAAACCCGACCAAGACCGAACTAGTTATGTTCACACACAAGCGCGCGCTGGGTACTTACCGATTGCCCAGGCTATTTGATACAGAGCTTAAGCTGTCTACCGAGGTCAAGTACCTGGGCGTCACTCTCGACAGCAAATTGACATGGAACAGCCACATGGAAAATAAGCTCAATAAAGCCAGCATCATCTTCTGGCAGTGCAAGAAGATGATAGGTAAACGATGGGGCCTATCCCCCAAAATTGTCTTATGGCTCTATAAGACAATAATACGTCCGATGGTAAGCTACGGCGCAGTAGTGTGGTGGCCTCGGACCAACCTAATAACGGCCGCCAACAAGCTTCAGAAGCTTCAAAGACTTGCATGCCTAGCGGCCACGGGCTGTATGAAAACAACGCCAACAGCGGCACTTGAAGTGTTGCTGGACCTGCCTCCATTGCACCTGTTCATACAACAGGAAGCAACGATGTCGGCAGTCCGGCTAAGAGCCCTGAAGCTCTGGAAAGACACCAACACACCGCACACTAACAACTTAAATACACTCTTTAAAGAAGTTCCTATTACACAAGCCATTGGCGACCGTATACCGAAACAATTTGTTTTCGACAAGAAATACAAAATCCAACTGTACGAGGACATACACGAAGGAGCAGTTAACCACAACGAGCTCACGATCTTCACAGATGGGTCTAAAACAGATACAGGTACGGGTTCAGGAGTTTTCTCCGAGGACCTAAACATCAACATCGCAGCACCGCTGGGAGCCTACAACACGGTCTACCAGGCCGAATGTTTTGGCATAATCCTAGCTGCCACAGCAATCATGGCACGTGAGGTAAGGGAACGGTCCATTAGGATCCTCTCAGATAGTAAGGCTGTCCTCTCAGCCCTCAAAAGCCATACTGTCACCTCGGCGCTCACGCTTGAATGCCACCAGAAACTAACAGAGGTAGGTAAACTAAACAAATTAACACTGCAATGGATTAAGGGCCACAGTGGCTCAAGAGGGAATGACGCAGCCGACGTACTTGCCAGAAGAGGGGCCACTTTAGAGGTGGTGGGACCCGAGCCCATTATTCCCCTCCCTTCTGGTTTTTATCGCAACCTGGTAAGAAATAGGACCAGGACCAAACACAACCAGTCCTGGATTGGTATTGAAACTTGTAGGCAGGCCAAGGAGGCTCTTCCCGCAGTAGACGGTAAGATAGCTAAACAAATCCTCCGGCTGTCCAAACAACAACTACGGACAGTCACGGCCGCCTACACAGGACACGGATTCTTTAATAAACACCTATTTACTATAGGTATCACCGACAGCCCGCTGTGCAGGGCCTGTATGGCAGCAGACGAGACGGCAGCCCACCTGCTCCTCGACTGCCCTGAGGTTGCACAGTACAGGCAGCAGTACCTGAGCAGATACAGCACCCTGAGGGAGGCCGTGGGCCACATCAAGAGTCTGCTGGCCTTCCTCGAAGAGCTGGGGTGGCTCGAGTGACGACACCATTCCCACCCGCACGCAAAATACACGCCAAGACGTGGAGTTGCGGAAACAGCCCGTGCCATCAAGTATCAAGTACTACGTCAATTTATTTATTTTATTTTTATTTTTTATTTATGCACAAAAATAGTACACAGGTGGACTTAATGCCTGGTGGCATTTTCTGCCAGTCAACCTTTTGGTGGTGCAGAGATAGATGTGGTAGGTGCATTAGCCATGTGGTGAAAAGAGGATATGTATTAGATACATATTAATAATTTATATAGGTACATATTATAAACCATAAATATACTATAAATATATATAATTACTCATAGATATGATACACACATAAATATAATACATAAATATATACATAAATATATAAATACATAATTATGCTACAGCTGATGAGAGTGATGAGCTGATTCCTTCAACTTAGCGAAGAGAAGATTCCGTACTTTCGTTTTAAATGCATAACGGTTGGTGGCCATTCTGACTTCAGGCCTGTTCCATAGCAGAACAACTTGGACAACAAAAGAAGAGTTTACAAAACCAGAAGTATGAGCGGGACAGTGAAGAAGTACATTATGAGAGGAACGAAGGTTTCTCTCATGTGTGGAACATAAGTATTGGAAGTATGTAGTCAGATAAGAAGGAGGAGAAGGGGAAGTAAGAATAGAGTAGAGAGTTGTGAGAGCACGCAAACTTCGGCGCTGACGAATAGGTAGCCATTTAAGATCGGAACGGAAAGTAGATACATGATCATACTTACGAAGATTGTATATGAACCGAATGCAGTTATTTAGAAGTCGGTCATATTTGTTGAGATACTCTGCATTCAGGTCATAATAGCACACATCACCATAGTCGATTAAAGGGAATATCAAGGCTTGTACAAGCATTGTTTTGGTTCTGATTGGCAGGAAGTTTTTGAAGCGATATAGAGCTCGAAGGGTACCAGTCACTCTCTGACTGACATACGTAACCTGTGCCTGCCAGTCGAGAGTGGAATCAATTAACAATCCCAAGTCTTTAACCACTGGACTAAAGGGTATGATAAGACCATTAAACATCACCGGAGGCAAGGTAGTCAGGTCTAATCTCCGTGTCGTGCGCTGACTGCCGACAACAATGGCCTGGCATTTAGCAGGATTTACGTCCAGTCCAAAATCATTACACCAAACTTGAATGATATCTAGGTCTCTATTAATATCAGCTATCGCAGTTGTAACATCATCCACTCTCGCCTGAGAATATAACTGCAAGTCGTCGGCGTAAAGATGGTACGAACATCGAAGCTTAGGGGTTAAGAAATTAATAAAAATTGAAAATAGAACATATTGGAGAGAGTATGCTACCTTGAGGAACACCAGAGTTAATGTTACGCCAACTCGATGAGATGTCATCACTGCGAACTGCCTGCTGGCGTTCCTGAAGATAAGTAGAGAACCATTCCAGTGCGCCATGTGAGATCATTAGATGGGAAAGGATTGATAGAAGGATATCGTGACTGACGGTATTAAAGGCATTCGAAAAGTCAACCAAGGCCAATACTGTGACCTTAGTCTCCTCCCTGCCCGCTCTAATATCGCCAGTCACTTTAAGGAGTGCAGAGGTTGTGCTATGTCCAGGCCTAAAGCCAGATTGAAGTGGACTTAATAAATTGTGTTTGTACACAAAACTGGACAGCTGTTTATTCACACAAGCCTCTAGCACTTTGGATAGGAAGGGAAGTATGGAGATTGGACGAAAATGTTGAGGGAGAGTAGGATTGGGAATTTTGGACAGTGGAATAACAAAGGCCTTACGCCACAAAGAAGGGAAGGAACCATTGGCAATCGAGAAATTGACAATGTGGGATATAGGAAGGATGAGATGGTCAAGGATAAGTGTGATCATACGACGGCTGATGCCGTCATATCCCACAGCGTTGGACTTGATAGAAAGGATAATTTTCTTGATCTCACTCGGAGCAACTGGAGAAAAATCAAAAGGATCTATGTTGAGACGGGGAAGGGCAGTTAAGTGATCAATAGTGTGACGCCTGGTCTGAGGGTCCAACAAAGCAGTAGTGGTGAAAAAATGGTTTAAATCCTCCAGACCAACCGTCCACTGAGGATCAGAATGTCGCTGTTTGCCAATACCCAGGGTTCCAAGGAACTTCCAGATATTGGCAGGGGAAGAGGAATTTATGTTGTCAAGAATATGGCGGTGTTTAGCGTTACGAACCATCTGGTTACACCGATTCCTTGCAGCTTTGAAGAGGGCCCAGTTTTCTTCGCATCGATCCTTTTTGAATTGCCGAAATGCTCTATCCCGGCGCCTCATAGCCATTTTTATGCCTCTGGTTAGCCATGGAGTGGGAGGACGTCTTAATTTCACTTTCCGGACGGGGGCGTGCTTGTCATAGAGGTTCAAAACCACGTTATTAAATTCAGTGACCTTATCGTCCACAGTAGCAGCTGACATCAGCTGACTCCAATCCAGTTCAGCAGCATCCCTCTGCAAACTGTCACTATCTATACGTCCAAAACAACGCCTATACAGGACCTTGGGGTGGGGCTTAGGTGGCTTAAGGTTATAGGATAGGTAGATGAGATCGTGATGGGAAAAACCAGGAGCAAGGAACTGGCCATGGGATTGGACAAGGGACGTTTTAGAGGTAATTATTAAGTCTAGCCATGTGTCTACACCTTCGGTATTGTGGTGAGTGGGACCAAGCGGGAGCGTGTGTAGACTGGCAGACTCAATTAATTGCTGGAGTTTATGGGAACGGGGGGAATTGGTGGCAAGGTCAGTGTTGAAATCTCCCATGATGATATGATGAGCGTATTCTGACCCTAAGGATTTCAGAATCGATTCGAGACTGGAGGAGTAGTTTATAGTGGGAGGACAATAGACAACGCCAAGAACAGTTTTAGCCCCATTGACTGAAACCTCGAGGAACAGATATTCTGCTGAAGCAGAAGAGTTAGACGATGAAGCTAAGATAATTTTGAAGGATAATGAGCTACGGAGGTAAATGGCTACACCGCCCCCTCTTCTGTCCACCCTATCATTTCTGATGAGGACAAAACCAGGGAGAGGGTAGGAAGTAGAAAGTAGATGAGGTTTCAGCCAGCTCTCTGAAATCAGAATGGCATGAACGTTAGCATTATCAAAAGTAAGAAGCAAGTCGGTATAGTGGCTGGGTATACTCTGTGCGTTAATGTGACACACATTTAACAGCCGAGATGTGGTTTGATCGAAAGTACGCTTTAATAAATCACTGAGCGACTCGGTCGCTGAGCTAAAGCTGTCATTTATTGATGAATCAGCAGAATCGTTGGCGGAGTGAAAGGAATCATCATCATCTGATAGCATAAAATATTCTATATATATAAAGGTAATAAATAAATATAATAATATATAAGTAACCAATAATTAAAGAACTAAGTGTAAAAATAAATAAATGCTTTTGCTACTAAATAGTAGCAAAGGCATGCACACGAATTGATGCAATGCTATCACTGCACCACCCGCCAGCAGACACATACAGATAACAAATTAAAAACAATACAGAAATGTAAGAATACTAAATACAAAAGAACGGAACGCAACACTAGACAGACAGTTAAATACACAACACAATGATTGCAGTTTCAGAACGCAACCCAAAATGTCAAGTTGACATGAAAGCTGTCAAAAGAGTGAAATAAATAGAATCTGTGTAGATTATTCGGAAACAAATATTAAAACATCATTAAAATATTTTGATATGAGGGTGCGTTATAAAAGTGATGTAGTATGTATATATATATATGTAGCATACAACGTAAACAAAACAAACAAATTATGTGGATAAGCGTTTAAACTTGCTACGGAACAATATATAAATAAAACTATTTACGTGGAATGTTCTTGCCATTCCCGGTTGTTGCGGAAGGTCCATCCCCCGAGCCACTCCCGGCGCCTGAAGAAGTGATGCACTGCACTTTGGGGTGCTTCTTCATTAACCCACTAAGCTCATCTTCGGCAATAATCTTGTGACGGCTTCCGACGGCACTTTTACGAAGATATTGCCATCTTGGGTCCAACAAGATCTCATGCCAAAGTGCGACCGGGCCTTACTGAATACAGCCTGTCGCACTCTGGTTAGGAATTCTCGAAGCGAAATAGATGTGCCCTTAAGAGCAGTCTTTGCGAGCCAAGCTGAAGATCTAGTATCCACTCTAGCAAACCGGACAAGTATAGGCCGCTTACTGCCTTGTTTGGAGGAACCAAGTCGGTGGCAATTACAGATATCAGCGGATGTGATGTTTTTCAATCCCGGCTTGCTCTGCATAATGCCCAAGATTGTTGCAGTGCTGTTCTCATTCTCCTCCTCTGGCACGCCCAAAAATAGAAGAGACTTATGTCTATGTCGGGTCTCCACGGTGTCGAGCTGTTTGTGACACTCCTGGATTTGTTGGCGTAGTAGGCCCAGCATATTGAAAACCAGCTCACGGAATGTACGAAATTCTTCTGCAACCTTCGCTACTGTGTCTTTGGCTGAGCCTCCACTATTCAACTGGGCTTCGAGTGCTGCCATCCTCCTTGTAAAGCTGTCTTCCAGACCCTTCTGTATGGACTCAATCTCTTGAAGCTGGGACATAGTGCTTGTGAGAGTGTGTAAAATGTGAAGATGTTTTGCTGCAATTTAGTGTGAGTAGAGAAACCTCTCCAAATAAATTACTAAACTAACGTTTGTAAGAGTTAACTAAAGTATAAGCTGCACAAAGCAATTATTAAGTGTTGGAGTTTCAAATAAATGTAGCTAAGCATTACGATGTTGTACTTTGTCAAATTATAGCGCTCAACTGTGAATACGAAATAGTCTAGTATGCAATTTACTTAGTAATATATTCATTTAGACAATGTAGTTTATCTTCTGTTATCCTTTCTTGCTCTAAAATATATTGTAAAACTTGTGTTATCGAATCAATATGTGACGTAGGTATTTAAGTGCTTTCCCCTAAAGTAAAAGCATGGTCATTCTTTATAATATAATAATGTCTACTTTTAGCTCATTAGAAACTTTAGTCACATAGATGACCCACGCGTAGTAGTACTACTACGCGTGGGTCATCTATGTGACTAATTTTTTCGCCATGTCTGTACAGACATGGCGAAAAAATAGGCCTAAAAGAGTAAAAATAGTTTGAGATCCAATTATAGGATTTATTATAGATAGTTTAGTTTCTAGGTGGTAGGCGGGCCCGCTGTAAACCGCCGTGCTGTAAACAGCACGAATGGGCCGGCTCGACCGGGGTAGTACCACCCTCCCACGGAAAATAGACGTAAAGTAACAGTATGTTCTATGCTGTTGCGTTTCGTTCGGTGAGTGGGAGAGCCAGAGGCCCAACCATACCCTCCCCATCCTCTCTTCATTGAAGGAGGAAGGAGGAGAGGATGAGGAGGATTAGCTGTGGGGGCGGTTGCTGCAGCATACGTGGGACCAGTAGAGTATCCGTGGAGTCATTGTGTGGGTAGTATGGGTCGACCCGCCGGCCAGGGAGACCCGTAGAAACGGTGGTGCTGCTGGCTGCCCGCGGCATAGTATAGGGGCCCAACTGGGACTAACCATCTCGGGAGGCTGCCCCACCAGGCCGCGCATAATCTCGGGGTGGCTCGTCCTGCCGGTTGGTGATCGGACGGTGGGACCCGGCGACCACTCCGGGAGGGTATGGGGGCCCTTCCGTCCGGCAGGCACCGCTATACCTCACAGTATAATGTCAATACAATACTCTGCGCTTTGTCACGCGCTGCTGGGTTGACTGCCTCCTCTTTTCACGACCCCTTTTTTTCTTCTATGGCAGCTCCAAGAAATGGTTCCGGTCAAACAGCGGCGTCTTCGTTCCCCACCAACTCACTTTTTGAGGTGGATTCCGCTAACATCCGCGGACTCCATTCGAACCTCAACGCCGTCCACCATCATCTCGAGACGGCCCGACCGGCTATGCTTTTCTTGACCGAGACTCAAATACGGCGTCCCGACGACACGACTTATTTGCATTATCCCGGTTATGCACTCGAGGATAACTTCCACGCAAAAGCCGGGGTATGCTTGTTCGTCAGAGCGGATATTTGCTATCGACGTCCTATGGATACACGTAAGTCTGGGTTCATTGGCCCGGATTTACGTGTGCCTTTACCGTTCCCATACCGGAGATGCCGAGACAACTCGACTGTTTGACTACTTAAGTCAGGCAGCAGATAATGCGCAGGAGCAGTTCCCGACCGCCGAGTTGGTCTTTTTGGGAGATTTCAATGCCCATCATGAGACCTGGCTGGACTCTTCCAAAACGAACCTCGCGGGACGAGCTGCTCACGCATTGGCTCTCACGCATGACCTGACTCAACTGGTACTCCAGCCCACCAGGATACTAGATATATCGGGTCAAGCGCCCTCGTTGTTAGACCTTGTGCTGACAAGTAACCCGGCCCAGTACACTGTGACGGTACAAGCCCCTTTGGGTTCTTCCGACCACTGCCTGGTTCGCACTACAGTGCCATTCGCTTCACCTCCACAACCAGTGAAGGCAAAGCGACGCTTGTGGCACTACTCATCAGCGGATTGGGATGGCCTGCAAGACTATTATGCGTCTATCCCGTGGTCTAAACGCTGCTTTAGTGGGAGGGATCTGTCAGAGAGTGCGTCTGCTGTTGCTGGGGAAATCATGTTGGGTATGGAATATTATATTCCATCCACTGATGTCTTCAGCAGCAGCGGAGTATGGCCCTGGTTCGATCGCGAGTGCGCCGATGCTGTTAAACAAAAACAGTCGGCTTACCGCGCTTGGATCAGGGCTCGGTCTCGTCGCAATCTGAATGTCCATCTCATCAAAGCAGCCTATATTAGAGCCATCAAGGTCTGCAAGAGGACATACATAAGAGCGGATGCCCAGCGCATTGCACGGTTTGGTCAAGAACTCTTGTCGCACCCCATGGGTAGCAACTATCGATCCATTGCTATCACCCCTATAAGTTATATGTTATGTTAAGGTGTTTAAACGATTAATCAACAACCAACTCGTTTGCTACCTAGAAGATCACTCTCTTATCAGTGATCGTCAGTATGGCTTCAGACCGAAACGATCAACGGGTCTTCTAGCGTATGTCACACACCTTTGGGGTGAGGCGATGGAGAGGCATGGGGAGTCGTTAGCTATTAGTCTCGATATCTCCAAAGCCTTCGATAGAGTCTGGCATCGTGCGCTTCTTTCCAAGCTTCCAGCCTACGGCTTGCTGCCTCGATTGTGCAACTAGGTTGCCAGCTTCCTGCATGAGCAGCGTATACGAGTCCTTTATGACGGTGAGTCATCGAAGTTTCTCCAGGTGAATGCTGGTGTGCCTCAGGGGTCCGTGTTATCGCCCACGCTTTTTCTTCTGCATATCAATGATATGCTCACTTTTGGAGGCTATATTAGCGGATACATTGCTATGCAGATGACAGTACTGTACATGGGCGATATCTCGGACACCCTGCGGCTAAACAAGCCGATACTGAGGAGTATAGGCGAACACTTGTTGCTGAGCTTGACTGGGTTCTGAATTGCATCTCGCATTGGGGTGATGAGAACTTGGTTGAGTTCAACGCCAAGAAAACACAGGTGTGCGCATTCTCAGCCAAGGTAACTCCATTCCTTCCCCATCCCTCACTTCTGGACACTCCACTACCGATTCAAGACAGCCTCAATATCCTAGGTATGGACATACGCAGAAATCTCAACCAGAAGAACTACATCGAGGGTGTCATCAAATCCACATCTCGGAAACTCGGAGTCCTGAACAAGGTGAGGAGGTTTTTCACGCCGGAGCAGTTGTGTCTGTTAAGCAAGACCCAGGTTCACTCCTGCGTGGAATACTGCTCTCACCTTTGGAATGGCTCCGCTCAGTACTTATTGGACGCCCTCGATAGGTTGCAGCGGCGTGCTGTCCGTATCATTGGGGATCCAGAGGCCACTAAGACTCTTGAGTCACTGCAATTACGCAGAGACGTGGCCTCAATGGCTGTCTTCTATCGCATCTATCACGGTGAGTGCTCCGAAGAGCTCTTTCAACTAATCCCACCCTCTCCTTTCCTATCCCGAACGACACGTGCTGGGTTGAGGTGCCACTCTTACACGGTAGAACAGATATTGTCACGCACCAAACGGTTCAGCGCCTCTTATCTCTGCCGTACCATTAAGATGTGGAACTCTTTACCAGCCCACGTATTTCCCTCCACTTATGATCCTGGGTCCTTTAAGCGGGGCGTGAAAAAGCTTTTCTCAAGGCCGTCAAGGTGAGTGCCATCATGTAAAGAAAGAAAGAAAGAAAAACTATTTATTTGTCACAGAACACAGAAAAAGTTAAACATATGAAATAAGACATCGCAAGCCTTAAGATTAATCTGTGACAGATAGGTGAACGCTCAGCTTTAATGTTGCATTGTGGTAGTATCCACAATACAACGCTGATATTCTGTGTGCACCTTAAATGCCGCACGGACGTTTATCAGCACAATAATAATTGAAAAGAAAAATAAAAAATAATGACAAAGGTATGTAGCAAGTGGGTATTCTATAAGTATAATTTTTTATCTAAACGACAAAACAATAAATATGTAAATACACAAAAACAGGATTAAAACAGTGGTCATAAAAAGAAAAATAATAAAATAAAGTTACATAATCACATAATAGATACGCCGACTCAATCACTTCGTAATTAAGTCGGCGTATGTATCACATCCAATATTTAATGCATAATAATTATGCAGCGGCGCGGGCGCGGCGCGGGCAAGCGGTCCGCACTTGCAGGACGCGGCGCGTCGCGCGTCGCATACTACCAGCGCACTAGCCCGCGCGCGGCGCTCGCGATGTAATCATTGTTTACATAATACATAGGTACTTAAAAGATGGACAGTTAATTATATATAAAATAAGTTTACCAGTGTTCCCAGTGTTACATTGACCAATTACAGAATGTTGTATCAGTAAAATTCGTCACACTTTCAACCATCATCAGGCCTGAGTGACACAATAATATTAATAAATAATAATAATTTATAAACTAGCCTCCTCGCGCTGCCCGACCGTCGAGATACCTACGTACCTCGTCCGCAGATCACAACCATTACGTAAGTAATACATGTTTCACATGTTTGTTATGCTTGTTATGATTTTTGTTTTGATAAAAGATTATTTTTTAAGTGAAATTTAAAACTTGCTTTTGTTTTTAGTGATCTCAATGGGGGAGGCAAATCGTTCCAGCAACGCGTGGCGGAATATTTGAAACAGCCCCGAAATGCTGTTGTCTTTTACTTTGGCATTGTGAGCGGGTTGGAAGTGGAACGAGTGGAGTACGAATAGTGGTCCTGTCTCCAACTTAACTTATTAAACAGGTACAACGGCTTTTGTGTGTTTACGACTCCAAATAATAACGTAGCCAAGTGAAGCTGCCGTCGCGCTGCCATTTTTAAAATATTGGCTTGATTTATGTACGGTGTGACATGGCTACGACGTGGGATATCGAAGCAGAAACTGGCACAAGCATTTTGAACCCGTTGTATCAGTCGGGTGGTTCTAGACAGCAAACATGGACCATACACAACATCCATATAATTAAATTTTGCCAACACCAGGCTGTCGACTAACCTCTTTCGCAATACAACACATAAATAATTTCTAAACCTATAAAGTAATTTTAATCTATAAAAACAATTTTTTGCAACATTGCTAATATACGTTTCGAAATGAAGTTCCGGGTCAATTATCAAGCCTAAGTTATACGCCGATTCTACTCTTGATATTTCAACCCCTTTAACTTTTATTACGGGCTTAGCTAATAAAATATCATTTATCTGTTTTTTACTGCCCAATATCATGTAGTTTGATTTCAGTGGATTTAAAACCAGGCAATTTTTCTCAGACCATCTGACCACCTCCTTCAGAACTTTATTGATTTTTAATGCCATAGCAGTCGTATCTTCCGCTTTAAATGAGACATATAATTGTAGGTCATCCGCATACATGTGATATTGGCAATCTGTCAAACATTTTGTAATATCAGCAGTGTATATGATGAACAGCAAAGATCCAAGGATGGATCCCTGTGGGATTCCTCGGGATACAGATTGGGGAGGGGATGATATTGAAGTACCATCTTCCTTCTGTATCTCGACGTACTGCGATCTGTTTGTCAAATATCCATTGAACCATTTGACTGCACTTTCACTAAAACCATAATATTTTAACTTTGAAAGTAACAGGGGAACATTTATGGCGTCAAAAGCACGGGAGTAATCTAATAATGCCAGTATAGTACCTTCCCCTCTGTCCCGCGCTTCTATAATATTACCCACCACATCCACTAGAGCCGTTGCCGTACCACGTCCCCGTCTGAAACCAGATTGCCATGCTGGCTGCTGGGATCATGGCCATCAATATGGGACTTCACTGACTGCTTAACATCAGGCAGCATGGAGTCAATTTGTTCGGCAGAAAAAATAGTTATGTAATAATATTATTTGTACTTTTTTAGCCCAAACAAATTGACTTATATGGTCACTATACCTAATATGGCGATCTCTGCCTTTTCGCCGAAAATTGTTCAGCCGATTATCACTTGCCAACTAACATTTCGCAGAATTTTATTTCGCAGAATAATCATTTGCCAACTTGTGATATAATTTTGTTTTTATTTCCCAACCTCACAGTTGCCAACTTTACGTTTGGTCTTCCTTTTACTGTGGCAATTCTAACCTAACCGATGTAGCCCACCGATGTATTAAATGCCCTGAGTAGTGAAATAAAAGCGATTTGGTTCTGGCACTTTGCCGGCCGCTGCCGCGCTAACCTAACCTTACCGATTCCTTTCGATTTCACCTGAACTTCCCGAAACATCACCTGAACAGACGAAACGTTATTCGTCTAAAAGTTGCCTGGTCTAATAATTTGACAAAAGATAAATGCCCCAAACGTTTTTTGTCATTACAATAATCAGCTTAACAATAATTCCACCAAATGAAACGTTGTCATACAAAAATTTAACAATCGTTAGTCGTCAAAGTGAAAAATAGGCGAAACGTTGGTTGGCAAGTGATAATCGGCCAAACAATATTCGGCGAAAAGGCAGGGTCCCCTAATATGGATACGGTCTATAAGACAAAGTCAAATTAGGACACTTAAATATTTCTATTTTATTTATAGACTCACGCCTGTATCCCCGAAGGGGTAGGCAGAGGTGTAATTTTACACCCACATTTCGCCATTAATTCTTAGGTCCCACGTAATAGGGGGCGAGCCTATTGCCGTACCGGGCAAATTACCAGACTCCGTGCTGCTACTGAGAATTCGGAAAAACCCAGTAACACTTTGCCCGACCCGGGAATCGAACCCGAGACCTCCCAATCCAACGCGCACTAACTTAAAATCTTAACTTAACTAAGGACACTTAAAATCTTTATCTTATTTACTCATGTACACGTGAAGTAACAAGCCGTCATTCCAAAATTTACATAATGAAATACTTACAATCATCATCCTCTTAGCGTTATTCCAGTTTCAATCTGGGGTCCGCTAACGAGTCTAACCGGATTTGGCTGAATATTAGCCTTTTCACGGAGCGACTTCCTGTCTAACTTCCGCAACCCGAAGGGATAGCGATATTCCATGGTTTAGACTAGTGTCAGTTTGTTTAGAAGGTACTGTCGTCCTGTAACGACAGTCAAAGATCTTCAGGACAACCGGGACCGACAGCTTAACGTGCTCTCCGAGGCAAGGGACAAGCGATAATTAACTACTCAATACGCACATAACTCCGAAAAGTCATTGGTGCGCGCCATGGATTCGAACCCAATACCCTCTGCATGGCAGTCTGTTGGTATATCCACTCGGCTATCGCTGCCTTATTGAAATACTTACAAACACTTATTTATTTCATTTCAGCTTATCAAATACATGTACATGAATCAATATTAGATACCCTGAAAATTGATTTTGTAAGGTGTTACTAAAACCCTAAGTAAACAGAAGAACTATTGCAAAGTTGGTAAGATGCGATTTTTATAGGGTTAAGTAGAATTTCAAACCACGGCAGTTGGCTTACTACAGATTTGAACATAAGCTCCCGTAAACTCTGGCATAAGCACTTTGAACAATTCATAACAAATAGGAGTAAGAAAACAGGTGGTTTTACCAGGAGGATTTACGCAACAAGTTACCATTATTTGGTTACACATTATATCTTCTATGCAAAAGGTAAGTCATAATATGTATGGAAGGATAGTGTGTTGGTGTCGGTGTTTCTCCAACTAAAGGGAGGATCTTCTGTCCACGCTTGGTAATCGTCCATGGTGGACTGCAGTCCGACGGAAGTACTTGAGAAATTGTAGGTAGGATATTTAGTGATTGCACGCGGGAACTTTAAAAACATAGTTCTGGATGGTTTCAACGTGTCCGATAGATGTCTTCAGAGTTGTCTTTACAATTTTACGATAAAAGGCCTCAGTTGCATGAAGCTACGGTTACTTCCGTGTGCAAAGCCAGTTTTTAGATCAAGATCAAGTTAAAAAGGTATATTGCGAGTGAAGTTAAAAAAGAAGACCCCAGTAACTACGTTGGTAAATATGAGATGGAACGCCCATGCTCTTAAAACAACGTTTACATATAAAAATATTTCACTTTAAATTGACAGTAAGAAACTGTTAATTGTAATTTATTGAAATCTAAGTAGTAGCTCCGCTTGACGTACAAATTAATTAAAAAACGAAGGAACTGTTTATTTACATAGGTACATAAAAAAAAAATAAGTACAGACAGGTTTAGGCATCGTAGAATTCCTCCGCATCGCTGTCTATTGGTAACGTGCCTAGAAGGCTGGCAGCATTGCCACGCTGGATGGCAATGCTGATACGCTGGCCGAAATACAGCCCAGCCTTCTGGTCAAGTGAAGCGTCGATTAATCGTTTGGCGATTTCTCTGTACAAAGTACGAGCGCTCGGACCCCATGGACCAAGCGTCTCCACCCCAAACGGCTCAAATACGTAATTACCTATTAAATTACCGTATTTTCGCCGCTTGAGGGATTCTGCGCTTGCAGCAGCAGCGCCGGCACAGCTGGCTGTACTTGGAAGATGTGATGGCGCAAGGGTATCTACGCACGTTGCGTCCCATACCAAAGGCCTACCCAACTTCCAAGGCATCAATGACATACCGTCGGGCCTCTTCCCATCGTCGCGTACCAAACCATTGGGTTCAAGTACGGCTGGTACTCCGGCGGTGACAAGAGTGCGACGGATGATGTCATTAAGATAGGCGTGACGAGGCATTCGGCCCGCGCTTCTGCCGCAAGATAGTCCATGGTGTCCGAGGCTATCGACGGCTTCTCCACAATGACAACGATGCGGAGAAACACACGGAGCACCTAAACGGAGGCTAGTGGCGAGGCGAAATGTCGTGTCGTCCAGCATTGCGCCCACATTGGACGACGGGAGCGCTTGAAGCCAAAGACCAGACTCCCACTCTCCCACAGCCAGCAAGCGAGCACGCTCAGCAACACTTGTAGACGATAAAATAAGTTTTTCTCTCACCGTGTTGCAAAGCGGCCCGTCCCACTGCCTTTGGGAGAATGGGTTGGTAGGCAAAGCAGAGCTTGGACAAGCCATTTTCCAGGCGTTCACGGCATCGGTTTTACACAGCACTTCCGAATTAACCAGTGTAGGTGCTAATATTTGCCTGGTTAAATCTTCCGTGCTGTGCACCGAGGACAGGAACGCCGGTAAACTAACATCCGAAATTTTGCGAACGCCGAGCCCACCCAGACGTACAGGAAGAGACGCTTGTAGCCAGGCTCGGTCGTTCAAATCCACATTTAATATTTCTTTTAGTGTATTTTTAATAATTTGGTCCATTTTTTCTAAACATTTTATATTTTTCCAAAGCGGCGAAGATCTCAAGACATGCGTAAATTTGGGAACGAAAAGGCAATATCGAATGATTGTAAAAGCCGAATGAATATTAATTTTTAGCAGGCGATCTGAAATTTCACTAAAATTTTGAATCTTTTCATCTACGAAAGATTCGTAGGCTTCTTCAAATATAGGAGACCCAAGGAGGCGAAGAGAATTCTTGTCACAAATTTTAATGTGTGGTGCCAAATAATTAAATTTTGATAATACCAAAGATTTTTTTTCATCATCAATTTTATTTAGAAATAACTCACACTTACTTGAATTTAGCTCCAAACCGATCGATTTAAATTTGTCTTTTAGAACTGCCAAATCTTGTAGCACTATGTCAGCGTCTCCAGCAAGGGTTCCGTCGTCCAAGAACCATATATTGAATTTTGAATTTAGCTGCCGAATAATTGGGTGAATTGCTAAGCTAAAAATGACTGGTCCAAGTGGGTCACCTTGTTGACATCCAACTGCGGATTCCAATAGGTTGTCCTTGTATAATAATTTTGAGGGATATCTGTAACATTGCGAAAGAAATTTATAAATTTTGGGGGTTTCTAATTTTGCCTCGGACAACAAGGTGTCCCTATTCACTGCGTTGAAGGCATTCTTTATGTCAACCTTAAGGATGACCTCTCCATTACCACAACCAAGGTACGTGGCCAGGGCATGTATGGCAGCCTCACAACCCCCCTTTGAGCCAAAACCTAATTGTAGGGGTTGGAATTTAGCAGATAAATCATTGCTATAATATCTGCAGCATATCTTGGCTGCCATACGCCTATATGTGCAACCTACGGCAATGGGACGAATGCCACCATCCTTCTTGATAAGAGCGCATAAATTTGCTCCGTACAATATGTCAGTGATGGCACCGTCCACATTGCCGGAGAGCATCAAATTCATGAGAGCAGTCAGCTCCCTCAGGAGTGCATCGCCAGCCTCCCCGGCGCTCGAACACACAAGATCTTTGAGATGTTGTGGTGTTAGAGCATCGAGGCCACCAGCCGACCCAGTCCGGAAGGAGCAAACTGCTGCGAACACGTCCTTGGCCGTAGTAATCAGATGCTCCGAATCCATATCCGGGGCATCAGGAAAAGAGAGGCCATCCATCGGCGCTGGATGCTTGCTCTTCAAACCCGCAAGCGTGTTTGGAGAGCAAGGCGCCACCACATCAGTGCTGAATAAGAGTCTCGACGCACCCCTTATATCACCCTCCCTTAGTTTGGATTCTACATATTGATAATTCGTTCTATTTGTATTAAAAGTAAATTTGGTGTCGAAAGTATGGACCGAAACAGAACAGTTGTGTTTAATTTGGGCAGTAAGTGTTTTTTTTGAGGCCTGATCTTTTTCAATATGTAAAATCCTATAAGGAAAGGTTAATAGTCGTTCCCAAGCTGTTTTTGAGTTCTCCCGCACAACGAGACCTATGCAGTCAGCCAATTTTTTGGCGACTGATGGCCTTGCACCACGGGGAACTCTTTTCAAAACCGGAACAGAATTTTTTAAATCCGAAAGATGTTGCCAAAAGGGAATTTGGACACAGTCTTGTGTAGAAATTGAATGTGAAGTTAAGGGGTCAGAAAGTACATCTTGGGATTTATGCATTTTGTCAAGATGTACTTTCAAACCCCGCTTACCTTTAAAGAAGCGGGCCGGGTCACAGTAGGGGCAGCGTACTAATTCACTCAGTGATGTGGTAGGTTGACTTGCGCCCCCTTCTACCTCACCATTGCCATCACTGTCTGCTTGCATCTTACTATTTGCACTTAATTACTATATACAACTATGTATTTACAGTAAAGTATTTACAAAATATTAAAATATAGATACAACATGATTCTAAGAAAATAATGAAAAAATAATGTCATAATAATATTATGTCACATTGAGTTGCGCATGGCAGGTGGCGGCGGAGACATAGTGGGGCGTAGTCTCTGGTTGTCGCTGGTATGCTCTTGGGTATGCTGGTACCGTAGACAGAGAATAGTACGGCTGGTAGGTACTTATTACAACTTCTTGTGGATGTCTTGCAGGGCGTGGCAGGGCGCCGAAATAGCGCGCCGTGCCGACCTTATTTTTATTTCCAATTTTTCTCAGTTGCGTTTGATCTTGTCTTTTCAAATTTTCCAGAGATACGTTATTTGTTAATTTGAAATATTTTCTGTTTATATTATATGTTTATTAAATATTAGATTTTAGATTCGTTTTTGACCGTAAGTGATCTTTTATTTGTACTTCATGTACTTAGACCAAGTATAGTTAATGTGTGTATTTACTTGAGTCTTACTTTTTTTGTATTTTCCAATGGGGGGCGCGCCTTATCTACCTTTTTCCCTTGATCTGAGAGGCGGATTAGAAATACTTTTGGAGACAATCAACATAATAAATTTTAAATTACATAAAAAAAAAATTGGCACAAATCCTAAGTCTTCTAGTACTAAACACTCGGAGCCAGTTGGCAGAGAGAACAAGCAGGTACGCATATAAAGCGATGAAGCACTTACAATATTACGTATAACGTCAGACCTCATAAACAACCGTTGACTAGCTCAGGCGGTGGACATAAATTAAATGAACTCACATTCTAGGGTGTTTGGACAACCTACATGTTGAACTTTCATGCTAAGGTACAGGTAATATTCTTAGTACAGTAAAGGGCTTAACACTGACTGCAAACGGATTTTATAGGCTATCAAAGTATTAATTATATATTTACTGTAAAACTAGCTGACACCCCAAACGTTGTTTTACCATATAAATAAAATAATTCATTAGTTAAGTTATCACCTAACTGTGGTAAAACACATTCTTACCTAATATTAATTGATTTTAAGTGTAGTGATGCCTTAAGTACCTTACGTTACCTTCATGATAATTATTAACAAAATATTATGTAATCCAAGGTAAAAAGCTTGCAAATACTTACTAGGGCTGGGCAACTTTGTGATGACACGTGTTGGATATGAGTGCTAACCTTGTCACTGGCTTGCCTTTTATGTCTAGTGGAATGGATGGCCTGAAAAAAAAATCTTATCGATAAGAGATTAAATATCATTGTCTATTTAGTAATTAACTCATCAAACAAATCTTCGGTACACACGTAGGCACATCCAATCCCCCCCTTGGGATCTCCACCTTGTCGTGGTGGGGGGGCTCAGTAACCGTGGGTTTGAGGTACACCCACGGTGAAGCAAAGCGGGATCCCGCGAGGGGACGCTCCACGTGGGCTTGCGTGAGGCCTACGTAGGATGCGTCCCAAGGTGCGGGTGCGGAGGACAGTTCTTTCTGTCCCTCGCAGTCGGGTGCGGTCGCGGGAGGAGAGGCGCGTCGGTGTTGCGTTGCCGCGCGCCCTATCTCCCGCGACCAAATGGGGGCGCACCATCGTTGCGTCGCGGTGGGGCCGCAGAGGAAGAGGAGATGCAGTGTTGCGTTGCCGTCCTCCCTATCCTCTGCGGCCGCTGGGTGTTTTGGCGGCGGAGCCCAACAACTTCATCCGCCGCCAAGGGGGTTTCGTTCGGGAAAACCATACCCGTCGGGGGGTAGCGAGGAATGCTTCGGTGAAACCCTACCCTCGAGTCTGACAGTCCCCTTCGTCCTTGTCCCCCGAGGATTTTCCAACCCGACACCAAAAAATAAAAAATAAAACAAAAAAAGGCACGTCCAATAGAGCATTTGCTACATCAACAGCCGATACAAAGCTCAACAAACTGCAATGTGAGAGCTTTAGCCATTTTCAGCGTATTCTGCCAGCTGTAGCACAGTTTTACAAAATAACTATTTAGTATAGCGGATTAGTGTTTTACACAAAGCGGCTTTTATAATCCAGTTGTGCCGGCTATACGAATTCGCGATCAAAAATTGGCCGTTAGCAAAGGCTATTACTGCCGAGGACTTTGTACAGAACAAATAAACAATTTAGGTATAAAGAGATAAACAAAAAATAAACACTACATATAGGTTATATTTCCAAACTTGCTGTTTTAGCAACGACGATTATCGGCTAAGAAAAAATGTATTTGTGTGCCAAAAAATAAAGCACTAGTTAGGTATGTTCAGGTCATTTATTATATACTCGTAATTATGTTTGCTGCATGAAATGAAGCAGTATATTTTACGATGCACCTAAAAAAATCTGTTAGGAATATCACTGATCATCATTCTCTGAGCGTTATTCCAGTTTCAATCTGGGGTCCGCTTTCTAGTCTAACCGGATTTGGCTGAATATTAGCTTTTCCACGGAGTGACTGCCTGTCCGACCTCCGCAACCCGAAGGGATAGCGATATTCCATGGTTTAGACTAGTGCCAGTTTATTTAGAAGGTACTGACGCCCTGTAACGACTGTCAAAGATCTTCATGTCAACCGGGACCGACGGCTTAACGTGCTCTCCGAGGCACGGGACAAGCGATAATAAAAAATGTTGTTTGTTTAGGAATATCACTGATAATGGAAATAAACTCAGGTTGACCGAAAGTTTCTGCGTTGGCTGAAATAAAATTATTTATATCATACATATCTTTATGAACGTGATATAAACATCTCATGAAACGAGTGATCATGGAACCTGAACCAAACATTTATTGTTCTCTCTCATTTCAATTCCGCTCTCACTCTGACCTTAGAAGTTGTACAATACGTAACAAACTTCATTGTAATTCAAATCAGTGTCCGATACCATAGCGCCATATAGAGCCATATAAGTGTCTTTCAAACTGAATTAGGCTGGTTACGCAAGTGGATCTGGATAACTTCCAAATAGTGTGGTAGTTTGTATGATCTCGAGTTTTTGATAGATTACTGCTGCAGTGAGGATGCTCGTTACTTAAACTTCAACGTTTGGAGACAGAACTAGTATTAAAATCAATAGCATAAAAAACATTTGAAGAAAACCGGTTACACGAAAAAGTATTGTTTCTTTTGTGCAGTTTTTAGAAATTCTTAAAGATAAGATAATTATGTACGTTCCTTCTTGCGACCACACAGCATTATTACGTTTTAAATCTTGTGTCTGAAAAATACTCCCAATGTTAAAATCATGATACCTATATCGGCTGTGCTACGGAAAAATAAAGCAACTAACATATTATTCAAAATCAGTTTTTTACATATTTGGAACATTTTGCCTATAACGGACACTGCTACATTCACAAATCATCGATAAGGCTTTATTTTTCGAGATAAAAGTTTGTAAAATAAAGTAACTGCAGGAACTTGTCCAACATATCTACGGTAAAACAAAGTAAACCACAATGTCTAAGCAAAAACAAAGTAATTGCACGTCAATTACATTGTTTTACGTTGTGAAATGATTTAATTGGCTTTTCATTTGAAATAATCTTCTTTTTAAGCCCCTTTATATATATATATCAAACAAAAACTATAAGAAAATCAAATAACTTTACTTTGTTTTCGGATTGTTAAAAATGGTCAAAATGGCAAATTTGTTAATGTAAAAATAAAGCAAGTAAAATGACAAATGTAAAACAAAGCAACTGAATAACAGTTGCTTTGTTTCTTAATTGTAAATGAATTCAAGCTATTACTATATCCCATTTACTTGGTTTTTAATATGCTGTCGATTATTTTAAAATTTAAAATGTCTAAATAATTTGACATTACTCGGTTTTGTATACTTGCTCCATGGTTTTATCACATTTCTGAACGCACCTTTCAAATGTCACTTTTCCCACAATTAAACTTACAACTTCGAGTCATAAGTTTGCCGAGGCCGTGATTCTTGTGTGTTTTGTTTGGAACATGTTTCAAATGCAAAATAGCCACAGTTTACGTTCGAGAACTATGGTGCAGTTAGCACAAATGTAAGTGCAAATGTCCAATTATTTGTATTGCGTGTTTACATTTCGTAAATACCTATTTACGAAATATATCGTGGGCATACATGAAGTACCTAGTAGGTACCTATTTTTCTGTTTTGATTTGGTTGTCTATAAGAAATACTAATCAATTTGTTAATAAACTGTCCGTGTAGTGACGGATAAAGAATACAAGTATCACTACCCCATTTCATCCTGTGGGTGTCGTAAAAGGCAACAAAGGACATTGCAAAAAGCGAATAATATCTTTGCGAAGAGATGGAAAACATGGCGTGCGGCGCCGAAATCACAGGGCGCAAATGCTGGTCAACTTTCTGGAGTCACAGGGGCTCTTCTTAAAGAACTCCTTCTTCAAGAAGAAGCCTCATAGAAAGTGGACATGGCGAGCGAAGCCCCGATACTGTGACAAGGAACGAGATAGACTTCATCGTGTCTGATTGGAAGTATATATTTAAAAACTTCTCAGTGAAGCCGTGTGGTTGGCAGTATAGAATACAAGTGTCACCACCCCTATCTCCCCGTGGGTGTCTTAAGAGGCGACTAAGGGATAACACGATGCAAATACCATCTTTGCGTAGAGACGGAAAACTCGACATCAAACCCTATACGACTGCCTCGTTGGTCTCGCGGCATAAATGTGCGCGTGGGATCGGGAGGTCCCGGGTTCGATTCCTGGGTCGGGCAGTGTTATTGGGGTTTTCCGTTAGGAAATTCTCAGTAGCAGCACGGAGTCTGGTAATGTGCCCGGTACGGCAATAGGCTCGCCCCCTATTACGTGGGACCTAAAAATTCCTGGCGAAATGTGGGTGGAAAGTTACACCTCTGCCTATCCCTTCGGGGATACAGGCGTGAGTCTATAAATAAAATATAAATATTTAAGTGTCCTAATTTGACTTTGTCTTATAGACCGTATCCATATTAGGGGATCCTGCCTTTTCCCTTGCCTGTAAAGGCAGAAATTGTAACTTACACAATAAATGTAACAAGCGAACAAAAATATCGTTACGTTTTAAGCCTTCAATTTCACATCATGCAAGTTTTTCATCTAGGGTAGAAAAGCCGATACCTAGCCTATGCATTTCTCAGTTTTCACAGTGTAGCCTGCAGCTAAGCCGTTGGCGAAAGCCGTAAAACAAATGAATTGTTAGTGAGTCGTCGGCCGCTATATGGTGATCTAAAAGAATAATAAAATGTAATGCTCAAAATAAAATTGCAGCAACGACAAGAAACATTTCCATAATCCGATAATCCTTTATTCGATTATAAATTTAATATTTAAATACATCAACCCTTCACTAAGCGACAGCCAGCTTTTTACTTGTTATATTGCGGTGTGTGTCACGTCCATCACATATCATTAGATATATGATAGATAAGTATATGATAAGTTATTTAGCATATACGCACGTTTTAGTTATGTGTATAAATAAAGGCAACTATTGTAAGAGCAGATTAAAAGAACATTAAAGTGTATGTGTCTCGATAGCGAGTGCGTTCTTTAATTTCGGACCACCTTCAAAACCACATGGCGACCCTGCCAGGATCTGCAGGCGTCAAGACCAGAAGCTGCTAGTACGAGGGACGTCATGCGGAGATAAAGGCGCAATCAGTAGGAAACCCAAACCCAGTGATTTTTTTTCTCTCTTCCTCTCTTCGTAATAATTATACTCTCTCTAACAAAGTACGCACTATCATGGGAGTTTCGCCGTCGAAGGAAAAGGTGAATCACCTTTTCCTGCCGTCTGGGCAATAATCACATTAGGTGATTATTGCCCAGACGGCATCAGGAGGAAGTAATAATGCCACTGCACAGCAATTATCGTCTATCAGCACGGTACTAGTATTCATCGCGGTGTGCCATGCGCTAGCTATCATCAGTATTTTGGTACACCTATACAAGCGGTGCCATCAGGGATGGATCAACCAAGAAATCAATAATCGGGAAGTGAGTTGAGTGACCACTGAACGGGTATAGTGAGTAAGAAAATTTTATGTTTTAACTTCATCTTCGTCGTGCTGTGTGTTGTGAAAATTATATAGAGACTTTAAGTGATACTTTTAAATATGTCCTTTAATTGTAATTTTATGAAATTATTTTATTTATATTATGATATGGAAGTAGAATGCACCTCAATATTTATTCAATTAAAGCTTTTAAGAGAAAGCATTGTCAAATTAGGCCCATCAAGAAGGCAGGGAGAAAATTTTAATAAAAAGATTAGCGAAGCGCGAGCCCTTTACAACAAGTTTAAATCCTTGATTTCTAATTGTGAAAAATTTTCGGACGAACTTACAGAGTTAATAGATAAAATAGATAGATTATACCAAAGTACTATTAGTTTTGACATAGTAACAGAAAAACTAAAAATGGGCACCGAAAAATTTTGTTTGAAAACAGCTGTTGGCTTGTTACCCAAAATGAATCCCAATGACCCAATGACCCAAGATTTGATAGACAGCGTTAACTTATATAGCTCTATGTTAGACCAGGCCAACTGCCAACTTTTGATTAAATTCGTGCTAACTACACGACTCAGCCAGGGAGCTAGGTTACGTCTGGCATCGAATTATGACTCTATAGCCAATTTAATGACTGACATGAAAAACCGTCTGTTGTCTCCAAAATCCGATGTAGCAATACAGGCTCGGTTTGCGCGGGCTAGACAAAACAATATGACTATTTCGGATTTTGGGGCAGAAATTGAGAAGTTGATGGTTGACCTGACCATCTCTCAGGCTGGCTACGATGAGGAATCACATAAAATTTGGCGTCCACTAAATGAAAAATACGCAATAAAAAGGTTCGCGGATGGCCTACGAAACCAAAAAATTGGTGCTATAATAGCTGCGCGTCTAATTAGACGTCGTTGAAATATGCAATAGGGTGGCGGAAGACGAAAGTTCCATTTCCCCAGACCAAATAATGAGCTTTCAGCGATGACCAAAATATCATAAAAGTCAGGGGAACGCGAAGTATGTGAATTTCCAACATTATCGCGGCGGTTCGAATAATCCACGTGATTATATCCACGCAATAATCACGTGCGGCGACAATCAACTGTGTTTGACAAGTATCGCGTATGTCATAGGGGCAAAAATGCTAACGCATAGCATAACAGTAGTACGAGCGGTACTAGTAGACATTACAATTATCGCAGTCAGCAGAAACAACAGGTAGCACATTTAGACCGCACGTCGCCGGAAAATAATGAGTCAATGGCAAGGCCAAGAGTAAACGATGACGAACAACAAATAACGAGTCAGTTTTTTCGTTAGTAAACATATTTTAGCGTGTGATAGCATTAATTGGGTTATTTTTAGAATAAACTAGAGGACGCCAGCTGCAACGCCTGCATTTTTTTTAATTTACCCGTTTTGGCCGATCCCGTGGGAATTTCGGGAAATCCCTTCTTAGTGCACCCTTACGGTCCCCAAGGAACAAACATGCCAAATTTTAGCTTCCTGCGCCCAATAGTTTCGGCTGTAGCGTGTCTGTCAGTCAGTCAGTAACGCAAGGATTTTATATATTAAGATAATAAATAATAAGAATAAACGACGCTCCTGTATCGACTAACCATTCTGATTCAATAATCAGAATGGTTAATCGATACAGGAGCGTCGTTATCGGCTATAAAAAATAGTTTTTGCGTAAGTTAAGAGTTGTGTAATAACATTTATAGAGATAGGCTCGTGATTAATGGCGTAGGAGGTAGTTTAGTTGCAATAGGTTACATTTATTTAAATTTAATATACGAGAAATATACATTTTCACATAAGTTTTACGTTTTCGATAAGTTACCTTGTAAGGCAATCGGTATATTTGGCCAAGACTTTTTGCAAAAATATAATGGAATAGTAGATTTTTCGAAGAATATTTTATCTTTATGAGAATGTCGAGGGACAATGGTTTCGATTCCATTAAATTTGTATGATTATTTATTGACTGTTTCCCCGCGTTGTGAAGTTATTAAATATTTGCCTTTTGAAGATTGTGTGGTATTTAGGAAAGAATTATGTAAAGGTGTTTATTTGGCTAATGTGATAGCTAGGCCTAAAAATGGGATGATACCGATTAGGAAATTAAACACAACCTCTGAGGAAGTTATTTGTAGCATGCCCGACGTAGAAGTTAGTCCATTAAGTGATTATGAGTATTGTAGTTTTGACCACACGCTGGAGATAAACGTTGAACGCGTTAAGAAAATATTTTCTTTGCTTAAATTAGATTATTTGAATAAGGAGGTACGGTTATCGATCCAGCAAATATGAGCAAAATTCCCAGATATATTTCATATTCCGGGAGATAAATTAACTGTCACGAATATTTATAAACAGGAGATTAGACTAACGGATAATGTCACGCCAGTATATAGGAAACAGTATAGGATACCTCACGCTCAGAAAAAGGAACTTGATCGGCAGTTTCAAGAGATGCTCGATAATAATATTTTTGAGGAGATAGTTAGTGAGTGGTCTATTCCTGTGTTTATTGTTCCAAAAAAGGCATATTTACGTATACAAACTAATAATAATTCTTCTGAATGGAGTTTGTGGATACCGTATTGGTGTTTTTCCTATAATACAACAGTTAATGTAGTGACTCAATATACACCGTACGAGTAAGTCTTTGGCAAGCTATGTAGATTCCCGAATAATTTAAAAGATAATAGCGTCGAGCCTTTATATAATTTTGATAACTACCCATTAGAATTTAAATACAGATTGCAGAGGGCTCACGCTGACGCTAAAGAAATAAAAGACGTATCTCCTAGTGTCGTAATTAAATGTAAAAATAAAATAGATGTTGTGCATAAGAATATAACTAGGTTATATAACAATTGATTAAAAAAAAAAATATATATATTTTTTTTTTCTTTTGGGATGGGTGATGCGGTGTGTGTCACGTCCATCACATATCATTAGATATATGATAGATAAGTATATGATAAGTTATTTAGCATATAAGCACGTGTTAGTTATGTACACACGGCCTGCACTAATTTAATTGACATCGAGTGAAAAGCGACATCGGTCTCTTACCCATCCAATTCGGCTAATGCACTACGTTTAACAGCGTATACATATAGACTCCAGCAATGAAAAACGTCATATCGCATATTATGGCGATTTTGAGTTACCATCATTAGACTGCAATACAATCTTGATGTATTTGCGGTCACACTTTCATTTTTGCTATAAGTTTGACTGAAAATAATCACTATTCAACATTACTAATGTTAAAATTATAATTCGTCGCCTATCGTATTATTGCGTTGGTACATCGATAGTCCACAGATTAACAAAGCCAAAATTATTATTTGAGATATCAAAATAGCTACGAAAAGAAAGACATTTTACATGGCTAAATTGATTTAACGTCAAATCTTAGTAATATTATATTTATTTATTGTCTCACGCCTGTATCCCCAAAGGGCTAATTGTTTCTTGAAACACTAAAGTTGTAAGCCTCATTTAGGTGTAGAACGTACTTTTCAAAGCATCCTAAACACACGTTTACAAAATTAATAAAATAAAAAATATAACTGGTCCAAGTCTTATAAAAGCTTGGGAAATGAAAATGGTAATCGTAACTTGCTGTAGTACTATTTTACTATGTGATCTTAACAATTAATAAAATAAAAAAATGTTTTAATACGCTAACTTGGCTAATAGATATTTAATACCTGTTCATGAAGTATAAAACTATCATTTGCTCGATAGTATTCGGTTTGCATTGCTAACTATCAAAATTCCAGTTCAGCTTCATAACTATTAAAGTTGAGTTTGAGACAATACGCAGGAATTCATATCAAACGTAGGTTTATTAAATTACTGGCGAATCGCGATCAGAAACAGCTCAAGTCAATATCTCAACCTAAGGTCAATACCTAATCTGTATATATAAAATTCTTGCGTTACTAATTAACAGAAAAGTTACAGCCAAAACCACTGAAATTTGGCATGTATGTCCCACGGGAAGCGTAGGGGTGCACTCAGGGTTTACACAAAGACAATTTCATTCAAAAGGATTCCCCAAAATGCCTACGGAAACGGAAGGAAATTGTTTTATTTTAAAAATTATATTTGTTGGCGTAGCTGCGGGCATCCTCTAGTCAATATTATAAAAACATAAGTTGGAGAAGCGATGTTAGGTTGGCTTAGATCGTTTTACATAACCTCCATACAAAAATTGTCAAATATGTATATCTAGTATCCAATTCATGGATAAATTATTTTGGACCGCCCGTTTTCAGGTTGCTATATTGTTTGCGGGATAGTTCAGAAAGAAGGTGATAATTACCTACCAAAACATATTTGTATGTGTTGTAGTAAATTTCTATGGGATCTTGGACTATCCAACTTAATAAAACCAATATTACTGCCTCCGTGGTCCAATGGTTAGCATGCCAAATTACTACATAGAATTCGTAGTTATATCAAAGGTGTATTTTATACACTTTATCACTAGCTCTTTTATCAACCGCCTACAAAAAGGGCGAGGTTCTCAATTCGACTGTATTCAAGATTTGTATCTGATCTGAAATAATCCACCTAGAATTCTACTTTATGAGTTAAAGCTAGATAATAATATACCTACACTCATCGTCTATGCATATTGGAATAAGACCATCTCAATAGGTATCCATACTCAGTTCATTTCGAGCGCCGCTAGATGGGAAATAGACTTCGGAACGACATCGATGTTCGCACATGTGCATGGTCATGTTTTTTTTTATATTGATTGTGAATGTGTGAAGCTGTGCAAAGGCCTTGGCAAATTAAATTGCAAAGCAAATATGCGTTTTCATTTCAGTCTCAACCGAAACGCACTTTATTTAAGAAACGTAAGACACACAATTGATCCGAAATTTACATAATAAAAGCTTTGTCGAATCCTCAATAATTATCCTGATCGATGTACTTGTAGGTGTAGAGAATGCCATCTTATTTAATTATATATTGGTAAATATGCTGTATAAAATCCGATGACTTTCATTTCATAGTCATCTGAGGGTTATCCAGGTTGCATCTAAAGCTCTCGTCTCAGAGTTTTCTATTTAGCTTTCTAGCCTAATTTTATTGGACGGAATATGAGTTTTCTACAAACTATTGGAGCGTGAACTCACTAGCGGCTGATACTATGCGGCGCTACACACGCGGCTGAACTTACTTAGATTTTTGTTTGAAAAACGTAGGATCTCAACGCATTGACTGCGTCCAGCCGCATACTGCGCGACACATTGCAACCCGCCGCTAGTGCGTTCAAGTTTTTACAAGAACAGCCCAATTATGAAAATATCTGTGGCAACTCTACGCGCCCACAGGGTTTCACGTTAATATGCCTTCTGAAGCACGATATAAGCGAAGTGTGCCCTCTGAAGAACATATTCGTATTGCGGAAAGTCGGCGTGCCGTGGGTTTGAATCCGAGACTATGTGGTTGTTATCGGTCTCGCCATTGCGCTACCACAGCTCTTGTCGGAGCAGTGTCAGAGGCAAAATATATTTGTTCATGGATAAATAAAAGATGTATTTGCTTTTATTAATTTAATTGGTATTTTATTTTATTCTGTCAGCAACAAGTCTCTAAATTACAACGAAAGCAGTTCTTAGCGTACTTTGTCGCTTTGTATTTATGTACTGAAAAGAAGCATGATAGCAATACATTTACACGAGCGACAATTTGTATATCGCTCGCTGCCCGTGTTTTCTCTTTACCTCTTATCCTTCTGGTTAATAAATATATCCTGTAATAAAAGAGGGTTGTTTATAATTTGAAACCTTTGTTTGTTTGTTTTAAGCTAGCACATGAACGGAGGGACGTGTTGCGGTGTATTTTTTGTGTTTACGCGAAGGCCGGTAGCTCATTTTCGTTTTATCATTCCGTAACTTTTTTATCCGTACACCACACGAATAAATTAAACAATTTAAATTTAAAGTTAAATGTTGAGATTAAGACTATGGTAAGAGTTATTTCTTCCCAGGCTTATTATGAAACAAAGACAAAATTAACATTGTTCGAAGCTGAGTCCTAGCCTTGTCTGTATTTAAGCTATAATACGAAAACGAATGGAAAATTGTAAAGAATCTGTCTCGATGACGCGTTAAAAAAATTGTATTTAATAATTAACGACCAATTTTGATCGTCGATCTAAAAGGTGTAAGAGTAGGTAAGTTTACAAAAAGTAAATTTGCAGCTTTTGTTCAGTAATTTATAACAAACAGTCTGATATTTAATCACCATAATCAGCTTGCCATAGTCCACATCTGGAAGTCTCCGATGGCATGCCACTAAGCTCGATTGCCTGCTCTTCGTGACTAGCCGCTGCCAGCCACTTTGCGGATGTCGTCACTCCGCCTAGCTGGCGAGCATCCTACCATACGTTTACTTAGACGCGGTGGCCACTTTTGAATAAGGCTTATGTATAAATGAATTTAGATAAGTTATGATATTTACTGATTATTTGTAACCTCTACGATAAATACCGCTACGGTCAAGAAAGGCACGCATCATCTTACTAATATTGTGAATGTGAAAGTTTGTGAAGATGTATGTATAGATGGATGGATGGATGTTTGATACTCTTTCACGCAAAAACTACTGAACGGATTTGGATGAAACTTTACAGTTATATAGTTTATACATCAGAATAACACATAGGCACAATTTATAAAGATTTTGTATAATGTTGTCATAATATAAGGAAAAGTATCAGCTAAGTCGGCAAAAATCCTGAGCTCTGAAAGCTATTAATTGGAATATTACCCCCTTCCTGATGTCAGATTGATCTGATATTTGGTATACACTCATATTGTCATAAAGATTAAATTAATTTCAAGACGGCCGCCGATACAAAATGGCGGATCATATATTACTTCACAAAAACCACATAATGGGTATCAAATGAAAAGGCTTGATTGGTAGAATAGAGCTCACTATGAAAATTCCAAGATGGCCGCCTCCACAAAATGGTGGATTACTTATTTTCCACAAATACCTCAATATGGGTATCAAATGAAAGGGCTTGATTCGTAAAAAAGAGCTCACTATGAAAAATCCAAGATGGCTGACGCCGCAAAATGGCGGATTACATATTTTCCACAAATACCTCAATATGGGTATCGAATGAAAGGGCTTGATTGGTAGAATAGAGCTCACTCTGAAAAATACAACATGGCCGCCGCCACAATATGGCGGATTACCTATTTTCCACAAATACCTCAATAGGGTCAAATATCGAATGACAGGGCTTGATTGGTAGAAAAGGACTCATTATGAAAATATCATGAGAAGTATCAACTAACAACAAAACTTGAAAATAAAAACTAAAAAAAAGCGTATCCAGAGAATGTTATGATATTAGAATTTTACATTTAACATTGAATGTTAAGATATGATATAAAATATTATGATAGACATTTCAGTTGCCGAACGATTTTATATTTGCCTGATCAATACCCCAGATTGATGAGAGGATTGGTGCGATCTGGTAGCTAGGACTTACCGAATTACTTTTTAGCTTTTAGTACATAACCTAACTACATCATTTTTATTGTAATAAAATAGTATAACATAAAAAGAAAGTTTTTACAATGCTCATTCTAGAGTAGTTATCAAATTGTTTTCAAAATTGATAGTTTTTTTGCCTTCAGTATTTAATAAGATGAACTTTGTCTTTTACAGGAAGTAGTTTAGAGGAATAGTTTAAAAGTTGTCATGGTATAATTGACTTAAGCGCACCGTGATAAAAGCGCTTGCTATGAGTTGGCGGCGCAGCACAGCGGGCGGAGGGACGGTCTGAGATGTACTTTGTGGTAATGCTTTCAGTTTTTATTTTTGCTGCTGTTATATTCAGTAGGTAGGTATATAAGCTCTTCATAACTTCAATAATAGACCTACATACTAATCTTTACCTGAAGTTCGACAATTATGAATACAAAAGTAATTTTTAAATATTATCTGTTAATATCTATGCTACACGGCTAATCTGCAGAGCCGTTTGTGATGAAATTTGACATGGATAGTCTGGAACCCGGGGAAGTACAGTCGCGGTCTGAAAGTGTTTACCACCTTAAGGCTTATAATTGCATGAACACATCAATGACACAAGGACGACGCTATTGTACTAGGCAACCAATCTAGGATAACATGCGTTGCGTAGCAACTGGTGTCAGTAACGATTTATTATTCCACATTTATAATATACGTTCATTTAATTATAAGCGTGATATTTACACTGAAACTAAAATATTTGTAGTCTTCAAATAATGTAATTTTAAACTTGCTATTTACGATTTTGGTATTTGTAATTAATAAGTTTATCAAATGACTTTTACATTGACAGATTATAATGAAAGGGATGGCGAAAAATCCTGAATATAAACCCTTTTTGAAAAAAATACAATATTTATATATCGTCTAGCGTAAGGCTAAGAACTCACGGAGCGATTTTCTCCCGCAGCGATTTTCTCCCGCGACCGCCGCGGTGGTGGAACTGCGGTTTTATTTCTAAACTCACGAGACCAGTTATTTACGCGGTTTTTTGGCCGCCGCGGCTGCGGGCGATGATCGCAAGACGGGCGGTTGCAAGACGTAAGTAATTAGTAGATCGATTTCAATATCCATTTTGTAATATTTGTTTAATTTTAAACATGCACAAACATTTGTCACGATGCCACAAGTCACTGGCTGGTGCAAAATGACGTTGGATTTCTGTCCACCCCGCCCCTCGCCCGCGACCGCGGTCCGCCAACCGACCGCAGAGCGCGCGGTCGCCGCCCGCCGCGGCTGCGGTTGACCGCGGCCCGCACGATTCCACTAGTTACCCGCCGGTGCAGCGGGCACCGCAAACAACCACGCACGCCGCGGGCAAAAATCGCGTCGTGAGTTTTGTTTTAATTTTTTACATATATATCTGCATTCTACAGAAGCTGCGGGCCCGCAACCGCGGCGGTCGCGGGTGAAAATCGCTCCGTGAGTTCTTAGCCTAAGACTGCCTCGTTGGTCTAGCGGTAGTGCATACGACAGCTGATCATGAGGTCTCGGGTTCGATTCGCAGGTCGGGCTCGGAAAATTTTGCTAAGGTTTTCTGTTAAGAATTTCTTAGTGGCAAAGTATTAGGAATTTCTGTGAAAAAATTCTTAATAATCAGCACGAAGTTGGCGGTGTTTCATCCCCGTGCATCAGAAAGCACGTTAAGCAGTCCCGGCTGTCATGATCTATGGCAGTCATTAGTGGAAAGTCAGTGCCCTCAAATATACCCACTGACTAATTACCTGGTCTAACCTTAGAATGATATTAGATGGCAGTCGCTCCGTGTAAAAACTGATATTCAGTCAAATCTCGGTAGACCAGTAATAGCAGGCCTTGGGCTCCGAAGCGCAATCTTGGGATGCAACCATGATGCAACTAAGAAAAGGCTTGGGTGATGATGATGATGATATCGTCTAGCGAAAATCAGGACGCGGTCAGACTATGAGCTAAAATGATAGTGGATGGTATGCTAGTCACGTTAAAGCGCATGCTGATCACATAAGTGAGCTTTTGTTTAAGCCATCTTCATGAAGCAATATTATTTCAGCTCTTTGTTGCACCGTTAAACTTGCCACTTTATTACAATAAGAAAGTGTTTTTATAATAATATTAAAGTACAGAACTTTTACAGCAACATAAAAGCAGTTCTGTCATTATGTCAAATTATTTCATCGACCTAAAAATATTCATACTCTTTTTGTTTAAATCAATGCCTTACTAATGATTGAAAAGTAATAAGTACTCAGATATAGCATGTTAGACCTTGCTGAACCCAGCGTGACAAAGAATGTAATTTGAAAAGTGGTAAACATTTTTAGACCGCGATAGTACATAGTCTACTCTTTATTAAAATTTCATGCTGGCAAGCTGCGGGTGAAAACTAGTCAGTTATAAAATTATTATCTAAAATGATTTGAATCTTAAAGGTTTTATTGAACTTAATAATTTATTCGAGTCTCAAACAAAACGTTTGAATATCAACGATGTTTGGATTATTCAATAAAAACGGTGATAAATTTGAGAAAACATTTTATATAAAATCTTTGTAAATATAATAAGGTTATTCTTATAATATTTATCTATTTCAAACATCAATATGAAAATAAAATAGCTATTAGTATTTTAGTATAAGCTATTGATTTACCTAAGTAAACGCTATCGCTTGTGGCAAAACCGAATAAAATCGTTGTTGTTTATGTTACATACCCGTGAAACTTAAATAATATGGCAATAAAATGCGTACATTTTATGCACAACAAACTGTAACAAAGCAAATCTATACAAACACATCGTATAAAAATCAAATGCCATGCGTTACTAAAAAATTGGGCAAGTGCGAGTCGGACTCGGGCACCGGTTCCGTAACATCATCTATAAAAGAAAATGACGTTCGTTGTATGTATACTTAAATACTTTTTAAATTTCTACCTGTTTATTAAGATCGAGTAACAAATTGTTTAAAAATTATGTTTGTTGTATGGGATTAATTAATTAAACCCTCAATTATTGACTTTTTTTTATTTAGTTATTTATTTTGATAGGTAATATACAACTACATATTCTGTCAAAATTTAAAGCGTCTACCTGTTACAGTTAAAAAAAACACGTTTTTTGTATGGAACCCTCCCTAAATATTAATTTTTTATTTTTAGTATTTGTTGTTATAGCGGCAACCGAAATACATAATTTGTGAAAATTTTAGCTTTCTATCTATCGCGGTTTATGAGATACAGCCTGGTGACAGACAGACAGACGGACAGACAGACAGCGGAGGCTTAGTAATAGGGTCCCGTTTCATACCTTTTAGGTACGGAACCCTAAAAATGCACAGTATTTTTATTGTTTCGAGTTAAATCATTATTTTTTTGGTTTTACTTTACTCTTCAGTTATAACAAACTGGCAATAATTAATTAGTCGGGTCATTATCAGGTTACTCATTATGGTTCGGCGTTACACCGAAACCGTATGTTCCTAGGCGAGTTGGAAAAATTATTAATATTGTGGACTGTAAGGAAGTGGGTTTTGATCGCCTAGGAAAGGAAAAGTGAAGTGGGTTCATGGGAGGAATAGGAGACGGGGCTATGGGAGCACACCTTACCTTGCACGTCAGTCTTGTTCTTTGCAAATGGTGGCCTCCTGGAGTCTTCGAGAATCCCCGACGGACGTCGTTACTGCACTGATCACTCCGTCTGGATCCAACCCAGAATTATACAATTCACTCCACTTCACTCGCGGGCGGTTTTGTTGCGTTTATTGTATAAAGCGGTAAAATATGGCGGCGTTCGGTACACGCGTTTGGTGCGACACGGATGATTCTAGACTCCTCCGTAGCGTCGTTGAATTCTTGCGACCAATCAGCGAGGCGTGCCTTTGGGAGGGAAGGAATAAAAGCATCGCTCGTATTGGACGAGCAAGCGAGGAACGATTGACGTTGATGTAATTAATTATCAATAGAAAGGTAGATGGCGCTACCATATCCCCCCGGCCCTAAGGGTTGCCTTTAAAAAAATAAAATTGAACTTAGCTATGTTGGATGTACTAACGTATAACCCATCAATAGGCTAAGACAGCGATATGATATTAAAATTAATCTAAATTATTTTTAGCGAAACAATTATGACGAAACCTACAAACTAAATACTTAAACTAAGAAGTAGATCCAACTTCAGACTAGATCTCACTGAGTTGGAAGCGGACAGAGACGTACAACAGGGCGCACGTAGCTCCCCTTCGCGGTTTTCACGGTAACAACGAGGGTTGTACCGTCTTTGGAAGTATGCAGTTTCTCTTCGATGGCTAACGGCCATGAAAGCGGCGGAGCGTTATCATGTATTATGATGACCAACGTACCCTCCAGTATAGGGGATGCAGGACTATTCCACTTGGATCTAGCCTGAAGCTGGTGGAAGTTTATTCCGCCAGCATCACCACATTTCGGTGGATGTTGGGAAAGCATGGTCAAAGTAATTAATATGCGTCAATAAGATTTATGGAAAGTTCTTCTTGAAGACGAGTACGATATTCTTCCCTGAGAAACTTATAGAGGTCGCGTAAATAAGAGCTTGTGCCCACAAAACAAGTGCCGTTATCCGTATACAAACACTGTATCGTGAAACCGCGCCGTGAAGGAAATCGTTTAAGGGCTGCAAGGAATGACACCGTGCTAAAATCTGTCGCAACTTCAATATGCGTAGCGCGCGTCGTTAAGCATGTAAAAATACATAGCCAAGTTTTACGGCTTTTAACACCTCGACCACGCACTGGCGTATACTGCAGCGGTCCTGCGTAATCACAACCGGTATGTGTAAACGCTTTATCAACTTGATTAACGCGTTGGCTAGGAAGATCTGCCATGGGAGGGAAAGTCGGACGCGGACGAAATTTGAAACAGACGTTACATTAATGTATTCTGTGAAGAATTATTCGTCGAGCGGCTAAAATTCAATACTTATGCCTAAGTAAGGACATAAGCAACTCTGGACCAGCATGGAGGTGCTTCTTGTGATAAAAATCAACAAGAAGGTCGACAACATGATCATGACGCGGCAGAATGCAAGGATGTTTGTATTTATAAGGTTCATCCGAATTTGACAGACGACCCCCAACGCGTATGACGCCGTGTTCATCGAGAAACGGCTTGAGTCTAAGGATAGCGGGAGAACAAGGTACATTGTTTTTCAAATTTTGAATGTCGTTACTAAAATTAACAACCTGTACAGCTCGTAGTAACTTACATTCTGCGAATTTGATATCAGTACTTGAAACAAAAGTCCCATTAGGTAGGTGCCTAAGAAACCTACAGACATAAACGATGGCGGAGTAACTTAGACCACGATGACATGCGTAGTGCGAGTGCATAGATCGGAGACTCCGCAACCTCAGCAATCACGGGATAAGAAACAGACTTCCGTTCGGGTACATCTTCGTCTTCTGCACTGTGGTCAAAGGGTTGCATGGGCCACTCTGATGGATCATGGGACATCCAAGAAGGTCCACGATGCCACAATGGATGATGCAGAAGATTCAGTGGAGTAACACCACGAGACAAGCAATCAGCGGGGTTCTCAGTACCCGCGACGTGATTGAAACAAGTAGCAGGAACAAGTTCAATCAATTTACTAACGCAGTTGGCGACAAAAGTCTGCCAGCGGTGAGGAGATGAATATATCCAAGCGAGCACTACTTTGGAGTCAGAAAATGCGTATATTTTATTAATAGGGTTGTGAGGCAAAACTGTGTCTTGAACCTTGCGGAGCAACTGAGACAGCAGAAGGGCCGCGCACAACTCCAGTCTCGCAACCGAAATGGTTTTAATAGGCGAGACCTTGGACTTGGCACAAACTAACTGCACCGAGTAGTTAGAACCAATGCGGACTTGCAGATATACGAGTCCGCCGTAAGCACGCTTGCTGGCGTCAGCGAAACCTATTAAGTTGATGGTACATCCATCTACCAACCCAAGATGACGCGGAATAGTAATTTGATTGAGCGCGGTAAGCTCAATACAAAACTGGATCCAAGCAGCGACGATATGGTCAGGGGGTGTTTCATCCCACTCACATTTTGATAGCCAAAGTTCTTTGATCAAGAGCTTGGCATACAAAATTGTGGGAGCCACAAAACCCATTATGTCCCATAGTCGAGCCACTGTGGACAACATAGTGCGTTTGGTGCACTTATCATCTGGTGGTGAGACGTCAAACCGAAAACTATCGCAGGATTTGTCCCAGCGTAAACCGAGAACTTTATGCGGTACAGACTTTATGAGAATCAGGTATGCGTGCGAGAACCTCCTTAGAGTTGCTTGTCCATTTGACAAGATCAAACTGGCCTCGCTTGAAAAGCTGAATAAGCTCATCATAAATCGAAATTGCTAGCGGAACGGATATGACACTACAGGCAATGTCATCCATATACAAAGCGGAAGTAGCAACAGCTGCTGCGGCGGGAAAGTGATCGCCTTCATCAGCGATCAACTGGCGAACAACTCGTAACGCGTGATATGGGCTAGATATTTTTTTTTTTTTTTTTTTTTTTTTTTTTTTTTTTTTTTTTAAAAAGACAACTCCCGCATTAGGACTAAATCCTGTGTCGCGGGGGACTTTACAAACATACAACTAACGGACACAATGAACACCCAGACTCGAAACAACAATTTATGAATCACACAAAGTGTTGTCTCGTGTGGGGATCGAACCCACAACACTTCGGCGCAGTGTCAAGCGGTGAGGCGGCCGCTTAAACCACTACGCCAACCGTGCAGTCAGATAGATAGTCCAAAACAAACACGATTGAAATGATACACAGATAAAGGTTCCTTATGGTTAAAACGATAAAAAATCCGTTGAAATCTAGGTTCAGATTCGCAAACGCCGATATTGAGGAACATTTGGCGGCAATCAGCTGACAGAGCGATTTGGAAAAGACGAAACTTTATTATGATGTTAAATAAATCACCCTGTAGATTAGGGCCGGCATGCAAAATGTCATTAATCGACTGACCCGATGTAGTCTTACAACTAGTATCTAAAACCACACGAAGTTTAGTAGAGGTTTTATCTTCGCGAACTACGCCGTGATGCGGGATATAATATGAGGGAAGAGAGTGTGTGTGTTTACAACTACACTTAAAAAACCTTTATCTATGTAGTCACGAATGACGTCATTATAGGCGCTGCGTAACTTGGGTGATGCATCAAGTTTACGTTCTAAACAATGGACACGTCTAAGCGCAGCAGCGTACGAGTCGCCTAACGAATAAGGGTCACCATAGAATGGCAACGCCACTACGTATCTGCCACTGTTGTAATGAACAGTGGTAGCGCGGCAATTTTGTTCACACTCGAGATCCTTACAGCTCATCGAGGACGGTGCGGTAATCTCTTCGAGCTCCCAAAATCGCTTGAGAAGAGAATCAATATTATTTTCTTGAAGAACAGAACAACAACAAGACGTAATATATTGAGAAGTATGTAACGTAGGTACGGTACCCATAATCACATACCCAAATATCGTCTCAATAGCGGGCGGTAAATTATATTGCTCACTACGTACCACTTTAGTTAGTAGCAAGTGCGGAAATATTGCAGCTCCGATCAAAACATCAATGTCTGCCGGTTTCGCAAACTCCGATTCTGCCAGCGGCAATGACTCGAGGTGAGTGAGTAATGCTACGTCCACATTAGCGTTCGGCAATGCGTCCGTAATACGCTCCACAATAAGCGAAGAAATGTTAAAATTAATATTCCTATCAAAACGCGAATGTATTTTAACATCTACGGAACCCTTGCAATGTTTTTCTGAACCCCCGATGCCTTTCACTACTAAATTATTATTTATAAAGTTATTCCATAATCCGAGGCATTTGAAACCATCAGAAGTTATAAAATTACTCTGAGACGCGCTATCAAGCAGACCATGTGCGGCGATCTATTAATATCATAAACGATAACTTGCGCTGTCGCTAACAGAACCGTCTTGGACGCCATACACTGCGGCTTAGCCCCGCGCTGATCATTATAAATGAGCGAGGGCCATCCGAGCGTGCGCGTCGCCCGCGCAATGGATGTCTTACACAACGATATTTCACCCTGAGACGCGGAAGGCGCAGTTATCGTGGCCTGCACTTGCGACGTAAGTGTGTCAATGTTACCGGCTTGGCTCGACAACGGACTAATTTTATCAAAGTGCAACAATGAGTGATGTCGCTGATTACATGAACGGCATCTCGTCTTACTAGAACAATCACTCGTTTTATGCTTTATACTTAAGCAATTAATGCAAGCTTTGTTATCTTTTACGCATTTGAAACGAGCAGTCGGATTTAAATTATTAAAGGCGGGACATTTATAGAAATGGTCGTGCACTATATCACTGCACAGACACTTCTGTGAATTATTATTATTAGATTCCGAGCATGTTACGTAAGATTGCGAATTAGGGACCGAGTTATTATTACTATTTCGCGCTTTATTCGACTTTTGTTTGCTATTGTTATTATTAGACGAGCTAGATGAACTAGACTGCGTATTATGAAATATTCGACACTGATCTTTGATGAAAGAAATAAAACTATCTAGTGTAGGTATTTTATTATTGCGTTCCGTCATCTCGAATGCACGAATTGTTTCAGTGTCAAACTTTTTTAAAGCGAGTTGAAGAAACATAAAGTCGGAAAGATCTTCTAATTTTAAGTTTCTAAGGGAATTAACTGCGGTAACAAAGTTGTCTATAAACAGCTGGAAATTCGAGACAGACGCGGCACCGGACAATTTAAGATTTAAAGCTTGATCAAAGTAAGTAGACGCTAGAACACGAGTATCTTTATACCTATCAAGTAGTGACTGAAATATGACCTGATAATTCTCAGCACTGGGTGTGCCACCTGCAAATACGGACTGGGCCTTCGGTGACAGTTTACCTATTAAATAGTACAACCTGTCAGCATCTGTCAGAGAACCATTATCGGGCACTGTAGACTTAAAACTCGCATAGAATAACGGCCAATTTCGTATATCGCTATCAAATGACATAAGCTCAATTGGCGGTAATCTCGGCGTTCGAACCGCAGAAACGGGCTGTGCTGAATATTTACCCTCTAATTGTGATTGTAGTCGCTTGATGATACAATAAAAATCTTCGAATGAGATGTACGCCTGATAATCCGGCTTTTCATCAGGTTTAATAGAAAGCGATCTTGCGTTATAATCGTCTAACAACTTATGAAAATCTGTTCGAATACTATCTACTGTCATACAATAACTAAGAAATGATTCCCTATCAATATCGGAAGCGGCGGCAGTTTTCGAGCGCTCGTAAATGTTTTGAATACGCTCAAATAAAATATTACGTTTAGCTTCTAAGATTGTCAGCTCTCTGTCTTCCGACAAGCGTGGCTTCTTTTGTTGTACCATGCTTACGTAAGTATAAGCTAATGAGACCGAATCAAAATAAGAATACCTAAAGTACCTATTATTTTATCTAAGTAGGCAACACTTTAAGGCGGTGGAATTAAAAGGTGCTTGAAATATGAGATTTACAAGACAACTATAATAGTTCCAGTAATAATAATTGGGTTAGTAGGTAGCTACATAAAAGTATATTACCTACGGATGCGTGCGGAAATAGCCCTGTGATGGGTATGTAAATGGATTAGTAGTATAGCTGGGTGCTATAACTGCGAGCGAGATAAGCGAGAGGTTACGTATAAACGCAAATGAATCCGGCTTCGTACGGACCAAAAAATGGTTCGGCGTTACACCGAAACCGTATGTTCCTAGGCGAGTTGGAAAAATTATTAATATTGTGGACTGTAAGGAAGTGGGTTCTGATCGCCTAGGAAAGGAAAAGTGAAGTGGGTTCATGGGAGGAATAGGAGACGGGGGTATGGGAGCACACCTTACCTTGCACGTCAGTCTTCTTCTTTGCAAATGGTGGCCTCCTGGAGTCTTCGAGAATCCCCGACGGACGTCGTTACTGCACTGATCACTCCATCTGGATCCAACCCAGAATTATACAATTCACTCCACTTCACTCGCGGGCGGTTTAGTTGCGTTTATGGTATAAAGCGGTAAAATATGGCGGCATTCGGTACACGTGTTCGGCGCGACACGGATGATTCTAGACGCAGAATCAGCGAGGCGTGCCTTTGGGAGGGAAGGAATAAAAGGATCGATCGTATTGGACGAGCAAGCGAGGAACGATTGACGTTGATGTACTTAATTATCAATAGAAAGGTAGAGGGCGCTACCACATTATTTGGTTGACTTCGGTGGCAATTAATTTTTTGTTAATTTAGACATTATAAGCATAAAATATCAAATCTAGATTTACTTTAAATCATATTAGTAGTACGACGTAGAGGGAACGACATAGACCGAATGGATAAGAAGGAATTAAATTTTCTTGAAATGGTGTCCACTGAAATCAATATTCTTATCACCGAAATCAAACATATCAAATGATTTATATTCTGAAGACTATTTTATATCCCTATGTTTTAGCTTTAGTACTACTACGTGCGTACGTATGATACGTACTACGTAAGGAAATGCAGGTAATTTTTGTTGACTACAGCTCAGAAATTACAGGATTCGTATTTCAAGTAAACGCTTTTTACAAATCACAAACATATTTATTTCCTTTTCTACAATTTTTACACAACCACTTGGAATTACAATGGAGTTGTACTTACTTGCTAGGGTTATTTTTATCCAACTGTGTCTCACACGAGATTTATTACACAACCGTTCACTTCAACGCTCCGAACTCGACTGCCATGCTGTTCTTTCCGTTACCCTACAGTTGACATTTTAAAACGGATATGGTGTTGCCAGAAATTAAAACGTAATTCAATACAACGAAAACATTCATTAAATATTCGGAGTTGCCAGTAGTCAAAAATATAGGCTAACAGCTCGGCCGTCCTGTTCCAAGCGCGTCCTCGCGCATACCTCTTATTTAAATACATTCAATCAATATAGTAGAGTAAAAGAAAAGCAAATATATACAAAAGTCAAATAACATATTCAATAAACAAAACAACTTCATTCTCTATTTAATTTATCTATGTTATTCAGGATTCGCCTTAAACACTGATTATACTAATAACATTCCATTTATTTATCATCTACTTCATTTGGTTCCATCTCTTTACTGCTATCATTATTATCACTTTCACTACTATCTAGGTTCCTAGAGAATGATAACCATGGTTAGATTTTATCAATTGCTACCACGGCCTCGTATCTGCGACCGTGTTTGCGAGTCATGGGAGTATCCTCGATTACATATCTTTCGTTTGGAAGCACTTTCATTACGCGATATGGACCTTGAAATTTAGTAACTAATTTTTGAGATCTGCCATCATGAGGAACTTGCCTCTCAACGCGAACTAAGTCTCCTACTTCATACTTTGTCCCTGATTTCCTACTCCTATTAAACCTCTCAACGTCTTTTAGTTGCTGCGCTTTTATATTCTGACCTACCTCTTCTCTAACAGTACTCAAATCTTCGGGATTAATTACGTTAGTCGTATCGGATATAACGGAGCTCAAGATGCCTTCAGTCCTGCTAGTTATGTTAAAACCAAACAGAAGTTCAGAAGGGCTTTTTTGTGTAGTCTTATGTATTGTAGTATTTATTCCCACTTGAATATCACAAACATATTCATCCCAAGATCGTTCATCCTTATTATGGGTTCAAGTTGACATAGCGTCTAGTATTGTCCTATTGAATCGCTCGACTTGCCCATTTGCCCTTGGTGTTGCAACAGCGTTAGTAATATGCTTAATTCCAAACAGCGTGGTAAATTCTTTAAACGTTTTGCTGGTAAAACTCGTCCCTTTATCGGTGATAAGACGCGTCGGGACCCCAAAATAACTGATGTGATCTTTCAAGACACGTATACTAGTAAAAGATTTGGTATTTTTGACGGCAGTTATGTTGACGAATTTCGTAAAACTATCAACAAGAACTAATAAATAACAGTTACCTCTCTTGCTCTTAATAAACGGGCCTAGGTGATCCGCGTGTACCGTATGGAAAGGTACACCCACCTTTTAGATAGGATGTAACCCTCCTTCTCGTTTACCCCCGGGAGTTTTATGGTGAGCGCATTCTAGACAAGACCGTACGTATTTCTTCGTAAATCGACGCATTTTTGGAAACCAGTAATGTTGTTGTATACGATGTAGTGTTTTATCAAAGCCGTAGTGCCCTATATCATCATGGTTTCTTTTTAGTATTTACCATCATACACCCTTTGGAACCAACAATCTAATCTCATCACCGACTATGCGATACACGCGTCCATTTTTAAGCTTATAATTTTTACATATATCCGTTACCGTTTCCGAAGCCTTGTCCTCTTGTATATTTTTAATTCTCTGCACCTCCTCATCCGCGCCCTGCACGGTAGTGATCCAGTCCTTTTCCGAGGTTTCAATGCTCAGTATGTCTAATAAATGTGATTCAGAAGCAGAGGCCGCCACGGGGCTGCGACTCAGCGCGTCAACGTGCGCCATTCGAGACCCGGTGCGGTACTCGATTGAGCAGTCAAATTCCTGCATCTGTACCCACCACCGTGCAACTCGCGGAATCAGATCACGTTTAACAAATGTAGATCGCAACGCACTACAATCGCTATAAATCGTAAACGGTATCCCAAGCAAATACACTCTAAACCTACTTAAAGATGCCACCACGGCTAAGGTTTCAAGCTCGTAAGAGTGGAGTTTACATTCGTCTGGAGAAGTTTTACGGCTAAAGTATGATACTGGGTGAAACGCTCCTTTGGAGTCACTTTGCATACTTATGCACGCATGTAAAGATGGGCTAGCAGGTATACTTATACCTGCTAGCCCATCTTTACATGCGTCGGTGTGTAATTGTGTTACTGCTAAAGGGTCATATAAAGCCAATAATGGTCGTTGCATAAGGAGAGTCTTTACTGAGTTAAACGCTTTATCTTCGTTACTCCCACACATCCAACTAACGTTCTTTTTTAATAAATTTGTCAACGAAGAGGTTATTATGGCATAGTCTTTAATAAACCGTCTAAAGAAACCAGATAAGCCCAAAAATTGTCTTAATTCGTGTATATTCTTAGGTGTCGCGAATCTAGAAACCGCTTCCGTTTTCCTACTTCCCGGACGAATACCCGTTGAATTTACCTCAAAGCCTAGAAAATCTAAAGTATCTACAAAAAATTTGCATTTACTAAGCCTAAGTGTTAAACCTCCTTGCTTGAGGAGTTCAAGTACTTCTTCTAATCTAGCTAAGCCTTCAGACACACTTTTACAGGGTATTAGAATATCGTCCATATAGACGATCGCGTATTTTATTTTGGCATCATGAAAAATTTTATTTATTGTCCTTTGAAAGACGGATGGCGCATTAACCAGACCAAATGGCATGCGGTTATACTCAAATTGACCGTCAGGGGTTACGAACGCAGTCTTGTGGCGAGATTCTTCACAGATAGGAATTTGATAATATCCCGAAGCTAAATCGAGCGACGTGAATAGCTTGTTTCCTGCCAATTGATCTAGTTGGTCTTCGATACGTGGGAGGGGGTAGTGATCTTTTTTTGTTTACCTATTAAGCGCTCGATAATCTACGCATAAACGCTTTTCCCCGGTCTTTTTCTGGACTAACACAATAGGGCTAGCATACGGCGACGAAGATTCCCTAACTATTCCGTTATCCAACATCTCTTGTACCATGTTGTTTACCAGTGCTCTTTCCGAATAAGATAAACGATAGGGTCTATATACTATAGGATTGGAATCTTCCAGATCAATAACCATTTCAGTTACCTGAGTGAATCCAAGGTCTTTTAATCCTTTTGAAAAAGAGTTTTTGTATTTGTTTAATAGTTCCTCTAATTGTAAACGTTCCTCGTTATTAAGACTTTCACCACACTTGATTTGTTCATCGGCATTAATAAAATTAAAAGACATGTGATAATATATATAATAGCAATATCGGCATCAGATACATTATACACCAGTACTACACCGTTTCCCTCTTTGATACTGTATTGACCCGGTAACAAAAAGTATTGTCCCCCTCCTATCCACCTAAGGGAACCGCGTATGCAAATATCTCCGCTATAATGTGAATTTGATTTTACAGGTATCACACGCAATGAGGATTTTGGTATATGACTATTGGTAGCACAATATATATGTAACTTGGTTGAATCATTTCTCTTAAATATCAGTTGGGTCGGTGTCTTAGTGATTTTAAGACCGGGCATCTTAGTAAAGGAGTGTCCCAGAAGAGTAGGATAACCCAGCACATAATCCTCAACCACGTACATGTCTATGACGCTCTTAATGCCTTGTACTTCTACTTCAGCCGCTATTATGCCTAACGGGATTGTCAAATTTGCACCTATACCTCTTAAAGCGGGAAGGTTAGGTGAACACTTAACGTCCATGCCTAGTTTCTTAGCTTCACTTACTTTGATTAACGAGCACTGACTTCCTAAGTCTACATGACATTGCATTACTTGCCCGTTGATTTTGATATCAAAGATGTATTTATCAATAGCCCTATCGCTCGAGCTTAATACAGAGACCTGTTTTTCGTTTTTATTTTGTGGTGGTGATTCATTCTTATAAGAACTAGTACTTGGCTTGTTTCTATAGCAGCTGGAAGCTTGATGGACAAACCTATCACATACTGTACATTTAATTATAGGTTTCTCGCACTTAAAGCTGGGGTGACCGAATTCGTTACAATTAAAACATCGGATATTAGAATTAATCACGCTTGATTTTGAACTTTGAGCCTTATAACTTGCCGCTGTATTAAACTGTCTACGATCGTGCCTATGCCTAGCACCACTTTCATAAGTTTCTTTGCTCTGACCTACTTTTACAGTCCGAAAATATTTTAGGACTTGTTCCGGTTCACTAAACTGAGCCGCTTGGGCACCTACTCTTAAGGCGCGATCATCCAAGCCGTGTAAGATGCAATCTACTGCCTGTCTACCATGGATTTTACACCTATTTAACAAATTTAGTTTCGCGTAATAATAGTGTTCCAATGATTCACCGTATTTCACACGTTTTGATAACATTTCGGTCAAGAGTTCGGCGTAGTCCTCGCGGCAAGGGAATGACTCAATCAATTTTTTCTTCCATTCACCCCAATTATGTAAAAGAGTAAGCCCTGATACCAGGTCTTCGCTAATCCAGAAAGCTTAGGAAGTGCGTAGTGAATAATTTCTTTTTCAGACCAACCGTATATTTCCGCGCATTCCTCTACTTTAGTTATCCATACGAGTATAGTTTGCTCTTTCCCTAGCGGATCGAACTCAGATATAACGTTATTAAGAAAATCATTTCTTAATAACGTTATATCTGAGTTCGATCGATCTGAGTTCGAACGTTACATAAGAGTTCGGAGAAGCCCAAGCTATCAAGCTTGGGCTTCTCCGAACTCTTGACGTCCTTTAGAATTGACAAAAATTTATCTAATATGACATTTGTTTCAGATCCCTTACTCCTATTCCTACTAGGTTTATAAAATTTAGTCGACTCACGGTTGCACGAGCTGTCACTGCTGCGATCCGTCCGTCTCGAGTTGCCACTTTGTCTTCGCTGATCCTTCCTCGGCCTCCTCGATCGTTTGTAAGTCGCGCTGCTAGATGAGCTGTCAGAATCAGTGTCAAGTACCCGCCTTTTTCGGTTCCAAAGTCGCCCCTGCAACTGTTCCTCACGTCTTGATCTAGACGTAACCGAGTTACCGTCCATGCCCTCTAACCTGGGCTCACTCTTGCCCTCTAACCTGGGCTCGCTCCCGCCCTCTGACCCGGGCTCACTCCTGCCCTCTAACCTGGGCTCACTCCTGCCCTCTAACCTGGGCTCACTCCTGCCCTCTAGCCTGGGCTCACTCCTGCCCTCTAACCTGGGCTCACCATCCTTATCCATATTGGCTAACAACCCTTCACCTCGGTTGTACTTCAACAGGTATGCAGTCGTATCTGAAACTTATCAAAAGAAAAGCTTAGTGCATATTCCTGAAGCATTTTACTACACAAATTTTGTCGTGTTTATCTGCCAAAACCACTCCTTGTAACCACAATCTTCTTGCAAAGGGGCATGGATGACAACAGAACAGAAAAGAGATTTTCTCCAGTTTCCTTTAAATAAATACACAAATGTAATTGGGCGCTTGACTAGTATTGGATTATTGAGATATTGTTTGTACTTGGTATAATAAACGCCAGTTAGCTATACACATATTGAAAAAGAAGTTACAAGCTATCAAAGTTACTAGATGTCCGCTGTTTTTGTCCCTTTTTCCGCGGAACAATTATTTGGATGCGGCCATTGCCCATTAAGCACTATGAACATAAGAGGTGTGCAGTCACATTTTAATCTTGGCCTATCGGTCCATTAAGCAAAATTAAAATACCTGAAAGTAGTCCAATATAGGAGCAAAATATATACTATTGTCGCTGTGCTACGCAACTCTTGCCCTGGTTTATATTTAATAATAAAAAAAAAATTAAATAAATTATTGTCAAATACCCAATTGTGAAAAGTAAATACGGTGCCTATGTAATAGTATCTTTGAACTCAACTATGCTGATAACATAGTGTTAAAGCGTGGTATAATAGGCTAATCAATCATTACAACAAACACAAACTACACCCGTCCGTATTTGGGATGCATAATTCTATAATTAATCATTTTTATGTATATTCTTCATTCGACACCCTTCTAGAATGTGGTCTTAAATCCTTATTGTAAACTTAATAGTCAATATCAACGTTCAATATGTACAAAAAAAAGAGAATTCATCATTACATTTGCATGCGTCAACAATCGCCAGGGTAAAATAAAAAATCGTATAGAATCTTAGGAGGCATTATCGGAATTTCTATAACGTATTTACGTTAAATTCATATTCTAATTCCATTCATCGTATTTTACTGGTGAACAACAACAAAAACCGTCGTAGGAATAGTCTTTTTATCCGATATATTTCGCCACTAAAAGCAAATACAATCCTTTATCACTATTATATTTTTAACCATCACGAAATTATAGTAGGTAGTAGGAAATAAGTATATCTGATTGGTGCACATGTGGCACGCCCAATTTATTTTTAATCTTAAATCGTGATCTAATAATAATTGTGGACGTGAACAAAAGAAAACTCATGAGTATTCTCTTACGATCCCACTTCTGACCTGTTGACTACAGCTCAGAAATTACAGGATTCGTATTTCAAGTAAACGCTTTTTACAAATCACAAACATATTTATTTCCTTTTCTACAATTTTTACACAACCACTTGGAATTACAATGGAGTTGTACTTACTTGCTAGGGTTATTTTTATCCAACTGTGTCTCACACGAGATTTATTACACAACCGTTCACTTCAACGCTCCGAACTCGACTGCCATGCTGTTCTTTCCGTTACCCTACAGTTGACATTTTAAAACGGATATGGTGTTGCCAGAAATTAAAACGTAATTCAATACAACGAAAACATTCATTAAATATTCGGAGTTGCCAGTAGTCAAAAATATAGGCTAACATTTTACAATAAAATATTTTATTTTATCGAGACTAAAGCCGCATTTATTAACATACTAGATGAGCCCGCGGTTACATCCGCGTTATTTAAGGCTAGTTCTCTGCGCCCGTGGCTTATAGCGTGATGTTATATAGCTTATAGCCTTCCTTGATAAATGGGCTATCTTAAACTGAAAGAATTTTTTAAAATCGGTCCGGTAGTTCCTGAGATAAGCGCGTATTAGATAGGAAATTTTACAAGAATCAACTTTGGAAGGAAGCGTTAAATTATTACATTAACTTCTATTAAAAGTAGAAGGTAGTCTAAAACTGACAATATGGGAACTTTAAAAAATCTGAAGTGTTTGTTGAGATCTAGCTTACGTATTATTAAAAAATCACTAGAAAATCACTTAAAATCACGAATCAGTCTTTTTCAAAAACATCAACAACTATAGAAGGCACTTATTTAACTAATAATAGTTGTAATTGTATTAAAAATATAACGTTGCCTTTTGGTTTTAACACGATTAAAATAGTTTTATATTAAGCAATTAGCATTAAATTAAGAATGCAATGAAACTTATAAAATCTTTCTACTTATTCAAGTTTACAATCCTGAATTAAAAAAAAATATATATTCCTCGTCACTACTGTCAATGTTAGAGAATGTAACTTCATTCATTACTGTCGGAGCAATATTTTCATGACACATGCGTCCAGAAGCTATCATTTTCGTGCAATCCAATGTCTGATGTTTAGGTATGGGACAGGTGCTACTTGGTTTCATAGAAGTCATCAGCATTATCATCAGCCTTTAACAGTCCACTGCTGGACTAAGCCTCTCCTTTAAAAGGAGAAATTGGCCTACTATTCCACGCTGGCCAAACTGGGCTGGTATAGGGTTTGTATTAAGTTTTCCTTCTCTTACCGTGCTGTTCTCTGCATAATATTCTCCCTCTGTCGGCTCTTATGACACCCATGGGATGATATGGGGTGGTGACATTCCGTATTCTTAATCCGTCACGGATGTAGACGACGAAGTCATCAGCAAGGTCAACAGAATAGCTACTACTAGGTTTAATCATAATGTTCGATAAAATTTGCGGTTTATTAGAATTGGCTGCACCGATTCCACTTCCTTTATTAATTTGCCATAATCACAGTATTGTGATTATACCAGAATGCTTGAAACAACATGAGAGGTGACAGGAAAGTTCAATTTAATTTTTTTTTGTAAAAAAATAACTAATGTATGATTTCGGTGACTTGAACAATGATTTCGGTACACTTATTTCCACCGAAAACACCGACATCAATGCCACTGAAATCAAAATAATTAGCAAAATCCTACATATTTTAAAACGTAACACGATTTTTTGAAATAAATCTATTTTATTGGAATCGAATAAACATAAGACATACGTTTATTATAGTTTAAAAATTTCAATTCAAATAGTTGTGGATAAAATGATTTCACCGAAATCAATTTGAAGGGTATACCAAGCCACCGAAAACGATTAATAACCTCAATAAAAGAGTTGCACAGAGAAGCACAGACGTGTTATCTTTACCATCAACGCAGCGCGACTGACTGTTTGTATTACTCGAGCAAATAGTGTCAAACTCACTAGGATACAGGATATATGAACAGATCGGTGCGCGCCAATGATATCAACTCTAAACTTCGGACGCGAAAACAATCAGTTGTAACTTGTTTATTATGGCCTATAATGTCGTAGCAATATTATACATTCAGTTAATAACTATCTAGTTGTTTGTGAACGTATGCAAAATAGTGCCATTTATTGAAGAAAAAAATAAAAAAATATTTGCCGCCGCAATACGAGGACCGGACGCGGCACCGAGGTCAATATTTTCAAGGTTTTTCTTTTTTTTACTCCCTTGCATTTTATTTATTTAAAAAATAATACTTGCTGCACGAAAAAAATATCACGTTGTTAGTTATCAATTTTGTACTGAATTTGGACCCAGACGCGCTTATTTGAGCCGGCTGAGAATGACCCAGTCATTCTGTAGGCTAATTGGCACTTTGAAATATTTTCAATATATCGTAGAGGATTATAAGAATCCCACGCGAACAAGGGCCGTGGGCGTAGTTGGTAGTTAATAATTATGAACTAACTTTGTACCTCTAATTGGCTTTGCGATCAAATATTTAGCCAAAGCCAATATCGTAAAGCCCATTGAACATTATAAATGGTGTCTTTAATCGGATATTACGGACACAATCGACGAGAACTCCGAACCCAAACGAAGCTTCGTGGCAACAGAAATGTTTAGTTCGACAATATTCCTCTAGCGTTTGCCATAACGGTCTAATTTTATGAGGCATCTAAATTAAGCCGTTTCAAATAACGTTCAAGATATCGATATATATTTGAAACATACTATCAGCTTATAATAGCGCGGTACAATATCTGATATAGAGGCTAGTTTATGTACGAAATTGGGGTAGGTAATTTGTTAAGACGATTGATGTAACTTTTTAAGCTAGGTTTGATAGGTTATAGTTTAGTTGGTAGTACTGTAAATAAAGTACTACCTTTTTATACCACTGAAGCTGCTTAATAGTAAATAATGGTATGTTGTAGTGGAGTATAAATTAGCAATAATAAACTTTAGGAAATTATGATTATGAAAAATAATTGGGACACGACGAAAATTTAACGATGTATTGTATGTATTCAAGAACCCCACTGGTGACTATACCTTTTTATCATTTAGACTAGGTAATTACTGTAACGGATGCCAGGAATCGAACCTTTGCTAGTCCGCTACAGTGCGTTGGTAGTGTGCTGCTGACGTGTGCCTACGACGATGCGTGTTCTTCTATGTGTGTGGACTGTATGGCTTCGATGTGTAAGGGCTTCAGAAATGAAACATCTTCATACGTTGAGAGCGATGCTGTTCAGGTGTTCGGTGCTTGATGGTTACAAGATGGTGGTTGAGACGCCAACAACTGGCCGAATACATGGTCGCTTAAGTACCTCGAAACTTTACCTTATCGACGACCATCGCACCGAACACGTGCACAGAGAATCTTTCGTTTATTTTTATTTCAAAAACAGTACAAATGTTACGTATGATTCGATCCTATTATACATACATACATGTTCTATACATTGTTAGATAGGTCTCATTAAGTTCTATCTATTGGTATACAATACCTAAACCTAACTATTAGCGTCACTAAGTTATTCCATAAAAACTCCCAAAAAATGCTGCCACACAAGGGCCCGCCCACTATATTTTCTATTGAAAAACTATCGTATACTAAATTTATATATATAATTTTGGTAGGCCGTTGTGTGCAACTATATGGGGCATCTATTAAAACAAACACCATGAAAATATCTTTATTTAATTCGAACATATTACATGATAACTTTGAAGCATAAAAAAATTACAGAATTTCTTAAGTAAATACTATCGTAAGTAAACAAATTTTATGATAAACATACGAATGTTTGTTATTATGCTTATTTTAACTACATAAGGTAATAACTAGCAATAAAAAGGTATCTAGACATGATTTCAAGTCTATATGACGCTAAAAAACACTTATAAAACTATAAAACGAATATGTAAACAAACAGCTGTTTTATGAAGCATTAACTCTTATCTGTCACTACTGATAACGCTATTTATGATTCGATATCTCAGGTCCCTACAGTTAGCACAAGTTTAAGACTAATGTTCATGTATTACATAGTTGTTGTATATTAACAATCTAACCATTTACACTATTTTAGCTATTTTGTAACGTTTTGACACGTCCGGGAACCGAACCCGGTGTACCGCACGATTACATAACACTGATTTTAACGATTTTCACTCGCGGTTTCGAATACACTATTCACTGTCATAGTTTTAATGTCTGTCGCGAACATCTCTCCCGCCGTGCAGCAACGCGCGTGACCCGTCGTGTGGCGGTGCTGCAGAGCACCCGGTGAGCGACGCCTCGTCACTTGGGCAGGGGGACCAGCTTCTTAGCCGGCCGTTTGAGGACGCCTGCTGCTGTGCGCACCTCGACAGTGCGTATGGCGCCGTCGGCGCCCGGGTAGACAGCCACAACTCGACCGCGCGGCCAGGTATTGCGCGGGAGTTGGCCGTCGGCGATCAGGACGGGGTCGCCGACCTCGAGGTTGAGCCCAGACCCATGGGGCTCCCGCCGGTGTTGCAGCTCGGGTAGGTACTCGCGCACCCAACGGCGCCAGAACATGTCGGCGAGGATTTGGGCGCGCCGCCAGTGCTTGCTGCTGTTGAGGTCAGCCTCGCTGAACTCGCCCAGCGGAGGGAGGCGAGCAGAACCACCGAACAGGATGTGGTTCGGGGTGATGGCCTCGCTGTCTGCTGCGTTGACGGAGACGTGTGTGAGGGGTCGACTGTTTACTGTGTACTCGACCTCACACAGTAGTGTAGCTAGGACTTCTTCGTGCAGATGGCGCTCGTGAAGGACCGTATAGAGGGCGGTCTTCACGCACCTGACGAGCCGCTCCCATGCGCCCCCCATGAATGGCGCTGAGGGGGTGATGAAGCGCCATATGATGCCACGGCGACTCGCTTCTTCGGCGACGGCGTCTCTCATCTCTCGGTCGGCACCGTGCATGTTGGTGCCGTTGTCCGAGTAGATCTCTGCGGGGCAACCTCGGCGCGCTGCGAACCTGCGCAGCGCCAAGATTGCGGAGTCGGCGCTCAGGCTGGCGGCGACCTCCAGATGTACTGCCCTGGAAGTGAGACATGTAAACAGTGCCACATAACGTTTGTGACGCTGTCTACCGACGGTTACGGAGAGCGGCCCGAAATAATCAAGACCCGTGTAGGTGAAGGGCCTCTGATGGTGAGCAAGGCGCGTCTTCGGATGGTCCCCTGTGGCTGGCTCAGGCGGCTGCGTTTTTCTAATGCGGCATGGTAGACATCTATGTACTGTTTTCTTTGTAGTCGGCCGCAGACGAAGAATCCAATAGTGTTGGCGTATTTCATTGATTACCAACTCTGTACCGCTGTGATGTAATTTTCTATGCGTCCAATCTATGTATAGCTGTGTAATACGATGATCGCCGTCTAAGATCGGCGGTCTCTTTGTTTGTTCGGAGATTTCTTCTGTAGCTATTATACGACTGCGTAGAGTGATCATTCCGTTGTTCATCTCCACGGGTAACGAATACAGGCGGCTGTCTCTGGCGACACCTCCTCCGCGCCGCAGCTCCCGGAGGTCGGCGCCGAAGGAGTCCTCTTGTACCGCCTTCACAAGAAGGTCCTCGGCGCCGCGGGTGTGTTCTGCGGAGAGAAGCACGAAGTTTCGGGAGTCGGCGGCTGGACGAGGTGCCGCTCTGCCCGACTTGATGTTGTGCTTCGTCTTCGTCACGTGACGCCAATCTGGATCCTTCTGTCTATTTTTCTGCGTTCTTTTATATAGAACCTTCTCTGCGGTTTTCTTACATAATGCTATAAATTGTAGAACTCTTGCTGTTGCTCGTAAGAGCCTCTCCCATTTGGAAAATCTATACGGGTCCGGTACGGCTTCTATAATTCTATGTGTTTGACGTTTCTCTACAGCTGTCAGTGTGCGCTCTTCGCCTGTCGCGTCAGGGGCAATGTGCTTCTCTACGGGCCATAGTGACGGGTCTTCGTACAGGAACGACGGTCCGGTGTACCACTCGTGTTCGGAGTTAAAGCTGTTTGGCACGTCGCGTGTAGCCGCATCCGCCGCGTTCAACTTCGTAGGTACCCAGCGCCAATCTTCAACTTTACTATGCTCTTCTATGGCGGCTAGGCGGTGTGCGACGAATGGTTTGTACGCCCGTGCTCCTTTTCTGATCCACGTTAGTACGGTCTTGCTGTCCGTCCAGTACACGACGGCCTCGGGTTTGACGCGATGTTCTTCTATTACCGCTTGAGCGACTCGCGTACCCATGGCGGCGGCTTGCAGTTCGAGTCTCGGGATTGACACCACCTTAAGCGGTGCCACTCTCGCCTTCGCCATAACGAGCGTCACGTGCACACGCCCATCCGGTGTAGTCGCTCACCAGTACACCGCTGTTGCGTAGGCCGCTTCACTGGCGTCCGTAAAGACATGTACTTGGAGTGTACAGGCGTCACTGTACCCGGGGTAACACCGCGGGATGCGTATCGACTTCAACTGTTCTAAATGCTGTATCCACGATGCCCATTGCACTCTGAGGCTTTCGTCAAACTTCTCGTCCCAATTTGTACCGAGTTGCCAGGCTACCTGCAGTATCTGTTTGGCTCGAACAGTCACGGGCGATGCGAGGCCGAGTGGGTCGTATAGCGACATAACTATTTTCAACGCTTCCCGTTTCGTAGGCGCTTCGGTGCCGATGAGTCCGTCTGGAAGCCGTGCGATTGTAAGGTTGAAGCTCAGCTCGTCCGCGCTCGTTTTCCACATCAAGCCGAGAATTTTCTCTTCTTGCCCCTTGCTGGCGAGGCCGACTGCCTCCTGGCGATGTTGACTTGGTTCTATTGCTTCTATGATTCGCTGTGGTGGGCGACTATTTGTGCAGGATGCAATGCACTGCTCCCCTATTGTCTTAACGACGGTAGGCTTAACGACGGCCTTCGAAACTATGGGAGAGTGCACCTGTCCTCTATCTAATACTATGTGAGAGTGCGTAACCGGCTTCACATCTATGTGAGAGTTACTCGGTTCTATATTTTCTATTTTCGATTCTACGTTTCTATCGTACGCGAGCCTCTTCGCTGCGTCTTCATGGCTATTGGGTATGACGTGTGCTTTCCTCTGTGGAAAGGCAGTCTCTATTTTTCTATTATCTATTGCTGTCGAACTATTCTGTGACACGTCCATCCGCTTCTCGGGGTCCGTGTTTGGTTGACGTGGGTTCTCTATGAGCGATCCGAAGGTGTAGAATTCTTCAAACGACGATTCTGTATTTTCTATCTTTCTATTGGTAGCGGAGAGACCGTTGACGAAGTGTACGGTGTTTCCCAAGGTGCGTGAGCGCGCGCCGTGCAGCACCCATCCCAGCGATGTAAGCGACGCCACCGGTTGATCGTTGGGTCCTCTTCGTACTGCGTTCGCTATGAGCAGGTGCCAGTTGTCTTGACCTATTAGCACCTTTGGCACGCCTATGTCATACACCAGCTTCTTCTTGATGCCTTCGAGGTGTTTGCAGTCTATCAGGTCCTCTTCGGCGATCTTCTGCGGCGACAGGTGTAGGCTGGCTACGGTGCGCGCACACAAAGGCACTTGTTTGCTGTCGGCGCCGGCTCCTCGTATTTGTATGTCTACGCGTCGCGACGTTGGCATGTCGATCGACGTATCGCCTATGGCACGGATCGTAAACAGGTCCAGGTTCCCTTCCGCGCCGACTTCCTTGGCTATGTCTTCGTCTGTGAGCGATACGGTGCTTCCGTCGTCGAGTAGGGCGAACGTAGACGCCTCTCCCGCCGGTCCGACTATCTGCACGGGCACTATCTTTAAGTATGCTTGAGCCTTTGCACGTATGCACGAACTGGCGACCGTTTCTTGCTTTTCTATGTTCACGTCTTCGGTCCTATGGGCTTCTCTATCGTAGTGAAGCAACTGGTTGTGTGTAGCGCGGCATCCCTCTACACCGCACTTCTTGGGCTTGCACGAGTGTTCTATTCGGCGTATGCGTAAGCAGCGAAAACACAATCCATGCTGCTTAGCTAGCTGCCATCTCTTCTCTGCGTTGGCGTTACGAAACGTGCTGCAGGCCGACGAGTAGTGTCCTTCGCGTTCACATATCCTGCACTTCGCGTTAGACGTGTCCGTATGCGTTCGCTTCTCCGTCGCCGTCGCCGTGAACGTCCTCTGCACGGTACGTCTGCTTGGCGGCCCATCGGTGATGTTCTCAGCCGGCGCGAACGCGCTACAGTAACGCGCGTACTCTGTCACGAAGTCACTGAATCGGCTGAGGTCCGGCTTCGACTGGCACTTCTCGGTATACGTCTTGTACCACTGCACACGTAGCGAGTTCGGTAGCTTCTCGGTCAACACGCGCACTAGCTCCGCATTGATGAGGTAGTGTTCCTTTTTCAACGCACGAAGTGTGACGACGCCGCTTCTAATCTTGCTCGCGAACGCGCATATGTCCTTAGGTGCTTCGCTACAGCGTGGCAGGGTCCTCAGCTTGTCCGTCTCTGCCTGTGCGATCGAGTCTGGTCGTCCGAACTGCAGCTCCAACTCCTTCATAATCTCATCTGGTCGCGCATGCCCAATCAGTTCAGAGCTAACTGTTTCTAACGCTCTTCCCTTGAGACTTCTTCTCAGTCTCGCTGTATTCTCCACGTCGTTGAAGAAATTCTTGGTGGTGTCGTAAATCGCCTTGAACGACAGCCACTCGGTGTGCGCGCCGCCGAACGTCGGTAGCGTCATGATGACTTTCGAAACCGCCGGGTGTGGTGCAACTATCGATGTGTCCGGTGGCTTCCTGTCGGCGAGCGCGGCGATCGCGGAGGTGAGATCCGTGATGAACGGCTTCAGCGAATCCCCTCCCTGTTGATGAACGTCCATCTTCTGTGAGGGCGGTCCATCTTCTATATCTATCTTCTGTGCCCCGTCGACGTCTCTCTTCTTAGTGGGCGCCGATACCACTATATCTATATCTTCAGGGCCGGGCTGGGGTTCCGGAGCCTCTTCCAACCACGAACGTATGTAATCTTGCTTCGACTGTCCATCCTCGTCGTAGTCATCGGAGTCCGCCTCCTCTTCAGCCTTCTGTAGTGCTAACTGTGCTAACTGTAGTTTTATCTTCAAAACTTCTTTTCGAGCCAACATCACATTTCTATTGGAGCGTCCCGTAGCTGCTGAGCGTTGGTCGCGTTCCCTCGTTGGCTTCTTTCTATCTCTATTTTCTATTATGCTATGTTGCGCTGTACAAACGCTCGATCTATCGGATGGTTGCAACGTCCTTTCCTTGCCATCTTCATTTTTCGACTGCACCTCTGCTCGCTCCCTTGCATCTTGAGTGATGTTTCGTTCGTCCCTCCCCGCGGGGCCGGGGGGGGCCGGCGGCGGCGCGTCGCTCCCGACTGTTGTCGACGACGATCGCGGTGGCCCGTCGTGCCGGACGACCGCGGCGGCTGGGTTGCGGGCAGTGGCGGCGCGGGCAGGGGTACTGGAACTAGGCCCGGCGCCGGCCGCTACCCCGGCGACCTCGGGAGCACGACCTCTTGAACGCGTCGTAGGCATTCTTCAATCCGGCTCGAAGCGACCAACAAATGTAACGGATGCCAGGAATCGAACCTTTGCTAGTCCGCTACAGTGCGCTGGTAGTGTGCTGCTGACGTGTGCCTACGACGATGCGTGTTCTTCTATGTGTGTGGACTGTATGGCTTTGATGTGTAAGGGCTTCAGAAATGAAACATCTTCATACGTTGAGAGCGATGCTGTTCAGGTGTTCGGTGCTTGATGGTTACAAGATGGTGGTTGAGACGCCAACAACTGGCCGAATACATGGTCGCTTAAGTACCTCGAAACTTTACCTTATCGACGACCATCGCACCGAACACGTGCACAGAGAATCTTTCGTTTATTTTTATTTCAAAAACAGTACAAATGTTACGTATGATTCGATCCTATTATACATACATACATGTTCTATACATCGTTCGATAGGTCTCATTAAGTTCTATCTATTGGTATACAATACCTAAACCTAACTATTAGCGTCACTAAGTTATTCCATAAAAACACCCAAAAAATGCTGCCACACAAGGGCCCGCCCACTATATTTTCTATTGAAAAACTATCGTATACTAAATTTATATATATAATTTTGGTAGGCCGTTGTGTGCAACTATATGGGGCATCTATTAAAACAAACACCATGAAAATATCTTGATTCAATTCGAACATATTACATGATAACTTTGAAGCATAAAAAAATTACAGAATTTCTTAAGTAAATACTATCGTAAGTAAACAAATTTTATGATAAACATACGAATGTTTGTTATTATGCTTATTTTAACTACATAAGGTAATAACTAGCAATAAAAAGGTATCTAGACATGATTTCAAGTCTATATGAAGCTAAAAAACACTTATAAAACTATAAAACGAATATGTAAACAAACAGCTGTTTCATGAAGCATTAACTCTTATCTGTCACTACTGATAACGCTATTTATGATTCGATATCTCAGGTCCCTACAGTTAGCACAAGTTTAAGACTAATGTTCATGTATTACATAGTTGTTGTATATTAACAATCTAACCATTTACACTATTTTAGCTATTTTGTAACGTTTTGACACGTCCGGGAACCGAACCCGGTGTACCGCACGATTACATAACACTGATTTTAACGATTTTCACTCGCGGCTTCGAATACACTATTCACTGTCATAGTTTTAATGTCTGTCGCGAACAATTACAATTTAATTTGTCAATTTAATTTCTGGTTCATGATAATTATAATATTACAACCATGGTCATTGATATAAATCTGAATAGTTTTAACATTAATAACTGTGCTGAAATGTTGGAGATGGCACATTTATTACGAGACGTCGTACTTAAAACAAAGTTAGAAACAAAGAGAAAATTCCAGTCCAGTAGCAATGGACAGATGCCATAGTAGACGGAAGTTCCTCTGTGTTAACGTCAATATTTTGTTAAAGCTGGTTAGACTAGTGATTGGACCTCGGGCTCCATGGCGAGAGACATGGATGTAACCGCTATAAAGCTGGACTCCTGTATCCCCAAAAGAATAGGCAGAGGTGTACACCCACATTTCAACATGTTACGCATTTTTACACCCACGTTTTGCCATGTTATGCATTTTAGGTCTACTATAATAATAGGCAACCCTATAGCCGTAGTGGCGGGCATATTACGGATACGCTATTAAAGCACGGAGGCAGGCGAAATGAAGTAGTTATTTACATATGTATATAAAAATATATTACTCATATAAAAACTCACAGCTAGGAAGTTTGCTCGTGTTTTAACACATTTTTCAGATGCAGCTAACTTTGATAGGAACACTTACATCCCAAACATTAATTGCCTGAATTGGATTTTGGAGTTTACACTATCACTGTTAGCGTAAGTACAAAATCAGTCCAAGGCGAACACTGCAGCCTGATTCTCGCAAATATCTATAAAATATTGAAATAGTATTCTTATTATTGAAAAATTATTCCGTATTTGAACGTTTGTATATGAAAATTGTTCGGCTTTTCTTTCCACACGCCGCGTCCATAGCACGCCGTATCACAATACTTACCTATATTTTTATAGCGATGTTATATAATTTTATTGGTGCAGTTTAACGTCACTTGCATATGCCAAGATCGCATAAAATTTGTACTGACTATCGCAGAGATACCGATATTGTGTGGATTTTATTTACTGATGAATATGAAGAATATCCAGTAAGTTGATGGTCTGTAAGAACTGACCTATAATGATATCAATAATTGATACCACTAATTGAATGAATTTATCTAGAATTGTTTTTGTATGGTTTTACATAAGATTGCGTCCACCTTCAGGTAAATCTAACTAAAATATTAATTATAGGGACTAGGATTGGAATGGAATCTCAGTTTGGGACAACGGTATATATGCGACTATATTTTAATACTTTGCGGACGCAGTCGTGTTGTAGTCAAGAGAGAAATTTTGCTTACGCAAACACAATTTTCATCCTATATGATTAACAATTATGATTCAAATATTAATTCCAACTCAAAGTTCGTGGTTTAGTAAGTGGTGACTGGCTTATAGCCTAATTACAATAAATATCCTAACAGAAACAGTGACTAGAATTCCTTAAGCGAATTCAGGTATTAAAATACATCGTCATTTGAATATGAGACCTGATACAATCAGTTCAGTCAAAGTTTTTCGTTATACATTTACCATGTACGTGTCGATGAATTCATGATCCATCATTGTTAAAAATTATGGAGTCCAAAATGGTGGATCAAGCGCAAAAGTGAGCATTGATTTACAAGAAAAGAGAAGTTTGCTATGTTCATAAATCATATGCAAATTGCATTGTTATTTACACTAATTACAGCGCAAAGACCGATACAGTTGTGATAATAATAAAGCTTCAATATTAAATATTTATTGATGATTTTAATATAGGTTAGCTTTAAAGGTATCAGAAATGTAATGTAAAATTCTTATCAGTTTACTTCGAAATAAAGCAATATATGCATTTATATACACAGATAGCAACACAACATTTATCCAAGAAAACTCCTTTATTTTAAACGATCATTGGTTATCAAGGGAAAACACCGCAAAAGAATTCCCGTGGAATTTATATTACAGGAGATTCGCGAACTCGTGAAAGGTAGCTTAAAAATGTATTACATTTCTAAAAAGTTCAACTGTAAAGAGGATGACACCGTGGAATGGCCGCAACGGTTCGTAACCATTTAGGTTGTTAAATCGAGTGGTAACTTTAGACAGGGTGACACCTCGCGAAAATGTTTTTGTAAATTTGCTTTTTATTCGTGATGGCTTAGATGTAGATGTTTATACTTTTATATATATTGTATTCCAAATGAAGAATGTGTTTGTTTTGTTTGGATAAGCGTTTTATTTTATTGCCTTAGGCCTGTTCTGCTGGAAAATTTTCAGGTACATAAATTTTACCATCCATTTCTGTAATTATACCTTGGATAGTTGTATACGTTACGAAGGAATAGTAAGCCTTATTAGTTAAGTTAATTTACCCTCCTAGTGCAGACCCAAGACGGGTCTACGAGAACGCCTAGCGCGCTCGAACGTACGGGTGTTCGAGAAGCAATCGTGAGGTAACCTACGACGACGTATTGAAAGTCGTGCCGCTGGACATCTTAGCGTGGCACAACAACGCTTGTGATCTGAGAATGGTAGTAAGTTGCTGCTGTTTTTAAATTCTGGGAATAGAGGTGACATGCTGAACCAGGGTCTCTTCTTGCCAGCAGCGTTGTGCACCCTGTGACCAGTATAATCGGAAGACATCAAGTCCCAGAAAGTGAAGTTAGGAACCATTTCCACTTGCACCTTTTAAGCTTTGGATGGCACTGATGCCATTCAACTTTTATTCGGCTTAAAACTGATTTTAGGGACTCAAAAAATCCGAACTGATACAAAATTATGTCATGCTAGACCTTTGTGGATCTCAAGCTTATTTACCTTGAGATCAAATCCAAATAGTGGATTCGCGTGACCCCACGAAAACTTTGACACTATTGTTGTTCAACTGACAAAATAGTAAACGTTCTGAAATTGCTTGCCTAAAAGAAATCTATGATTTAAATGAAAATAATGTTACGGCTTAAACTAGTTCGAGTTATGATCCCGATAAGTAACTAAAACTTAGTATGTTTTAGCCTCATTTACAACCAAGCATGTACCGGTCATATTTACACGCAGCGCAAAAACTGTGTGAGCTAATTTGGCTAAATAGGGTGTTTGACTAAAAAAATCTAATTAGTCCGTCAGTTAGATTATCGAAAAATATTGGACACGTATTTTTTCTTTAGTAAGTAAGTAAGTAAGTGTTTTTATTTGCAAGAACATGGTAGCAGTAGATACAGTTGGTCGTTAGTATAGAGTACAGCATATTCTATCATAGGTACTTTGATGTGCAAATTTTATACAGTAATAAATTATTAGATGAGATTAACTAAATTATATAAGATATTAGAATTATCATCAATGTATTACACATGCAGAATCACAGTATTGAATTGCCTAGGATTTATTACAAACATCAAATGTCATTGTTGTGACGTCGCGCCCCGGCGCCCGCGAGCCTCGCTACGAGTGACGCACAGCAGTGGGCCGCCCGCTCGCCCCCTCCTCCTCGCCGGCCTTATATATACCGGGGACACACGAGGTTTCGCTCCCTTTTGCTCCGGCCAACACCACCAAAGCTGAGTACCTCATCCGAAGACCTGTGAAGTACCAACGTACCCCCCACGCCCTGGATAATTGTCTCATCGGCTAATCTCAAGTGTCAGTTTTTTTTGTATAATTAAAGCCATTGTGTAACTGGAATGTAACGCGAGTTTAAACTTTCCTGGTGATATTTTTTATTTATTTCCCGTAAGTCAACCTAATTATCTCTCTTTAATTGCTCGGCGAGTGATCGATCCCGGCTACCCCGTGGAAATCAATCACTCGTGCGACATTGGCGCCCAATAGAATTTTTAATTATATTTTTAAAACGTAAGTTGGCACTTTACAGGTGAGTGAAATAATTTCTTTTTCTCTTGTATATTTTTCTCCTGTGTGTGCATATATTCTGGTGTCGTGAATTGCGTACAGGTACAGTTTCTATCTATTTTGGTTGGCCATAAGCAATTTAACTGTGTAAATAACATAACGGTGATTTAATTAACGTCGGTCTAAAATCACGTTCCACCGCGGGCAGCGTGTCGAGCCGCCAACCGGTTCTAACCGCTTAGCCGTTGAACTAACGAGCCTCGTGTTCGCGAAAAAATATTGCGATTCAACCTTTGAGTGACCTTTAAGATTTATTTTTTAATCCTTTACCAATCATCACACCATTGTATAATTTAGTGTATTTCAGCTTTTTTTAGCACGGTATTCGATTTTCTGGCGATATTTAATTTTTTTCTAGTGCCGGCGTAAATACTTAGATTTTCTATTATTGTTTTGTAATAATGGCTTACATTATAAATTTCTCATTATTAACTAAAGCGGAATTAGAATATGATACCACAATACGCGTTTCAAAGCCTGACGATCCCCGCAAACAAATCGCTAAACTTGCAGTTAAAACTCCCTCAGAGGATATATTGTCTTCACCCTTCCCACCAGAGGAGGATGTGGCAGAAGTGGAAAAGTCGTTATTAAGATCAAATAAACACTTATCTATGTTGGAAGCAAACTATACTTCCGAGCTTCAACAGAAGGTCGAAACCGTGCTACACCATTGTTTTCATCGACTGAATAGGGTGGATACCGGCAGTCTGGATATTAAAAAAATTGAGTCTGTGTGGAATAAATTTAATGACTTATATGCGAAATTACTATTAATCACGAGCCGTAGTTCGCGGTCGGATTGCTCAGTGGCAGAGGGAAACACTTCCTATAATTACGACGGTAAGCTTTTTTCGGAATTAGGTAAATTCAAATTTAACGGTAAATCATGTGTAAGATCCTTTATCGAAAAAATTGATGAATTTATGTCCTGTAGATCTATTCCACACAACAAGATGTTGTCTTTCGCTTTTGAAATATTTTCGGGTGACGCATTAGTTTGGTATCGTTCTGTTAAAAATAATGTAAAGACTTGGTTAGAACTTTGCGAACTTTTGAAACGAGATTTTAGTCCGCATAACTACGATTATCGGCTTATGACGGAGATTCGTCAGCGCTCACAGGGCGAAAACAAATCAATAACTATTTACGTGGCAAAAATGCACGGTCTGTTTTCGCGACTTAGTTCTCCTATCGCTGATTCGGAGAAGCTAGAAATTTTACTAAATAATATTAGACCTTGTTACACTAATTGTCTGCTCACTGTAAAGGTTGTTGATGTTGATAGTCTGGTCGAAGTTTGTCGTCTTTTCGAAAATTACCAAAGTCGCAGTAAGCAATTTTCTGAACCCCCTAAAGTTTCAAAGAATACTGTAGCACCCGATCTAGCGTATAATTATCCGTTTTCTAATTTTTCTTCAAACAAAAATGTTTACAATCATAATCACTTCAATAAATATAACTCTGTCGCTGATACATCGAGATACAAGTCTGTACCACAAGTTAACGCCGTATCGAGTACTTCTAATATAAATAAAAAAATTTGCGTGCGTTGTAGATGCAATTCGCACTCATTACGTAATTGCCGTCAGCCACACTACCTAATCTGTTTTAAGTGCGGCACAAAGGGTTTCAAGGTGTCAGACTGCCCCAATTGTAAATCTAAGTCGACCCCTACAGTTTCAAAAAACTAGTTAACAAGGATTGTGGAAAATCAAATTATACAATTAATTGTAATAAAACAGAGTGGAATAATTGGTTGGACTTTTTAAAAAAATTCTTTAGTAGCTATCATATATCCTCAATCCGTAATTCTAAAGTAGAATATTTACCTTACGTTACTCTAAAATTAAACGGAATACCTACCACTGGTCTTTTAGATTCTGGATCTTGCGTTACAATTTAGGTAATAATTTGCATAACTTATTTTTGAAAGACGATGTTTTGGATAAATCAAAACCTTTAAGGTTAATAACAGCTGGCGGCGAACGATTTGAGTCTTTGGGATCGGTGTTTCTACCCTTTGAGTTTCAGGATAAATTGATTAACTTAGAAGTTCATGTTGTACCTGGGATTCAAAATTCCCTTATCCTTGGCATGGATTTTTGGCGAAGCTTTGGCCTATTTCCTAACAAATTAGAGTCTGTTTTGATTGTGAACAAGTCTGACGCTCAAGTAATGGAGTTTCAGGCAGTTCCCCCTACACATCTTGTTTCTTATGATCATCTTACAGTCGACCAGAGAGCTACCGCTGACAGCATTATTTCTAAATTTACTGATATTTCATACGAGAAGCGGGGTCTCGGTTGCACAAATATTATTTCTCATTCAATTGATACAGGTGATTGCCCCCCTATTCGGCAAAGATTTTATCGCATGTCTCCCGATAAACAAAGAATTTTAATAAAGCATCTTGACGACATGCTCTCAGAGGATGTTGTTGAACGATGTGAAAGCCCGTGGTCAAACCCGGTCATTTTGACCCCTAAGAAGAATGGTGAACTGCGTGTCTGTTTGAACAGTCGTAAATTAAATTCCGTTACAAAAAAAGATGCTTATAGCTTGCCTTATATTTCGGAAATTTTAGATAATCTGAGAGATGCTAAATACTTGTCTAGTTTAGATTTGTCTAAATCTTTTTGGCAAACATTAATTAAAGAAGAGGACCATTGCAAAACAGCCTTTTATATTCCTACGCGTGGCACATTTAAATTCAAAAGAATGCCTTTCGGTCTTACGAATGCGCCAGCTACTCAACAACGATTAGTTGATATTTTATTTTATGGTCCAGAATTTGAAAATAAGGTTTTCTGTTTTATCGATGACATAATCTGTATAACGTCCAGCTTCAACGAATATATTACTCTTTTATTACGCATTCTTAATAAACTAAAAAGCGCTAATTTAACAATTAATCTCGAAAAATGTCAATTTTTTAGAGATAAACTAAAATATTTAGGCTATGTTGTCGACTCTAGTGGATTGCATGCCGATCCGGATAAAGTAAATTAAATGAAAAATTATCCCACTCCTTCTAATAGAAAAGAAGTACGTCGATTTTTAGGCGCAGCCTCGTGGTACAGGCGTTTTATACCGAATTTTAGCTCTATCGCTGCACCCTTAAATAAGTTAACATCTCAAAGTAAAAACGCACCTCCATTCTGTTGGACGACAGAGGCTAATGAGGCGTTTAATAACCTAAAGAATTGTTTGATTTCCTCCTTGGTGTTGGCTTGTCCTGACTACTCGCAACCGTTTGAAATACACTCAGATGCTAGCGATTTTGGACTTGGCGCGATCCTCTGTCAAAGGTTAAATGGTGAGGAAAGAGTCATAGCGTACTATAGCAAATCACTCACTAAGCAAGAAAAAAATTACAGTGCCACAGAGCGCGAGGCCCTGGCTGTTCTATCTGCTATAGAACACTGGCGTTGTTATGTTGAAAATGGTAAAAAGTTTATTATTTACACAGATCACGCTGCTTTGAAATGGTTCTTGACCTTAAATAGCCCTACTGGCCGGTTAGCCAGATGGGGAGTTCGCTTATCTTCCTATAATTTCGAAATACGTCATCGTCGGGGTTCCGATAACGTTTTACCTGATTTTCTGTCTCGCTCTTTACCCGTTTCTGCTATTGCTAATGATATAAATATAGATATTAATTCTAATCAGAATTTACCAGTTTCTACTAATGATCCTTGGTATTTAAATATCTATAAAGGCTGTTTAAGTTCTCCGACTTCCTTTGTTAACTATCAAGTAATAAACAATAAATTGTATTGTTTTAAAAAAACATTGAACCCTCTCACTAGAGAATTTCAATGGAAAGAGGTTATTCCGTCTGACCAAAGAAATGACATTCTAAGGGAGAATCATTCTTCGCCCACTGCTGGACATCTGGGTATTTTTAAGACATACAAACGTCTCGCACTTAATTACTTTTGGCCTGGTATGTACACCGATGTTGTCAAGTTCGTCAGTTCATGTGAACCTTGTATCACCCATAAACACCAAAATCACCCAAATTTAGGTCTAATGGGAAAACCCAAATCATGTCAAAAGCCCTTTCAGACGATTAGTATTGATTTGATTGGTCCATTGCCTCCCAGCAGAAAACAAAACACTTTTATATTTGTGGTCAGTTGTTGTTTCTCTAAATATTGTTTACTTTTCCCCATTAAACGGGCAACTGCAGAAGTGATAACAAAAATTCTCGAGGAAAATGTATTTTTGGTGCATGGAATTCCATCTACTATATTTTGGATAACGGTAAACAATTTATTAGCGCAACCTTTAAAAGTATGTTGTCAAAATATAAAATTCCAAATTTGCATTTTACACCGTTGTATACTCCCCACGTTAACTCAGTTGAACGTTACAACAAAACCATTATGACAGCTATTTCAACTTTCATAGAATCTGATCATCGAATCTGGGACACTCTAATCACTAAAGTTCAATTCGCCCTTAACTGCGCAGTTAGTGAGGTTACTGGTTATTCTCCTAATTTCCTTGTTTTTGGTAGGGAGGTCATAACATGTGGTTCTCAGTATATTGACAAGGAATTTAACTCCAATATGGTGCTTGAACCACGGGACGACTATGCCGAAACTTTAGGCTACTTATCTTCTATTTACGAGAAGGTACATTCAGCTCTGTTGTCGGCCCACCAACGAAATTTGTTCATCTTATAATATTCGCCGTAAACCGGCAGAATTCAATGTCGGTGATATAGTTTGGCACAGAACGTTTCTACTTAGTGACAAAGATAAATACTTTAGCAAGAAATTGGCGCCTAAATTTATTAAATGTAAGATTGCCTCAAAAAAGTCACCTCTAGTATACAAACTTAACGACATGGCCGGAAAACCTTTAGGCGAATGGCACATCAAGGATTTAAAGTTGATTAATTACAAAGAATAATAAAAGTATAAAAACAACAATGTAAGACGCATATCTATGCGGAGTTATAATTGCCTGCATAATTATTTGTGAAGGCCAACAATGGTTCTTTTGTTTTCGAGTCGAAGCTCACAAGATAATGCATTGTGTTGTGTTAATGATTTATGTAAACATGCTAACATAAAATGAATAAATGTTTCGGTTATAAATTGTAATAAAGTTTATTACGTGTAATATTGTTACAAAGAATCTATTGTTTATCTAACTATCAGTTATGGCTCAGTGGTTAAAAAGTTGTTGTTGGATCGGTCTGTGGTTCGATTCTCGCATGTGTATTTTCTTTCCGCAAATCTATTTGTTGAAATGCATCTTGATTGGCGTATTGTTTTTCGCCGTGCCTTGTTCTGAAGTTCTGTTGTTATTCTTAATTCTGTATAAATTCCATAATCAAATTGTTATTATAGGTACTTCATAAACATTCAGGGTGATTAACCGTGAGTCGCGAGCTTGGAACAGTCGAATAGTACCTACCATTTAGATCGTACCTACCTAGTTGTCGTTATGACGCACGCGCGTTCACTCAGCGACGCGCCGATAAATAAATGCCTAACTAATGATTCACCATTGTTTACATTCAAAAGGTGTTTACTGGTCGTGTTGTAGTTATTAATTAGAGCAAAATATTTATTAATTTCTTTCCTTTTACATTGAGCGGTCCGGTCGTGTCTGCGGCTTATATTATTTTTGTTCATCTTTACGAAAAATCTGTTGTTATACCTAACTATATTCAAAAAGTTCACTTATCTAGTGGCAAAGGCCGAACCCAAGATTTATAAGTCGTAGGGCTAGATCAAGTTTCTTATATCTACAAATCATTATTACCTAATAATTACCCTAGGCGCTTCTCCATAGATTGTTATCTTTAATATTAAGCTATTACACTGGCCTCGGCATTTACATGTAGGTATGTGTGATGAATTATGAATGATAAATGTTTATGTTCAAATTCAGACTGCCGTTGTACGCGTGAAGATTGCAAGCGTGGGTCATTATTATTTAGGTATCCTAATTAGCGTATAGGGTTGTCACTTGTTCAAGGTACTCATGCCCTTGTTTTCCTCTAATTTCAGGGAGTATCTTCAGGGCTGCTACGCCCGTTGGGCTAGGGAATTTTCCTTAGGGAAAATCCCGGCCTAACGGGGGGGGTGTGTGACGTCGCGCCCCGGCGCCCGCGAGCCTCGCTACGAGTGACGCACAGCAGTGGGCCGCCCGCTCGCCCCCTCCTCCTCGCCGGCCTTATATATACCGGGGACACACGAGGTTTCGCTCCCTTTTGCTCCGGCCAACACCACCAAAGCTGAGTACCTCATCCGAAGACCTGTGAAGTGCCAACGTACCCCCCACGCCTGGATAATTGTCTCATCGGCTAATCTCAAGTGTCAGTTTTTTTTGTATAATTAAAGCCATTGTGTAACTGGAATATAAACGCGAGTTTAAACTTTCCTGGTGATATTTTTTATTTATTTCCCGTAAGTCAACCTAATTATCTCTCTTTAATTGCTCGGCGAGTGATCGATCCCGGCTATCCCGTGGAAATCAATCACTCGTGCGACATTGTGATTATACGTAAACAAAAAATAAAGACTACAAACTTCGCTGAAAACTCGTGTGACGTCACTTGCCAGTACACTTTTTACTGGCAAGTGACGTTACAAGCCCCCATTCCAAGACGTTTCTCCATCTTTGATGCGTTTTATCTTTGTAATTTTTAACTGATTTGAAAAAACAAAAAATACGTATCCATTATTTTTCGATAATCTAACTGACGGACTAATTCGATTTTTTTAGTCAAATACCTTATTAACTAGAAACATAAAAGTGAAAAACAGTGTACGCTAGGATAAGAGGCAGACCGTCGAGTATATTTCTCAACAGTATTTTATAAGCGAGTTTTGCTCATCTCAGATCATTTGCCCACGTAATTGCAAACACTTTAGTTCATTTCTGTGAGGTAACAGACGGCTTGTTTTAAAAGGGCCTCTTTTTATCTGTCTCCGGTTCTTAAGACTGGCTATATAACAGATGACGAATAGACGGCAATATTTAGGTTAATTTTGTAAGGAAGTGATTAATCGTTCGTACGCGTGTTTCGGGTTGTTCGACGTTGATAAGTTTTACTTAGCGAAGTAATTTTGTGATGTGACCTTTATAAATTCAATGAACATGACATTAAATGGATGATATTTATTTTGATAGATAAGTTGTAGAGTGTAAAACAATACGCTCCGACAGATCGTTATGTGAATAGCCTCCTTACTAGGTATTCTCTGCTTCCAATTGACTGTCTGTATTCTAGCTATTGTGCATAGCGTTATGTGTTCGATCACCACACGATACAACACTTTGTGATTAACTGTGTTCAGTGACAGTACGGGCGTTGACAAAAAAATGCAGTGCTTTGCGCAATATGTAGCAATAAACTTCCCCCATGGTAGATTTACCCCTGGGAGAAACCTGAAGTCTAGGATATTATATCTACACCTTATACTCATCTTCAAGGATACTTATTTATTTCAGAACATTGATCTACCTTGCCATTGAGAAACTCGGAAGTACAATTTCTCAGAATCATGATTGACTACAAAAGACGGATACACAAAGACAGGCACAGCAAATGGCTAGTGTCCATTCAAGTAATACATACGTCAGGTAAATTTAGTGATATAATTTACCTGACGTATCTATTACTTGAATGGCCTCTACACAGATGAGTACCATATATAGCATAGGTGATACTAGCCTTGGTCTATAAGACTTGATTTATAAGGGTGTGTCAGAATCAAGGAAGCTCCCTATAGGAAGCTTCCTAAATTCTGACACAAATATTTTTAACAAACAATTTTTAAGCGTTCCTTGAAACAATAAATTTTGCAGTGAATTTAACTAATTTCTAATAAAAATTCTTAATAATTAGAGATTTTTTTAATTGAATAACGTCCTAATTGATTCAACGTTTTGAGTAACAACGTGCCATCTTAACATTGAACCCACAAATTGTTTCACAGACTCCGGCAAAAACCGTCTTTTTTTAACCTCAGAAGCTTAAAACTTCAAAAATGTTCGTAAAAGAACGTCTTAATATTCCATAAGGCCTCTTTTTTTTGTTGCTCAATATTGCATAAAAATCAATTACTCTGTGAATATTAATTACGGTACTCGTTTTTTTGTGAATATTAATTACGGTACTCGTTTTTTTGCGCCAGAGTTGCGTTTCTGAACAACTCCATCGAAAAATATTCTAAATAATCATCGATCGCTGTTAACTATGAACTGAGATAAAAAATAATAAATACAATAATTTGTGTTAATTTAGGAACTTAAAGTTGTATATAGTGAAGTAATACTTGTAAAACATCGTCACTTACCAGAATTGATATCTTGATTTGGAAACGTGGTATGCAAGTTTGAAAACGCCAAACTAAGATCAGGCTCTTCTGCATCTACTTGAATCATATTTAGTATTTTGCGTGATCCTGATTTCATTAAAAGTATCCCTTTTTATGTAAAATACTGAATAAATTGAATTTTATAAAATATCATGTAAATTAAGCATAGAATACGAAAACACCCCAATTTTCTTCTTCTTCCAATGAACATCGGCCGAACTGATGATCGATCGCGGCGCTCGCACCACCCGTACTCCCCGTGCCCCGTCCCATGTATACGTCGTGCGTTGTTGCGCGGAACAAATATCAGATGAAACGTTATTCGATTATATATCTCCGAAAGTAAATAACATACGAAAATTCTAAAAACACATTTTTGTAGAGTTTGTATTCCTTATCCCATTTAGCGATTTTGGTCTATGGTCACATGGAACTCTATTCTACGGATAGGTCGATATGATGTGTGAGACACGATTAAATTTTTCTATAGGAAGCAACCGGTTAAATGAAATGTAAAGTTATACTGGAAAAAGATCTGATACATTTTGACAGATGTAAGAAATAAGAATGAATATAATAATTTTCAGAAAATATGAAATATTACAGAAAGGATTTTGTACCAATCAAACATTTCAACCGAGTAAAATGCCTTGAGAACAGATTGTTTGTATAAAATTATGAAAATAGAAGGAAAATACTTACTAAGATAGACTTCAAGTCTCAGTTTTAGGTAGGTTACCTTTTACAGATCTGGTGTTGTTGTATTCTCCTTTCCGTCACACGTCCGATGAACAATAGATTTCTAAGGGTGTGTACAGATTATAAATGGTGTGAACGATTTATAATTTGTAGGCACCTGAGAGATATGTAATAATATCTAGGCTTTGGGCTGAAATTACTGATATCCAAGTGTTTATACATATGTAAGAATATAGTGGCAATTAAATGACACTGACATGACGTTTGACAGTTAAACTGTCAAACGTGTAAATGAGGTGTACCTGTATAAGTCGACAGGCTCGGCTAGTTCGTCCTATTCCCCTTCGACGACTGCTCAGGTACGATATGGTTCTGACTATTTAATTGCCACTGTGTTTCAATATTGTGTTGCTTGTTCTTTTGTTTAATCATCTAGGAAATAATGTAAGATGGTGTAATCATTATCTTATTGATATTGATTGTGGGTAGTTTGATCGTTTGTGAGATACTAAAGATTGTAATATAGGATAGAATAATATACTGTGGATCAAGTTGTATCAATGAGATTCATTATATACCTGTGGTATACATTTAGTAAATTGTATTGATGCTAAATAATGCTCATTATGTTCTGTTGTAAGACAGACCTTTCTAGTAATATAAAACTACCCACAACATTGATATTTGATGATTGGCTGTACCACTGTTTGTGCATTATTGAAAAGAATGACCAAGTGTTTTATTGCCCGTTCTTTCTCTTGCTTTGCGAACTGGGCTCTAAATGTAAATGTAGAATCACGACGTAATCTAAAGATATATCCTTGGGCCAAACTGAATAAATGAAAGTATGATTTGATAGTTGTCTCTTTTATTTATCTAAACTGTCTCTACACTATAGTGTAGAGACAGATTAGATAAATGTGATTCTGTGAAACAATTTGTGGGTTCAATGTTAAGATGGCACGTTGTTACTCAAAACGTTGAATCAATTAGGACGTTATTCAATTAAAAAAATCTCTAATTATAAAGAATTTTTATTAGAAATTAGTTAAATTCACTGCAAAATTTATTGTTTCAAGGAACGCTTAAAAATTGTTCGTTAAAAATATTTGTGCAAAAGAATTTCTCTATTTTAGTTACGAATGAAGGATAAACTGGCATGAGTCGTCTTTGCCTCCTGGTACAAAGGAACCAGTTGTAAATTTGATATATGGGAAGAAATTCTATACAAACATGACGGGACAAAGGAATGAAAGGCATCTGTAATAGCTCAAAACCGAATATCATGTCTGTTTAGTCTACCGAAGGTGTCTACAGTAATCAATCTAGTTCATTTTCTTTGAAAATCCATGAAGTTTTGCAAATTCATCGTTAATACAGCTCAAGCAGTTAGAAGTGTAACCACAGGTCTACCCCAGTTAGTTTCAGTAGTAACTCCCATGCTGTTTCCTACTAATAAATAATGATAAAAATACTCTATCACATGCACACAACAAGATCAGGTTCCAAAATAAGCAGAATTTGTATTATGTTTACTAGAATTAATTTACTCTTTCTTGTAAATACATACATGTTCATTCGACATGTTATATTATATTATGCTATGATGATAGAAAACAAAGTCATACTTTTAAGTAGTCTGCCATTTACTACAAGCTCCCAGCGACAGGCACTGTGAGAAAATTGAAGTATGCCAAACTATGTTCATTAACACTCTTGCTGTTTTAAATCCTTTTGAGTTACATATATTATTATGTTGTTGATAGACTGCATGGAAGAGATATGTATGTATGGATGAGACAGGATAAAAGTGTCATTTTAAAAGAAGGGCAAGCGGAGCCGGTTCGATAAGCACAATATCGTTATAAATGATGCAATGAAAAGTGTGTTTAAAAAAATATAAAGACCTATTGGACTTGGGCTGCTCACAAGTTATTCAGTTAGATTAAGTACTGAAATGTGTCATCATAATGATCTTAACTTTACCAGGGTTGCAGCCACCACTTTTTTGTCTTAGAACCCAGGATCTGCTTAGTAGCCTAATAAGATTTGACAGGATAGCCTAGTTAAGTACTGATATGAGTATGAGTACTCGATTTTCAATTTTGGTAATGTTTAGATGTATTTTATTTTTGTTTAGTAAATATTGTGGACCCATGTCTAGGTAAAAAAGATGTAAGATTGTTGTTATTCTTAAACGGGGTATAAAAAGACCCATAATGCAAATTTAAATCCCATTTCATCATTACGAACATTCTTTACTTCGGCACTACACCTAAGAAATTATATATTAAGGCTCAAAGTTACCATATTTATTTTTAATTAGGAACAGAATCTATGCATTTTACGCACCAATGTGTTCTATATAATATAGGTCCTATGCACCCTTGGATAGGTAAGTATCTCGAGAATTGCACGCGCGTACTTTACATAGCGGCTTATAAAAAGTGTCTACTAATTTTTTGTCTCAGTATGACTGTAGCAAGATATGTAGAACGAGTAGACTTCGGCTTGGTGATGGCTCTTTTTACACTGTGTATAATATTATGAAGAACTAGAGGACGCCAGAAGCTACGCCTGCATTTTTTTTTTGTAATTTACCCTTTTTGGCCGATCCCGTGGGAATTTCAGGAAATCCCTTCTTAGTGCACCTCTACGGTCCCCAAGGAACATACATGCCAAATTTCAGCTTCCTGCGCCCAATAGTTTCGGCTATAGCGTGTCTGTCAGTCAGTCAGTAACGCAAGGATTTTATATATTAAGATATTATTGGGTTAAGATCGCAGGAGGCGGTGGAATTCAGGCCGCTCATGAATGGCGTTGTGTGGAGAGCCATTGGGGAGGCCATTTCCAGCAGTGGATGTCTTTAGGTTTAGGTGGTGATAAAGATGTTTGTAGTCTTAATTTTATTTTATACTAAGTAGGTCCTAATAAAATAAGTTTGTGAGCCCCAGTATAGATAGGTACGTAGTTGGAATTTTGTGATACAATTTGTCATTTATTGGCAATTAATTGTTCTATATATATACGTACAAATTGATGACTTTTAAATAAGTATATACGATTATACGTAAAGTTAAATAAATATAAGTACATACGTACACAGTTCATTTATTTTTAAATAAGCAAATATAATTACTCCCACTATTACGCGACGTGTCTAGTTAGTCAAATTATAACTACTCATGCATGCAAGAAGTCTAATCTTTGCCACCTAAGGTTTTGTCAACTATTTTAAGACTTTCTTATAAAAAAATGACATTGGATTTAATTTTATATTTCATATTATTCACAAAGAACTCTTAAGGAATGAAAAATTTCAACAAAAATCAACCTTTGTTAACAAAGAACGTCTTTTATATCGAACGTTTTCGCAAAACAACGCACGATGTTTACCACTGACTCTAGCTTTTCCGCCATAAAACGTCCTAGGTCGATATGTAACCCACTATCTCTTACAATAAAAGGACTAGAAAGATACACTATAGAGCATTTAATAACGCTGGGCTGTTATAGTAACATACCAATAAATCTTAATTTTAAGCCTCTCGTTATAAGAGTTATAAAGAGTTACACAAGTCATGAAGTTCTACAGCCTCTACTGAAAATTGCGATCCATGCATATCGGACTTTGTTCTGCGGATGAGTCGATATGTAGTTCACATTAAAGTAATATTTTAGTAAACTTTGAACACGGAGGAAATATAAATTGGTTATTAACATGAATATTAGTTACGGAAAACGTTTCAGTAATCAAAAAACTTATTAAGTAAAGTCAACCTTGCTACTAACAGTATTATTCAAAGCATGCAATAAAGCTTCGTACTTTCGATGCTATTTCAAAATCTATTGTCGTTGTGTGGCTTCCGGGATTTCTAAAGCAGTCTTCATAATTATGTTTCTGACACATACATGATTGGAAGACGATGTATGGTTAAATGACAAACTCTGGTTGTGCTGCTAGAGTATTTTCAGGATGCATTGTTTTACTCTTAGGTCAGAACCTAAGAGTAAAACAATGCATCCTGAAAATACTAGTAAACATTTAGAAAAGTTGAGCTCATATTTATATTATCACAGATCGATATCTTTTTTTTATCGACCTGAATTACCTTCTATTTGCCATCATCTTTCAGTATGGGTTACGCCAGACATGCAGGTAGGATGATTTTAGGACTTCTATGTTATTCTTAAACCTAAATACCGAATAAAGTTCATGTGTATGTACACCAATCATTCTTGCTTTTCCGAAACTTTGAAGCATTTACAACATGCCACCAATCAATGTGGTCAAAATGTTTGTATCTGATTCAGTGTAATCTATGGTTATAATTCAAATTTTAGTGGCAGTAGTACACTAAATATTTTTGCTGTGTAAACCCAGTTATCAGCTATTTCCCAAATCATTCTTAAATAATCAAGATTCGTAATTTTTTTTTTTTACATATTACAAAATAAGTGCCTTCATTGGCGTGCCTAACCAGTTTCTGTAATAAGCAACAGTATAGTATTTCGCCAACATTCATGCATTTAGTCGTTAGTTGGAAAATTGCACAACTTCAGACTACGTACAAATACAAAAACTTCTTCTTCAGAAATTCAGTTTACTAAACATCCTTGCGCCATATTTTAAAGGAATTGCTTGGAAATTGAAACTGATTCCTTTAAAATGAACTTCTTCTCCCTACAAAAGTACGATCTCATTCGAGTTTCTTGGTTAATCTGTATCTAAAAACGGTCTTAGATTATGACTGTAGTTAGTTCACTAGCGCGTACCCGTAGAAGTTATTGTTCGTCGTGAAGTATTGAGATATGAGTCTTGAATCAGAAAAATATCAGACCTAGGTACTTATCAGAATCTGCCGCACTGCTATATACGGGCTTCTTCTCACTTAGAAGAGTTGGGCCCAAAGTCTACCAAGCTCGCCAAGTGTGGTTTGGTAGACTGCAGATGTCTTCCGAGAACATCATAATTTTCAAACTGATAATTAACTAATCAATCCACACATAAATACGAGAGTTTGAATTGGAAATCCTCTGCGTAGCAATCCGTTGGTCCTTCCGCTAGTTGCTTCTATTTACCAAAACAGATTTAATGTAAACCTAATCACTACAATTATACGAACTAAACGGATTAGCTTCTTACGGAACTCTGAAAACGCTCAAAATAATTAATTATCACTAGCCCACAAACATTCACTGTGTTAAATTAATCTCTAGATATTTCTCAAGAGACGAATCACTCTAGATATAAATAAAAAGTAGGTGATCTTTCACAAGGCCGACCACTGTTCGTCTATTCCCGATAGTCTGATAGATGTTGTTGAACTCCTCCACTACGACATATACGCAGATGATTGGCACTTCATGGACTAAGTCGTTACTGTTGATGGCTACAATTTCGTTTGACGTCGTCCAAACGAACTATCTGACTGATATACTCGTGTAATGATTGTATTTTGTGTGTACTCACTACGTTATGCCGATGATAGATGGGTATTCCTATGATCTGTTTTGAAATACCTGGTACAGGTACCGTCAAACATTTTGTCTGTGATGTTACTTGTTCGGTAATAACAATGATTTTTTAAATTAATACTATACATATAAAATTGTTAATTATCGCTTGCCTCGTGCCTAGGAGAACACGTTAAATCGTCGGTCTCTGCTGTCGTGAAGATCTTTGACGGGAACTCAGTACACTCAAATAAACTGATACTTGTCTAAACCATAGAATATCGCTATACCTTTATCAGGTTGCGGAGGTCAGACGACAGTCGCTCTGTGGAAATGTTGATATTCAGTCAAATCCGGTTAGACTAGTATGCGGCCATAACTATCGTGTAATTTTTGGCATATTTTCGTCCGTAAAGTATATTTACCTATTTTTTTATATTTTATACCTAACAGCAACAAATGAGGCTACGATTTGCCTAGACATTGTCATTATCGGTCAAGATTATTAGCTATTGACACCAATTTATTTTACAATTGCAAGCTAGAGTTGTAAGAAATTCGATAGTAATTGTTCCTTGTCTCTTGTAAATTAAATACGTTTTCAATGTCATCGTCATAATACAGTAGAAATCAATCTTCTTTTTCTTTCTTTCTTAGATTAACATCGATTTCAATTAAAAGAGATACAACAATTTTTATCATCATTCTCTTAGCGTTACTAGTCTAACCGGATTTGGCTGAATATTAGCTTTTCCACGGAGCGACTGCCTGTCTGACCTCCGCAACCCGAAGGGATAGTGATATTCCATGGTTTAGACTAGTGTCAGTTTATTTAGACTAGTTTAGACTGACGCCCTGTAACGACTGTCAAAGACCTTCATGACAACCGGGACCGACGGCTTAACGTGCTTTCCGAGGCACGGGACAAGCGATAATTAACAATTCAATACGCACATAACTCCGAAAAGTCATTGGTGCGCGCCGTGGATTCCCACCCTCTGCATGGCAGTCTGTTGGTATATCCACTAGGCTATCGCTGCCTATTATATATATAATTATAATATACAATTTTTATAAATACATTTTTTATAACACAAATATATCGAAACTGACATGGCGGTTAGCTGTAATAAAGTCAATAGCTAGCGTAAACCTGAATGTCCATATAAATGGTAAAAACTATCAACACAATAAACTTGAGAATAAAAGGCCTAAAATAAAGCCACAAAATACTGCAAAAGCTGTATTGAAATCTCTAATATGATAATGGTACAACCGAGCCTTTTATGGAGACACAGCTTTCCCTACTCTACGAGGCATGGATGGGCCTATTACATACATAAAACTAAAGATGCCCGCGTAAAAGTGATTCGTTTAGTTGAATCAATATTAAAGAATCGTTTTTTAACTTCATACATAAAGATCAAACGAATTCTAGTTTATGCTAAAGTATTATGTAAATGATCGGCTTTGTGTATTTTCTTTTTATTGTTCTAGAATTCTTAGAAGTTTGTTGTATATTTCAATTTAGAGGGCAATGTTACGAGAGTATTCAAATTGTGAATATTGATTTGATGTTGATGTGCAGTTTGATGAATTGTAGGACTTTAGAGTCTATGTTTATTTGAACATTTTATTTGAATATTCGATCTTTATTTTATTCGTTATTCATGTAAATAAATTTGAAACCACGAGTTATATTTTTAAACTATAGAAAAAAATTACATAGGTATTATTTGGAATAATTATGTACATTTGATGCCATAAAAAATAATGCTTGTCAAAAAAACCAAGTCGATTAATTTAAAATCTTTAATTAAGACTAATTTAAGATATAAATAGATTGACTTGGCAATCGCACTAAACTATCTAATTAATATATGTATTATTACTTATGAGATATATTGTGTTTTCATGCGATGGCCGAGTCAATCTAGAACTTGGTATTACATGGATCTCAAAACTTTTTACGGTAGCGAGACTTGGTTTTCTTGACGAGTATTGTTTTTATGGGATATTGATTGTGCATTATGACTCAGTACAAAACAGATTAAAATCAAAAGAAGCAATGGCTTGAATATGAAGTACCATTTACAGTCGCAAGATTCAAACAAAGCAGAGATATTTTGAACAAAGAGCGAATTTTGTTTCGGGATCGTACCAGCCAATTTATACTTGTACATCACAGTTTCTTGCCTAATACAAATGGCTTATGTTGTTACAGGTACTTTAGGTAGAGCCTTTCACGAGATAGTCAGTTAGACTGCAAAACAATATTGGTACTTTAAAAGGAACCTGTTTGCTTTTGACTCATTGCGATGATAATTAACAAAACAAATGATTCCGTTGTGATTGACACCACTTCAAATATGAATGTACTGATCATCATCAGCCCTGTATAGAAACTATTCTGCGGCTGGGCACGGGACTTCTCTCGCTATATGAAGGGTTAGACCATAACGCTGGCACGTGGGCAGACTTCGCCTGTCTTTTGAGAACATTATAGACAACTCTTAGACAAGGCAATTTACTCACTTTGTTTTTTAAGCGAAGTATTTTAGTTACAATTGAACATAACTTTGAATGTTCATGTTGGATTATAATTAGTAATTAATAAGTATTTATTAAACAGCCAAAAGAGCAGACAAGTCAGTAGCGTCTAGTTGTTATTAAAGTACAAACTTTCATGATTATTAAAATTCCTTTTTAATTGTCTTTCACGACAATTAAAAAGGAACGTTAGTTATATAAAAAGGAATGTTAATTCGTATTACATACATACATACATACATAACGTCACGCCTTTTATCCCCGAAGGGGTAGGCAGAGGTGTATTTCTACACCCACTTTTCGCCAGATTTACTTTAGTCCCACGTAATAAGGGGCGAGCCTATTGCCGTACCGGGCACATTTCCAGACTCCGTGCTGCTACTGAGAATTTCGTGACAGAAAAACCCAGTAACACTGCCCGACCCAGGAATCGAACCCGGGACCTCCCGATCCCACGCGCACATTTATGCCGCGAGACCAACGAGGCAGTCGAATAGGGTTTGATGTCGAGTTTTCCGTCTCTACGCAAAGATGGTATTTGCATCGTGTTATCCCTTAGTCGCCTCTTACGACACCCACGGGAAGATAGGGGGTGGTGACACTTGTATTCTATGCCGTCAACCACACGGTGCGTATTATTAGTTCTAATAACCGAAATATCAGAGATTTGCAACAAAGGAACGTGGTACATGTCCCAAAACACAATAAAATTTATGTTTGTACTTTAATTTGAAGTATCCTAAACGACATTGCTGCAAACGCTCTAATCATATCATTCAAATGTCAGTTAATTTACAAAAATACCATTACATATTATAATGACGAGAATTGGCTTTCTGATAATTTCATTTGATATTTCAGTGAAACAGTCGAAATTAATTAATTTTACGCAATTAAACGTGAGAAGGAAGGCTAACGAGACATTAAAATAATATACAGGGTGTCACAAGACCCATCACCAAGCCGAAGTCTACTGGTTGTGGACATCATGCCAAGTCATACTAACTAAAAATAATACCTGGGAAACGATTTTTTTTTTAAGTTTTCACATTTTTTAAACCGCAATTAAAAGCGAGCGTGTGCAATGCTCGAAATACCTACATGTCCATGGGGTCATAGGGCATCTAAAGAACATATTAGCGGGGTAAATACATCGATTTTGTACCTAATTAGAAAAATGCCATACTAACTATGAGCCTCAATATCTCCTGAACCAGTAATTTCCCAGGTATGGTGCTGAAGTAAAAAATGTTCGTAGTGATTGGTACAACATGGGATTTCAGTTTTCGTTAAGGGTCTTTTTACCCTGTATAATATGCCGAAAGTAAATACAATATTTAAGTTATAAAGCGTACGGTGATATTTCTTTTGCAGCTTATTTAAAATGTGGGGTCGATTCAAGAATACATTCATATGTTTATGAAATTAAACTCAGACAGAACAGTGTGTAACATTCGCGTAAACCCAAAAAGATACAGACAGAACAGAATATGATCGCGCTCATAACAGGGTGTGACAAATTCCTTCGGCTTGACAATAAAGGTTACTAACTTAATTGTTAGTGGGCGAACCAATGGGAGAATCAAAATAATTTTATGGTTCATCATTTGATGCCACAAATATAATTAAATAACATTATACATGATTATGCCGTCCATAATATTTGTCTCTAACTAACAAACCATGTTTATTGAAATATTAATCATTTCAACAACATATACATATTTATATAAAGCTTTGCATTTATACAAATATGAGTGTTTATTTGTTATTTAACTTTAAATATAAATATATATAAATAAATCCTATTTGTGTACATTCGTGTAAGGACAATAGTAATGGGTTTTGAATCTTATCATTTACTAATATATAAAGCTGGAGAGTTTGTTTGTTTTTTTTTTATTTTAAATTGTCTTTCGGGATCTATACCACGTACCTTTGTTTGGAGTAACCGATATTTCGGCACTGTTGCAAGCGCCATGTTCACGGATGTACTGAGGGTATTGCGGGTGGATGAATGTTACGAGCAAGTATAACGGGCTACCCGCTTTCTTACTCATTTTTTGCGTACAACACCACTGCCACTGTTTTCACTATCGCACTGTACCCGATCACGACATACTACACTCACTACATCAGCTCGCGATTTGACTTTTTTATTTTCACGGGTTTGAAATAGACATACCACTGGATGCCAGATACTCGACAGTTGAAACCCATCCTCTCTATTGAAATTTCTGAACTTTTTAATTTCAATAGCTTCCCTAACCATTCGGGGTATGTGGTGGCGTTCTGTCGAAAGCACCTGAGGATTGTGTAACTCAATCCAGTGGTCGGTACCCGAGTCTAAGAGATGTTGAGCTATGGCTGACTTGTGTGGTTCATTATTTTTGACTGCCCTTATGTGTTCCTTTATCCGGCAAGAGATGGTGCATTTAGTTTGTCCTATATAGGAACTCCCACAGCTGCAGTCAATTTTGTATACACCTGGCTTTTCTAAAGTAAGACTGTCTTTCTAGCGCGATATCATCAGCATACATGAGCAGCCACGGGGGCTGCTCATGTGAGTCTCTGATGCTGTCTTACATCACACTGAATAGGTACGGACTGAGGACGGAACTCTGGTGGACCCCGACGGTGATGGGAAAGGTTTTTGTGTCGCCAACAGCAGTCCAAACCACGGAATCGGAAATTGAGTACATGTCTCAGATGATGTCAATATATGCTTCTGGTACACCTTTGGATCTTAGATCCCACCAGATCATCTGTCGCGGTACACAGTCGAAGGCCTTTTGCATGTCTAGAAACAGAAGATGCAGAGGCGTGTTCTTCGACCTGTACCGCTCCATGTCGATCCTGAGGGCGAAAATTGGGGCCATTTTTCCGTGACCAGGGCGAAACCCATATTGACATTCCGAGACTGTGGTCTCCTGTCGGATCCGGGAGTCGATGATTCGCTCAAAGAGCTTTAGGGTATGGGACATCACCTTAATACCGCGGTAGCTACTGCACTCCTGTACCGATCTCTTGCCTTTGAAGACTGGAGTAATGATACTTAGTCTCCATTGGTTCGGGATTGTTCCGGTAAGGGGTATGCGGTTAAATAGATTAGTAAGCCATTGCCTTCCAGGCCTCAATGGGGACTCCATCAGTACCGACAGCTTTCCAATTCTTCATGTGGCGTAGGATCCTCTGGACTTCTTCAGGCGTTACCAGCGGCACTAGTCCTTCGTTTGGAGGGAGTTCTGGTGGCTGCACCTCTTTATGCTGCTCGTTAAGCAGCTCGTGGAAGTACGAGCGCAAACTCTCCTTCACCGCGCGGGACGCGCATAATAGGTTGCCCTCAGGGTCTTTAACACAGCGACACTTATTAATGTCCTGTGCCGCTTTGACCCTGGAGCGTGCCAACTTGTTTAAGAGCTTCTGCCCCTCAGACGATTCCAGCTTGGTATATAGCAGATCCAAGTGGTCTCGTCTGTCTCTGGCTACAGCCCTCTTAGTGGCACGTTTGGCAGCTCTGTATGCGTCGCCGCAGTCTTCAGGAGATTTGGACGCTTGCCACGCTTTAAAAAGGGCTTTCTTCACCCTTGTCTCCCTCTGGACTGTGTCGTTCCACCACCAAGTTTCTTGTCATACTTGCATCCGCCCTCAGCCATGCCCAGCACTGCCTTCGCCGCTCCAGTGATGACCGCCTGGATTCTATTCCACTGGCTCTGAGTTGGTTTGCCTTCAGTAGCAGCGCACTTGTCGCCGATGGCTGAGGCGAACTCCAGGGATTTGGCATCCTTGAGCAGCCACCACCGAATTTGATGTTGACGGTGGTCGGCGTATTTACCTTTGGGTTTCACGCGGAGGTCCATGACAAGGTGGCGGTGTTGTTCCGTGATACTCTCACCGGGTATGACCTTGAAGTTGGCTACTTTGCTGATATGGTGTCTCCTGGTAAGTAGGAAATCAATCTGGGTCGCGTGCCTCCCACTCTTGTAGGTGACAAGGTGTTCGGCTTTCTTTTTGAAGTACGTGTTCACAATGGCAAGGTCTGCAGCCGCACAAGTTTGGAGGATATACTCCCCTCCCTCGCCACCGTAGCCACCCCCTCACTCACATGACCGTTCAGGTCATCACCCAGAATGATTCCCTGTGAGAGCGGGATTTCAACCGTCACTGCAACCTATCTGTGGTACATAGGCACTTATCAAATGGGTCACAACCCCTTCAGTAAGCACCCCTACAGCCATAAGTCGGTCGCCGTAACGCTTCACCTCCAAGATCCCGTCCTGAAACTCCTCGGCGAGCACAACCGCTACCCCGCTCTCCCTGCCAGTTCCACCCGTGAATATCAGCTTGTAGCCACTCCCATTGGACCGGGATCTGCTGCCTTTCCACCGAGTCTTCTGCAGGAACGCCACGGCCACCCTCCGCCTGAAGAGTACATCGGCCAGCTCTCTCACGCATCCGGTTGCCAATGTTCCACGATTCGAAGCGGATCTTCCGGGTTGGGGATAACTTATGTGGCTATGTCCACCCCCGACACGGTAGCCCTTGCACATTTGCCACAGGCAAGGGCTAGGGTCCTGCGCACCGTTTTCCGGCGGTGCCCTACCCGAAACACTGTTTCTATTTCTGTTGCTTTCCATTTGATTTGACTGTTTTTCCTTTACGGAAACGACTGCCGTCTGACCTCCCAACCCCAAAGGAAGACTTGCGCCAGAGCCTCGTCCGTCATTTAGCAGGTGCACCGACTCGCAGGGGAGGTTGGTTTGAGCCCCGAAGAACTTGTTAGGGCCCCGTGCACCCAGCAATTAAATATAGGTACCTACTCTGCCGTCATAACGTAAAATGGTACAACTAACATTTTGTAAATCAGGAAAAAATCTAGTTTCAAATATTACTTAGTTTTTGTCAAAAATAAATTACGGTATCGTAGTTATAGAAAATGTATGAATGGAAATAATAGCGTCTATATGAATTCTATAAGATGATTTACTTATTTTATTTTTATTTTCACTGTATTTATTCAATAATCAACATTTTCCATTTCAATCTAACTTAAAAAATATTGTAAAATCATTAATATTACGTATAAAAGGCATAATTAACCAAATGTGACTTGCCATTCTAACATTTTGGGGAAAAAAGTTGAATATTACTCTGCCGTCATAACGTAAAAGGGCACAACTAACATTTTGTAAACCAGGAGAAAATCGAGTTTAAACTATTTCTTAGTTTTTGTCAAAAATAAATTACAGTATTGTAGTTATAGAAAATGTATGAATGGAAATAGTAGCGTTTACATGAATTCTATAAGATGATTTACTTATTTTTTTTATTTTTACTGTATTTATTCAATAATCTTCATTTACCATTTGTAAAATCATTAATATCTTAAAATATAAAATCCTTGCGTTACTGACTGGCTGACAGACACGCTACAGCCGAAACCATTAGGCGCAGGAAGCTGAAATTTGGCATGTATATTCCTTGGGGACCGTAAGGGTGCACTAAGAAGGGATTTCCCGAAATTCCCACGGGATCGGCTAAAATGGGTAAATTTAAAAAAGTTGCAGGCGTAGCTGCTGGCGTCCTCTAGTTACGTATAAAAGGCATATTTAACCAAATGTGACTTTCCATTCAAAAATTTTGGGGAAAAAGGTTAAATATTAAAATGAAAAACCATATTAATTAAAACACATCTAGCCACTACTAGTTATGCCCTTGACTTGTAGTGCTATCTCAAAAATAATTGCTCAGTTGTGCCCTTTCAGGTTATGGTACTTTTGTTTATTGTGGTTATAAAATTATACAAAAAATATTAGCAAATAGGGCTATTCTCCTGATTCCAAATATGTATATAACTCAATATCAAAAAAAAAAATTGTTGTGCCCTTTTACGTTATGACGGCAGTACTATAATCAACATTTATAACTAGTTACTTATCCAATAGACCAAAGTATAAAATATTTTGCCATTAACTCGGGTAACGGTTGAGCAGCTGACTACACAATTCTTCACGCATGCGTCTTGTTGCTTTTGTTTGACACACACTGTCATAATAAGATGCCGCACAAAGAAATTGGATATATCTTAGACTATAAATATTATGTTATAGACGGAGGGATCCCATCACTCAAAGGTCTGACATAGGTCACCGTAGTGGGGATCCCATTACCCGTCAAAATTTAATACAACTTCATTTGAAACTTTGACACTTCGTTCGTAGACATTTTGATTTATTCGTATAAAGATTGTGACGCATAAACATAGTGATGTTATAACTTTATCGATACTTTTATTTTACAGACTAGCTTCCCTTCGGCCCACGTATTCGCCGATGTGGGTGACAGTTATTGCAAAAAAAAAGGAACCTTTGCACTATTGTGATGTAGAAACTATACTGCAATATTTATTTGAAAAATAAGTATACTTGAATACAATTATATATCTCAAGAAAAGTGTATTCATCGATCATCACAAACTTTCGGCTATCGCACACAGGCTATCGCTGCCTTCACGTACAACCTTTACTGTAACTTTAAACATATGTAATACACATTTTGATGGTGAGACTAGTCCTCCTCTGTCTTTTACTTTTATAAAAATAATTATATAAACCTGCAGTACTGCAGGTTTGTGTAATAATTTTTATTAATATTCTATTCTCTTATTTCTTTTATTCTCTTCGGTGAAACCAAAGGTTTTGTCTTCATAATTATGGATGAAGTTGTCATGACAAACAACTACCGATAGCATATACTGAGGGACGGTGCGATTAACATATGGCGGGCATGTCACCAGCCCGGGGAATCTATCAGACATATAGTATCCGGTTGTTCGAGTTTAGCCAATGGCCAGTATTTGCACAGACACAATCAAGTGGCTAAGATAATACATCAGCAACTAGTCCTTAAATATAATCTCACTGGTTCACCGTACTACAAATATAGATTGTGCCCGACCCAGTTCTCTAAAAAATGGTCGTAGGTTGTTGTCCTGGTATAGGTCTATCATTACAGACAGGTTTATTGTAGCCAATAAGCGTGATATTGTAGTGATCGACCGAGCAGAGCGACTCGCATTGATAGACGTTACTACCATATCGCATGACAGCAATCTGGTAAAAGCAGAAAAAGAGAAGGAGTTCAAATATTTGGGCCCAGCTCATGAGATTGTCGATATGTGGGATGTGAACTCGGTGATCATTGTGTCGATAGTTGTGTCAGTAAATGGACTAATCGACAAGAGCCTTTACCAACATCTAAAGATGCAGAAAAACTAATATTTTAACAACAGCACTTTTTGAGTTCGGTGCTAGTTAGAAGTACGCACACAATTTTATTTTCTTTCTTACTCACCATGCAAGCTCCTGGTTTAATTCTTTTAAATTATTTTATTTCTCACTTATTTTAGACCTAGGCGTATCTATAAGGGCGTAATTAATCTGACCTGTAATATAATATGATTTTGTAAAGATTTGAGTTTTTTTTTCTAACTAAGCCCATTGGCTTAGTTAGAAAAAGTCACTGACAGTGTCATTGACACTGTCAGTGACTTTTTCTATTTTACCTTAAATAAATGTGATTCATTATATTTGAAATATTTTATTTAAAATTGACCCTGAAGTTAAATTTTATTTCTAATCTATTAGTTAACTCAATTATTACTGCAGCCTGCTCTCGATTGGTGATTTAATATAATTATGTAGCTGAGCATACTGGGCTCGTGCCTCACTTCAATTTGAGAAGGCCTAATTTAGTTTGGAAGATTTTAGACAAACACTTGACGATCGTGATAATTTTCTAAATAATAAGCATATAACTTCCAAAAGTCTGAAATACGTAACGTGGTTTTGTATTCGAAAACCATTACATGGTAATGATCTCGTCATTGACCCTATCATTGCATATAGGTTGTGATTATTAGTGATATTATGAATATCAATTGCTTTATTCACCTTAAAAAGGTAATTTAAAAATATATTTTTTATCGTAATTTATTTACTACTGTTTAAATATAAGCTGGATTTATTCACATATTTTACTTTATCTGATGATTTATCAACATTCAATTGATATTCATTCGGAGTAAACCAAATCTAAGGATTTATTGCAAATATTATCGATATTTTATCGAAATTCATTTTGAGTAAGCACATCACTAGTCTATTTAAAATTTACGACAATTTCGAAGATTCGAAATGACATTTGTATATTTATCTTCCTCTTATATGAGAAAAAAATCATAAATCAGAGTGAAGTAAATATATTGGGTAAGGTTGCTATTTTAATGCGGTCTCTATTACTTCCTTACTTTATGGGATATATACATAGAAGTCAAGGAGCAAGTAGAAGTAGTCCTAGTACTTACAAATTGAACACAGTCAACTGACGTGTAAGATACAATTTAAACAATATTATGCCATCAAATTATATAACCTTAGTGATTTTTCTTTTATGACAGTTCTGTCATGATTTTGAATTTAGCCGTATTATATTTATGTCTACATTGTCAAGTGTTGTAAAAAATCTTATCGATATGTCCTACCACCGTATATTTTTACCGCGTTATTTTTTAGATTTCCACATGATAAATATTTACAAAATAAGTGGATTGCTGCAGTATGTCTTGGAGAAAATTGGGTGCCTAGAAAGCACCATAGAATTTGTTCCAAGCATTTTACTGCGGAATGTTTTCATAGTAATGACAAATGGCGCAGACTAAAAGAAAATTCTGTGCCAACATTACTCCTCCCTTTTAAAATTATCAGTGTGAGTGTTTAAATAATTACTTGCTAATAATTAAAATATCAGCAACAGTAATGAATTCCGAAGCACCTATAGAAAAAAAAAAACTTTCTTTACAAAGACAGTAATATTTAAAGGACAGTAATTTGAAGGTTTAATAATATTTCATGCTAAATTATCTATTTTAACTTTAATTTTATGTGTTTTGCTTGATACAATCCATGTCGACCATGCCTTTTCTAATAATGTGTCGAGTTGGATAATGTATAACATTTACAGTTATCATAGTGCCTAAGAATGCTTTTTGCCTTATTCTTAATTGTTTACTTTCTCTAGTAAAAATGTGTAATTTGGGGAGAATTATATAAAAGTGATTATTGTTCATAATAAACCTTTAGGGACTATTCAAGGTTTTGTCGGATTTATCTATTTTAAGTAAATTTTTATGTTTTTTGCTTGATAAAATCCATGTCGACTATATCTTATCCTTGTAAAGCATTAATTTGGATATGCCATTCTCAGTTATCATAATGTGTTTCTCCACATGGCTGTCACTGTGGAGAGGGTATCGACAGCCTTGGTCACCATGGTCTGTCATGCAGCAGGAACGCAGGCCATATTTCACGACACGCCAACCTCAATGACATACTTCGCCAGGCTCTTGTCACCGCTGGCGTTCCAGCCCAATTTGAACGTCAGGGCTTGGCACGTGACGATGGTAAGAGACCAGACGGTATGTCTTTACTGCCATGGAAGCTGGGTTGGCCTTTGGTGTGGGACACAACATTTGTCGACACCCTTGCGCCATCTCATCTTCCTAGCACAGCGGGTTATGCGGGCGCTGCTGCTGCTTCAGCGGAGACTCTCAAAAGGCGCAAATACATCATAAATCTAGTAGGGAATTATGTATTTGAGCCGTTTGGAGTTGTTGTTCTGTGCCTAGAGACAGCCGTGGGACAAGCGTCGTCAATCCTTCGGTGAATAAAAGGAGACGTTGACTCAAACTCTTTTTAAGATGTGTCTAAAGATGACGCAGTCTCCACTTGCACTTTCACCGTGCGACGTGGCCGCTCGACCTAAGGCTGTTATAACTTCACAATTAATACAGCACAGTTTCATAAGCTGCAGACTAAATGAAAATCAGATTCAGAATAACATCTCAATATCACGACCAACCACCAGATAATTAAATTTCAATATCACGATTCGCTCCAAACTGCCGTCGTAATAACGGCGGCTAGTGATGACATTCAAAACACTTGCATATGGCTTGTACTTGGCTTCATCTGTTTAAGAACATAAAATTGCACTTACAAAAGAAACTTGTCATTATACCAAGAAAAAGTTTAAACATTTTATTAGCCAAGTTTCCTTAGAAGACTTAGGTTAAGTATTTAGCGAACCGCCGATGGACGGCCATAATCTTAAATCAAACGCACAAAACAAACTTTTTCATTCGTCTTATACTTTACTTAAAATACATAAAAAGCATCTTTACTAAATATGAATATAATGGCTCTTTGTAAAAGTAGTAAGATAACAGGAAACAAAGTCGGTTCTGATACACAAATTACGATACATACCGTTCCCTTCAGCAAGTCTTTTATAAGTAAGACTGAGACGGAGGATCTCAGGTAGGATGTCGGGGTTCGAGAGAAACACTGCTAGGCTGAACAGGTTCTTTATTATGTCTCACTACCGCTTACATACAGTATGACCGAACTAGGTAAGCACTGGCCTGAGCTGGCTGGAGTGTAGACTCCTGCTGCTCTCCGACGCTCGCAGGGTAGCTGCTCGTAGGGTCGCCGATGAGCTGGCCAAGGTGCGCTGCGCAGGCAGCTCTGTGGTCGATGTTCAGGCTGAGCGGGGTCTCAGGCGGTGCAGCCGATGTGGGCCGAGCGGTCAGGCTCAGGCGTCCGTGGCCTGGCTGTAGGAGCTCGTAGGCAGGAACGGAGGCTTGGGTGGCAGCTGGCTAGTAGCGGCACGGCGCCAGCAGCTCGTGGCTTGTAGCCCGTAGGAAGAACGTAGCCCGTAGGAAGAAAGTCAGGTGCAGTGAACCCGTAGGAAGAACGTAGCCCGTAGGAAGAACGTAGCCCGTAGGAAGAACGTAGCCCGTAGGAAGAACTGGAAACAGCATAGAGAATACACAACAACCGGTCAGGAACAGGCTGTCCCTAGATCGGCTGTTATGCTTAGGAGACACAGATACTACAGACAGAACATATAGGCACACAGACAACTAGAATATGCTTACCCCCAGCGGGACAGTAGATAGGAAGTAGAATGTAGAATAATCGCGAGGTGTAGCGGCAGCGTTCCGATGTCTAGGGAAAGTGACCATTCTACAACGCGCACCCATCTTATATAGGCATAAACCTATGACTCACAACTGCCTTTGGCTAGTGAATATGACCATATTTGGTAATATTGCGAACGATGTCTGGCTAAGCTGGCGTTAAGCGCCTGCGAGATATTATAACGCAATACGTGTAGTATTACGTTACAATACCCCGCTCTGTACAGCAGGATTTTTCGTGTCTAGACAAGAAAAATCCGTCTAACTAAGTCCTCCGAACTTCTGTAGACAGTGCTAAGTAGATAGTGACTATGAAACTCAAACTGCAGGTAGGTACAATGAAAGAATCTAGTTAGGTTAGGAATCAGTGTAGTTAATTAGTTTTAAATCTTTAATATGCCAACTGCCAATAGATTTACCCGACGAATCCGCTAATTCGTATACTAGTGGTGACTTTTTAGCAATAATAGTACACTTGGTAAACTTAGGAGCCAGTTTTTTGCTAAATGATTTGTCCTTATCGCTTAGATAGAAGGTTCTTTTCCATACGGTATCACCTATGTTAAACTCAGCCGGTTTACGACGTAAGTTGTATGTGTGTGAGTTTCTAGCGTGAGCTTGGATTAAAAGAGACTGGACCTTATCGAAAATACTTGATAGACAGCCTATATTTTCAGCATAAGAATCCCTAGGTATATAAATAACATCATCTGAGTCGGCATCAATATAGTGTGAACCGCAAGTTACTAGTTCTCTGCCGTACACTAAAAAACTCGGAGTATAACCAGTTACCTCATTAACCGCAGTATTTAGCGCGAATTGAATTTTGGGAATTAAAGTATCCCATATTCTATGGTCGTTTTCGATAAACGAAGATAGAAGTCACGATGGTTTTGTTGTATCTCTCAACAGAATTTACGTGCGGAGTGTATTTCGGTGTAAAGTGCAAGTTAGGTATTTTATATTTTCTAATCATAGACTTTAGAGTTGCATTTACAAATTGTTTACCATTGTCTAGAATAACGGTTGAAGGTATGCCATGTATTAAGAAAACTTTTTCCTCGAGAATGTTAGTTATAATCTCGGCGGTAGCCCGCTTGATGGGAAAGAGAAGACAATATTTACTGAAGCAACAAGTAACAACAAAAATATAGATATTTTGTTTTCTAGTTGAGGGAAGGGGTCCAACAAGGTCGATACTAATTGTTTGGAAGGGACGAGAGCACACCTTTGGTCGTCCCATAACACCTAAAGTAGCGTGGTTTTGGTGTTTATGTGCGACACAAGTATCACACGAAGATATAAATTTAACAACGTCGGCGTGCATACCGGGCCAATAATAACGCTGTGCTAAACGTTTATACGTTTTAAAAATACCTAAATGACCCGCAGCGAGTTCCGAATGGTTTTCTTTAATAGCTGTAGATCTATCCGAGGTAGGTAGAACCTCTTTCCATTCGAATTCTTTCCGCAGTGCACATTTCGATACCATATATCGATATAACTTATCATTTTTGATGGAATAGTTAGGAAAAGATGTAGGTGAGTTTTTACAGCCATTGTAGATAGCAGTATACCACTGATCCGAGGTTACGGTAGTATCATTATCAGTGTTAGTATCAATAGCCGACACTGCACTTGCCCGCGATAGTGCGTCGGGTATGACGTTATCCGCGCCGCGGCGATGTTTCACATCAAAATTAAAAGAAGACAGGCGCACCCCCCATCTCGCTAAGCGACCCGTAGGGTTACTTACATTTAAAAACCATTTTAAGGCTGAGTGATCTGTTTAGACAGTGAATTTCAAACCGTTATCTAAGTAACATCGCCAATGTTCTACCGCGACTAAAACAGCTAGCGCCTCCCGTTCCGTAATACTATAATTACGTTCCTGTGTAGACAAGGATTTGCTCATATAAGCTATAGGATACTCCACACCGTCAGTAGTTTGTGTGAGTAAAGTCCCTACGCCATAGTCGCTAGCATCCGTGTGCACTTCGAACGGTTTGTTATAGTCCGGACAAGATAGAATAGGCGCGGTAGATAACAGGTGTTTGAGTTTAATAAATGAGTTGTTAGCTTCCTCCGACCACACAAAAGGAGCAGCCTTTTTACTGGTAGAAGTAAGTTTATTTAGAGGCCCTGCAAATGAACTAAAATTAGGTATAAATCTACGGTACCAAGACGCGGTACCCAAAAACCGTTTTACCTCCTTTTTATTTGTAGGTACAGGATAGTTCATTATTGCTTCCACCTTACTAGGATCTACGTGAAGTCCTTTAGAATTGACTACGTAACCCAAGTATTTTAATTCGTTTCTAAAGAAATAAGTGCTTCCTTGTTATAAGTTCTGCCCAACTCATTAGCTTCATATAAGTTGTGTAGTAAGCCATGCAGTACTACATTATGTATTTTTTAGAAAGAATATAATATTCTACTACATACACACAACACTATCTAGTCCCAAACTAAGCAGAGCTATAGTAGAAGCTTAGCTTAGTTTTGGATACTTGATAATAGATAACTATGATGATAGTGAATTGTTATTATGAACAACCGGTAATGGTGTTTATCGAACCCAAAGTAAGGAAATTAACGATTTTCCTTAGTGATCTACAATGGTAAATGATCCGAATGATAACACAAATCTTGCTGATGTATATGTTTTCGATAGCAAATGCGTAGTTTTGTAAAAAAATCTAAAAAAATCATTAATTTAATTTCCGGCAAAACCTGAAATACTGTAATAATATATAAAAGTAACTTGATGGTTACAATAATTTATGAAATTGAACACACTACTGAAATTATTTATCTACCTATATTCTGATTCTATAAGAAGCCTTGCTTAAAGAGTACCTAGGTAATTCAAGTAGTATATCCTGCTCAGTAAAGTAGCATAATACAATATTTATGCAATGAGATGCCTTAAAACGGTAACGTTACACCTGATGCTAAGTGGCCACGTCGCACATAGGGGTATTTTGCATTCCTAGCCGGGCGAAATTAGTAAAAACAAATTTTAACACAAAAGCAAAAATGAATACTTGTCAGTGAGCCAGGTAGCTACTGATCAAAATACGACCCTTTCCGAGCTCCTGTGCTCGTGCTAGCCAGCCACAAAACAATCGAAACTTGATCGTTGTCGCATACGTTCGCTTCAGTTACTGGCTACATTAAAAACGTACCGTGTTTGAGACCTCGGTGCATTTTTATTGTGCGTTATTTAACCAAAATTACTATGGATTATCATAATACAGGTAAGAATAGTTTTATTTATTACGATTTACTAATGTTTATGTGCATTTTTAAGGTTGAAAATCAATTTATAATTGTCTCAATTTTTTAAACCATTTTTTTCTGAATTGTGCATTTCAAAGTGATAATAGTTAGCCTTCCGAGTGCTTCCGGGTTGTAACGTATGACAAAAACTGTTAGATGATAGATATTTTACGAATCGAGTGCTACTTTTTGCTACTTTTGTCAAAACTTACACGTTAGTGCTGGTGTTAGCTAAAAACTATTTACCGTTATTTTCAATCAAATTATGAAATGTTTTCTTTTTTTTGTTTCAGGGATACCAGGGAGTTCCAACTACGAAGTTGTAACAAGAGAATATCTGTTCAATAAAATGCAACAACGAGAGTTACATACTTTTGACGAAATAGTTGATTATTTGGAAAATTACCGTTTAACGTCTGACAGCTTTAATGAAGAAAAATGAAAGGTTTTGAAATATTTAATTGTTTGTTCACTTTTAAAAAGCTTCCGATAAAAAAATGGCAAGTGAGGTCAGATTCGGACAAAGCTACAGTTAGAGAAAGAAAAGTCAACATACAACGAAGATCTAGAAACGAAACTGGATTAATTGTGGATGTGCCAAAAGCTGGATTCGGCAATAGCAATGATGGTAACACTAGTAGGCGATTTTTCGGTGATCCACAGAAGGCTGCAGAAATTAGCGGCATTGATTACAACCTGATATTCAGACTTTAAATAATTCTCGAGGTAATTTCAAGCGGTCATAAAGTTGACTTGAAAAATTTACTCGTTACTGTTGGGACACAGCAAAACTCTATGTCTCGCACTACGACTAGCATCCGATGAATCCGACTATGCACAAAATTTTGATGCATGCTGCTACAGTAATGGAAAAGGCGTTATTGCCAATAGACTACTATAGGAAGAGGCTGCTGAAGCCAGAAATAAACATATCAGGATGTATAGGTATAATTTTGCGAGGAAGTTTTCGAGAGTAGATTATTGCAATCTACTATAAATATGTAATAAATCGCCTTCTACTATCCTCTGATTCACTGCTCACAAGTCTGAGGCCAAAGTCAAAGAGCAGGATGCATTTCTTTTCAAAAGAAGCGATAGCTATGTTGTTGCCACCTTCCTCAGAATCTCAAGATGACTCCGATTCGGAATCTGAAACAGAAAAGGTCGGAGAAAGTGACGATGAACCCTGGCATCCTTCCTCATCAAATTAGATTTATATACACTTTTTTATGTAATTAGTTCATCAATAAAACCTTCTCCAAATCATGAATACTTCTTTATTTTATCATCATGTTAGCCCGTGACGCTCACTGTTGGATAAAGGCCTTCCGAATCGTCGTCTGTACCTAAATATTACTAAAAAGTAAGCCCTACCTCCTTTACAGCAGAAAAAACCGCACTATTAATTTCGCCCGGCTAGGAACGCCAAATACCCCTACGTCGGTGTGTTGTTGACGACAAAAATTGTTCATTTTACATCATCGTAAGTAAACATAGTAAACAGACTATTTCATATTTTCTTTAATAAAGTTGTATCCATGTATTAGACTAAGTACACATACACGGTCTGTGTTCATAGTACATTATACATGTTTCACTCACTCGTGTCTCGATAATGTGTTAATCACGTTAACTTATGTATCTTCAAAACAAAATATTTCACAAAAGTTTTATCTTAATATATACAATCCTTGCGTTACTGACCGACTGACAGACACGCTACAGCCGAAACGACTGGTCACAAGAAGATGAAATTTAGCATGTGTGTTCCTTGAGGATTGTAGGGTAGCACTAAGAGAGGATTTTTGGAAATTCCACCCCTAAAGAGGTAAAACTGGGGGTCAAAGTTTGTATGAAACTTTTTATTCCTTCAATGGATTGACTCCAAACTTTGTAAATTAGTTTCGCAAATGATGATACTGAACACGAAGAATTACTTTTCTGGAAATTCCGTCCCTAAGGGGGTAAGATAGGGGGTCTAAATTTGTATGTAACTTTTTATCTCTCTAATGGATTGACTTCAAACGTATATTGGTTCCTTAAACGACGATAGTGAACACTAAGAATATTTTTTTAAATTCCGACCTTCAGGGGGTAAGATAGGGGTTCAAAGTGTGTATGAAACGAAACTTATTATTCCTTCAGTGGATTGACTTTAAACTTTGTATATTGGTTCCTCAAATGATAATAGTGAACACTAAGAATTATTTTTTTGGGAATTCCACCAGTAGGAGGGTAAGATAGGGGTCAAAGTTTGTATGAAACTTTTTATTCCTTTATTGAATTGGCTTCAAACTTTGTATATTGGTTCCTCAAACGACGATAGTGGACATTTAGATTTTTTTTTTGAAAATTCCTACCCTCAGGGGGTAAGATAGGGGTTCAAAGTGTGTATGAAACGAAACTTATTATTCCTTCAGTGGATTGACTTCAAACTTTGTATATTGGTTCCTCAAATAATAATGGTGAACACGAAGCATTATTTTTTTGGGAATTCCACCCCTAAGAGAGTAAGATTGGGAGTCCAAAGTTGTATGTAACTTTTTATTCCTTTAATGGATTTACTTCAAACTTTGTATATTCGTTCCTCAAATGATAAAAGTGAACACAAAGAATTATATTTTAGGGAATTCCACCCCTAGGAGGGTAAGATTGAGGGTCAAAGTTTGTATGTAACTTTTTATTCCTTTAATAGATTGACTTCAAACTTTGTTCATTCGTTCCTCAAATGACGAAAATTAATACTAAGAATTTGTTTTTTAATAATTCCTACCCTGAGGGGCTTAGAAAGGGGTTCTAAGTGTGTATTTAACGAAACTTATTATTCCATCAGTGGATTAACTTCAAACTTTGTGTATAGGTTCCTCAAATGATGATAGTGAGCACTAGGAAAGGAGTTTTCAAAGTCACTTCCCTATGGGGCTTAAGAAAGGGTCAGGTAGGGTAGGTCCCATTTTGTAAAAAATAACTTCAATGGATTCACGTCAAACTTTGTATATTGGTTCCACAAATAACTATAGGGAATTCACCATTAAAACGGGGAGTTCAAACAAGGGTCCCAGTTTGTATGAAACTTTTGATTCCTTTACTTGATTTTTTTTCATCGTCCCTGATGTGTATTTAATTTTCATTAATTTAAATTTATGCGGCTGGCTCTCATCTAAGCGCTCTTCATCTTCACTAACTAAAATGTGGGATGGTTCTTTATATGACCAATAGAAGCCAAAATACTATGAACCATTATTTTGCTATTTTATTTATTTTTAAGCAGGTAAGCACTTTTTACCAGTTATCTGCTTTGGCCAACTGCTGACCAAAGTTTCTCTCATTTCTTTAACCTAAAATACTAAGAAACGGTTTTTGAACTTGGATTATTTATTTTACATTTTTTTTACAATGTCGCTGAGATATACAAAAGCGATGGAATCCTTGACAAATTTAATTTTTAACTAGCTTTTGCAAGCAGCTACGCCTAAATAAAATTTTCATCGTTTGTTCGAGAGTTTTCATGAACCATTAGTAAAATACACATCTAAATCGATTCAGCAATTTTTAAGATTACCCTGAATAACTAGACAGACAGAAAAACAATCTAAATAAACCATTGGGATACTGTACCACGGAGGGAGTCAAATATTATTTATTTGTAAAATCTGTCCGTATATAAAATCCTTGTGTCTGTCAGTCAATCAGTAGATTGACTGACAGACATGCTACAGCCGAAACAACTGAGCGCAAATAGATGAAATTTAACATGTATGTTCCTTGAGGTGTGTAGGGGCACACTAAGAGAGGATTTTTGGAAATTCCTCCCCTAAAGGGGCTGCCTTAAGCTGGTTGTCAGAATTTGTACGAAACTTTTTATTTCCTCAATGGATTAACTTCAAGCTTTGTATACATATTGGTTCCTCAAATGAGAGTAGTGAATACTAAGAAAGTCTTTTTGGAAATTCTTACCCTAAGTGGATAAAAAGGGGAGTCATAATTTGCATAAAACCTTTTATGCCTTCAAGGGATTAACTTCATACTTTGTTTATTGGATCCGCAAATGACGTTAGCGAACACAAAGACATTTAATTTGGAAATTTTCCCCTAAGAGGGTGGAAGAGGGATTCAGAGTTTGTGTAAAAAATTTTTTCAATGGAATCACTTCAATCTGTGTATATAAAATCTTTTCGTTACTGCCTGACAGACAGATTACAGCTGAAATTACTGGGAGCAAGAAGGTTAAATTTAGTATATATTTTCCTTGAGGTGGGTGTTTGTACAAAATATTTTATCTAATCGTAATTTACGCGTGCGAAGCAGCGGGCAAAAGCTAGTATAATATATATTCCTTAAATCATATCGATGCGTTCCAGCCAAAAGGGGGTAAGCGACATTTTTGGTGAAATCGACTTATATATATATGGTTAGAATCGGCTTTTTTTTCTGCGTCTAATGGTCTAAGTTTCGTGGCTCTAGGACAAACTTTTTGTCGCTTAGGCGGTAAAGGAATTGAGGTTCGAACACTAAGTTTTTCATCATAAACGACAGTTATTTTTGGTGTATTTTGTATTATGGTGGTTGGATAAAAATAATATTTCAAAACTGTAAGATAAGCAATTTTGGCTTTGAATATTTCTTTCTTTACTTGAACGTTAAGTAGTTTGGGCTGTAAATACTTTTTTGTAAAAAATACATTAGTCAAATTTTACTTGAATCTTTGTGCACCAAACTTTTGGTTAGGATATTAGGGCAGTTCCTTTGGAAAAAATATATGTCATTTATTACATTTAGGTCTCATTTCCGTGACTTTATTTGGCGTTTATTTTTATTTTCCCTAGTCACCAAATCAATCATCGAAGGCGCTTAGGATAATTCATCCAAACGAATGTCGCCTTACATTGTCGCTTACCCTTTTTTTCCCTCCAAAAAAAATATCTGGTATGGTGGTTAGATAACAAGGTAAATCAAAGGTTTGGCGGTTAGCTTACAGAAGAATGACAAACAGCGTCGGTGATATCACTCTTTAGTTCGAACGAAATGTCGTTAGTGTTGCACAGCGAATATTCACCGCGGCGTAAGCACCTCCGTGCTTGCGAGTCCGTTTGGCGCGAAGTTTTTCGAAGGAAATAAAACGGTAAGATTATTTTAATAGACTTTTATATTCATCTATAATTGTGTATTCTAATTAGTTATTTTAAGTTTTATAGGTAAGAAGTCATTCCTTTGCTATCTTGTTCAGACAATACTGAATGGGTAAATAAGTACCTACTACAGAGTTTTTGTTGGCTGGCCTGGCTTAGGATCATAATCAAGGATCCGAATCCCAGGTTGGGCCAGCAAGGAATTATTGGATTTTTTGATGAATTCTCAGTAACAGTCAAGAGTTAATCCTGCGAATGATATGACTCTGTTGTGTCCAATTGCCTATGGGACTATGAGAGTGAGAGAATAAAAACTGCACGTTTGTTTTGCTCATATATTAGGGTCAGAACATATCTGACGGAAGATGCGTCGAACGTATCTTCCGTCGCGTCTATTCCGTCAAATGAGTCGGTTCACATCTGACGGAAAATGCGTCGAGCGTATTTGCACACATTGATCTGAAAGCGTGGCTATTGTGCACACATATCAGTTTGTTCGTGCAGGGCCGCACTCAGGGCAGCTCAATATTTTACTGTCATATTCTATTACCTTATCATTTTTCATGTGCCCTGATGTTATGTAGTCACTGAAGTCCTGTAGTTATTTATATTGCAATTCGAGTTTGACTATTAAAAATATGTCGGACTTCGGAGATTTTTTATAGTAGACAACAAGCGTTATTTGAATATATTTCCTTTAAAGGTAGGGAGGTTCAAAAATAAAAGACGATGATACGATTTGGTTACGGTTTTTAACAAAATGTATACAAATGATATAGAAGGGGTTACAGTTGCAGCGCATGACACAAAATGTTTTCAATGTAGGTATGAATGGAAATTGTTCCCGTGGACCTTTTAGCACCTCATACCTAAAAATTGGCACACGATCCAAGCTAGCAAGTATGCGAACACTCCATACTACATACTAACACTACAATATTCTACACATTTCGTTTTTGAAAAAATAAGTAAGGTCTGGCGGCTCTAGAATCTTACGATCTTAAAAATCACTGATCTGGGAATGACATGGATATGGTACGTCCAATACCTACGAATTTAGCGTGCATACCTACGAAATTAGCGTGCATACCTACGAGACGTTGGGCAAATAAAATGGATGCCATTTGGGTTGTACTCCAGAATGTTATCGATATCGGTTAAAGGAAAATAATACATTTTTGTAATAAGTTACTTTAGTTAGTTTAAATCTTTTGCCAGATTAGTTTGTTCCATAATGCAAATGTGGGTGAACATGGCAAAGCGAAAGACGACCCTTGTATCAAACATGTAACAAAATACTCTCTGAGAGCCCATATCGATACTGTATTGCTGAGAAAGTACCGGACATGAATGGCACCATACATGCGGTAATGAAACTCGGCTTGAAGCATTGATTCATCTAGTTTTTAGACATATTTATGCACAAAAACAAAATTATTATGTTCGATATACAACGATTTCACAGCAGATGGACCATAAACCTTGGCGAAAGATATGGCGACATTGGCACAAATGACATTTCTAATAAAATATCGTCATGATTAATTTATTCAGTAAACTATGGCTATCTCTTTCTTCTGGCAGAGATATCCCTAAGACAAAACGAGACAATACTATGTTTGGTGGCTTTATGTCGATTTCGTATATATGTGTATAATGTAATTTTCTAAATGTACTATTTGCCCTCTCTATTTATATTCCTTACTCAAAGGTCAAAAATCACGTGGTGGGTGGTGCGCGAGACGTCGACGGATAATGCGTTGACGAAAACGGAACAGACGCTGTACGCTCGACGTACTAACGGATCATCGGTCAGGTGTGAAAGGTTGAACATTTTGCTATACATTTGTATGTATTAGCGTTACGTGACCGATAAAACGCGACGGATCTTTCGTCAGATATGTTCCGACCCTTAGTAGGTCCCTCTTTTGCAAATTGTTAATCTGCCTCAAGATTTGGCACCGTGACTGATTTAACATGTGTCATCATCATTGTTTTATCGATTGAGTGAATGGATGGGTGAGTGCGAATGAATGGATACACGGCAAAAGCGATAGTGAGAACCCTCTTTGTGGAGTGGCTGAAGGCCGCCACGGTGTCCTCACCTTCCGCCTGACGCATGTCTTCATCGGACACGGTTGTTTTGGGTAGTTTCTTTGCTGCGGAGGACTCCCCCGGCAACGGACGTCGCGAGGCGATTTACGGCAACTGTAGACGCAGACATGCGGACGACGAGGACCAAACGCCTACCGTCATACCTAAAAGTGGTCCTTAGGTACGAAATTTTAAGTTTATATTTTTTTGTCATACCTAGAATTTCAGCATGAATGTATAATGCAAGACTAACTTACAATGAGTAACAATTGTTTTGTTTAATTTTCTAAAATAAAGACTGATTGAGCACAATTTCTCTTTTTTTTAATTCATACCTTAGTCGGTTAGCCAGTTTAAAAACTTATAAAAGTCTAATGTATGTATGTTAGTATGTATGTAAAATTTTATAAGAATTAATCACACTGTGCTTTCGCATTGTATAGAAGAGCTTATAGTATTTTTTATAGAAAATTAACTTATAACAATTTCCTTGTTCTTCTGCCATTAACCAATAGCCGGTTATGTCATATTGGCTCCACTTGATGAACAGAAAAAGCACAGGTATGCTCTTTTTCTTCAACAGAAATAAAATAAATGGTGCAGTTAAATCATTTGGGTTGGAATTCATTAATTGGGTTGTTTTCATTTACGATGTTTTTTTCTGTTAGTATAATTAGAACCATTTGAGGGTAAGCGACAATAAATAGTGTTAGGAGTGTGATTTGTTATAATTAACAATGTCATTTCGTAGAGACCTAATCAAAAACTATATGGATAAATTTTGAAACTTTTGGAACGTACAGAAATTTTTCTATGATTTTTTTTCACTTATTTTGAACTTTAAACTACTCTCCTGTAAAGTTTGGGCGATATTCCGTCGGACAACGGTCGCAGTAACAGCTGAACCACACTATTTATCCCAATATATTAATTAGTCAGCGCAAAACCAAAATATAAAAATATGTTGCTTCATTATTATTATTATTCTTTAGTAACATTCTGTAACTAAAGGACTTATGTTTTTACACAGAATTTATATATATACAGCTTGTTTTGAATTATTATAGCTCATGTTGCCATTATATTGTCATCAAAATGAGTATGTATGTAGGTATTAAACTCTTGTATGCCGGAATGCGACACACAATTAAAAAGCTATTGTGTCTCGCGTGGATCCGCGTTCCGACATTCAAAGGGTTAAGGGAAACATGCTTTTATACGCTATATGTCTGCCTCGTTGGTCTCGCGGCATAAATGTGCGCATGGGATTGTGAGATCTCAGGTTCAATTCCCGGGTCAGGCAAAGTTTTATTGGGTTTTTCCGTTACTCAGTAGCAGCACGAAGTCTGGTAAAGTGCCCGGTACGTCAATACCCTCCCCCCTAAAAAAATCATGGCGAAATGTGGGTGTAATATTACAACTCTGCCTACCCCTTCGGGGATACAGGCGTCAGTCTATATAACACTATATGTAACGTATGATGACGAGGAATTAGAATACACATGTCCCCTATCCAATTCCAGTCTGTGCGTGGCATTATTACTATGTCTATTGGAAGGCAACTATACACAAATAGTAAATCGGTGAAGAGACGGAAAACTTACCATCAAACCGTATACCTACTAATCCGCGTGGCCAGAGTGGTGTAGTATGCCAAAACCTCATATTGATTCTCAATGGTTCATATTGTGTCCAACAGTGGACTGTAAAAGGCTGCATGATGAAGTAACAAACTACATTTACATGATTGCTGTAAAATACAAACAATTCGCACAGTAAAAAGTAGTTTCTGGCGAATAACCCCAATCGTCTTGTACTACTGATGTGCATATAAAATGCCGCTACACCAGTAGGCTAAAAATAACTCCGCGAGCTTAATGTTTAAAACAGTGTGCGGGACCATTATCCCAATAATGAAAGGAATCCCAGATGAATACTATCAATGCCCTTTTGTTACAATTTTCGGAGAGTATGCTCGCAGCTATCCGCAATTATTCTCGCGTATACTGCTCCATTGCTGTATATTTGTGAACACGTCTGGTAAGTTGTAAAGCATAATATGTCATCTGGATATGGTTCAGCATAAACTTTAGCCTTCCTTAATAAATGAGCTGACCAACACAAAAATAATTATCTAAATCGAAACGGTAGTGTCTGATTACCGCGTTCAACCAACCAAACAAACAAACTAACACTTCATATTTATCTCTCATTCTCTCTCAACATTTAGTATTTTTGGGATGAGACGGAAAACTCAATATCAATTCCTATACCAACCCGTCTGGCCATCGTGCGTGGTACAGAAGGCCAAATCCTTCTATTGACTCAATGCTATAGTGACGGCAAATTAGCAGAAGACTAAGTAAGTAAGTATGTGAAACACTGCGAAAGGCAGCGTAAAAATAGACTAAAATCTTGTTAAAATTAGACTTATTAGAACGTAAATGTGATTTGACACACGAACCCTGGTGTCAGTGCCAAAAACGTGCCAAAATTTTACAAAATATGAAGTTATAATAAATTATATTGAATGAGTAATCCGAAAGAGTCAATTCGTGCGTATATAGAATATACAGCATCGCGTTTGAATTTATTCGCATAACTAAATTTGTCACGTATTAAGTTTTGCTACATACATTGACTAAATGTAAAAAAACATTGTTAGTTAATGTCTAATGCAACGATGAGAGATGTTGACACAACTGCGTTAGGTACATAAACAAACACAATGAGATGCAAAACAATAATGAAGAATTTATAGTAATATTATAGAATAATTTCTGGGTTTTATTTTACATATTTATCAGATAGCCATGGGCGCTTACAGGCTTTTGACAATATTTACACATACATTTCTTCAGTACAGAAATAATTAAGGCACTATCTCGAGACTATGCTAGAAGCTGTTGAAGAGTTTTCAACCGTCTCTCTATACAACACAATTTTGAAGGAGACACAAGAAAATCTGGCTCCGATCATCACCAGATTGGAAGTGTCTATCCCATAGATATAACTAACTCTGGTCTATATTTGTATGGTCAGCCCAGTTGTATATCATATCTGTACAAACTATCAATTTTATAAATAAAATATCCATAATTATTTCGACTAAAACTGCGCAAGTGCATATAATGAGACCAAAAACTCAGTAAGAAACGTCAAACAAAACGCTGAGCCATTACTGACCACATCAAGACGTAAATAAACATGATAACCAACGTATTCCTATACAGTACGGCGACATCAAATGTATTTGAGTACCTTACACGAACACTAAGTTTAAAACACTATATTAACGAAGTTATTAGTAGCAGTTCTCCCCTTTGATCAGTTTAATTACTTTAATACTCAGAGCTACATGTGGCTAATTATATCTAATGTAATTTGAACCAGTTAGCTATTATTAGACTCGCTAACGTAGTACGCTCGTGAGTCTCGATATCTAAGGGATAAAGGATTATTGGAGCAAGGAGATTTCGAGATTAAAATTTCAGATTAGTTAATTAAGAGGTGCGGTATGTTTCCCGCTGATATTGAACCGAGTTTTATACCTACTTAGGTGTTATTTGGTTTTGCATTTAGAAACAGGCGTCAGTCTATGTATGTATGTATGTATAATACATACATACATAGACTCACGCCTGTTTCCCGGAGGGGTTGGCAGAGATTACGGAACGCCATTTGCAACGATCCTAACATACCTCTTTTGCTTCATTCACTTCCATCAAGTTTCTCATGCATGCTCTTCTGTTAAGGCGCTGTTATACCTCAGAAGCCGTGAAACACCTAATTTTTCGTCGCGCACCTAGCCATAACGGTACATACTACCAACTTGCAAAAAATAGAGCTTATAGTCAATAGTCTGAACAAAAGACTTTTGAAAGAATTTTTCATGTATGTAAAATAGAATCACGGTAAAAAAATCACAAAAACAAGGCAGAAAATAATCTTTCGTTTCACTGTTTGCAATATTTTGATCGTGAACTGTCATATTTTATTTGATAATATTGTAGGAAATCTAATGAACTAAAGAATTACCCTATTTATTTTCATATTATACGTGTATATTTTGTAAAATTAAATAAAATCTGCCAAACGTCTATGATTTTGACGCTCGGTTGATTCCATCAATATCAAACGCTTCGGCAATTTAAACCTTATTAGCATAAGCGGTGTACTGAGTGTCAGTTGCTAGTTTATGCCCCGCCCAGACCTCATCATTCGGCTATGAGCCCTGTGAGAGATAGGTCATGTCGCTTGCGTCTCCGCTGCACGAAATTTTACGTAAACATGTTTGTTAATAATACGCCGATTTGAGTTCGTAATTTCATGTTTTATGTTATAGACTGAATACTTTGAATCAAATAGGCTTTTCTTGTGACTGTGGGCACATATAATTAGGACCTAAGTTTATATTCTTGTTGCGTTTAATGTGTTATTGTTTCTGTGCTTATAAATATATAATTAGAAGAATAAAATATGGACAATTAGAGAAATAAAGTTCTACGAAGAATTTGTACAATAAAGCATCGTAATAAAATATAAATTCATCCATGGCCAAGTGATTATGAAATATGAAAAAATTTTACACAAATTATTTTCATAAGAGTCTTTTATGACTGACTATGTTATACATTAGCGATTATGCATAATATAGTTATATAAATTATTCTCACAATACATAGCTGCCACAGTTTTCAATGTTTGAAAGAGTAATAACATAAAATCGAATCATTTTATGTATAGGTCGGTTTACGAAAGATGACCAGTGCGCAGCAATCATTTTTTAGGTCTCCGTGGAGGTGCGGGGTGAGGCGCGGGTGGAATTCCAATGGCGTGGCTCCGTTCCTGACGCATTCCCTAAATGCGTCAAGAATGGAGCCACGCCATTGGTGCATGAATGTACATATGCGCGACGGCCGCCATTTCTGGTCAACTTTCGTGAACCGACCTATACCTATATTGCAAATTCATTAGCTTGTCAGAGCGCCTGGAGCGCTAAGATGCCGCCACGGCGAACAATAAACAGTGCTAATATGGCGCTCCGCAGTCCGCACATAAGCGGTAACGAATGTTGTACTATTGTGTTGTGAACATAAACCTATTTAGGTACATCGGGTAAAACTTTGATTATTCATTAACTATTAGGTAAGTTTCAGTACATCTAATATCTTTTTAATTTCTAAAATCAATCATTTATAAGTAAGTAGGTGACTTCTCTGTTTGCTATAACACAAGTTATAGTATTTTTTTAAATAATAAAGTATCTAACTAATTATATTTATTGTAATTACAGTGAAGTTAAAGTTACAGTTTAGCAACAACATTTGACTGCAATAATTCCTAACACGATTTGTTCAAGAGTTATAAGCAAAAAATACACGAGGGATAGCAGTGACTGGTTCGAATTGCGTAAGAATATGTTGACAGATTCAAATTTTGGTATAGTGGTAAAAAGAAGAGATAACAGCAGTAAAGCCAACTTAGTAAAAATTATTTTGTACAAATAAAATATTTGCAATGAAAAAAAGCAGTTGCGCAAGGAGTCTAAAATGAACCACTGGCTTTGCAACAACTGGCGAAGTAAGAAAATGTAACAATCGAGCCTTGTGGATTATCCGTTTTATGGTGCCACGCCAGATGGATTAATAGGTCCAAACACGATTGTAGAAATTTAATCTTCTATAGTTGCCTATAAGAATGGCCTGGAGAATAGTATAAGAGCAAATAAAATACAAATATGAAAACATGATAAAAAAGTTAACTGACTAGTCTAAACAAATATTGTAATTTTTATTACCAAATTCAGGGGCAACGCCACGTTACACGCTAACAAAAATGTTTATTTGCTGTGTGGAGTGGCGAAAGTAAACCACTAAAAATAGAAATGATAGAAAGAGGTGATGTTTTCTGGGAGACGAAAATGAAAGAAAAGCTTGTGGCGTTTTATATGAATTGGCAGTTGCCTGAAATTGTTGATTCTCGTCGAGCTCAAGGGATGGCATTGAACAAAAATATAAAACAAAATCACGGAGAGGAAAATGTTTCATCAGTGCTTGAAGTTTCTACAATACCAAGCCTTAAAAGGAAAGTAAATGCAAATGTGCCTCTTGAACAACAGCAAATAATAAGTATTGAAGCCTCATCACCTCACACACTGCCTGTAACTTTCGATGAGAATAAAGAAAACCTACCGGGTTGCAGCAGACAGCTAACTTTTGATGAGCTGTAAACTCTGTATTTCGTTCATTCATTCATTCATTCATCATCAGCCTTTAACAGTCCACTGCTGGACTAGGCCTCTCCTTTGAAAAGAGGAATTGGCCTACTATACCACGCTGGCCAAACGTGTTAGCATAGGGTTTGTATCAAGTTTTCCTTCTCTTACAGTGCTGTTCTCTGCATAATATGCTCCCTCTGTTGGCTCTTACGACACCCATGGGATGATATGGGGTGGTGACATTCGGTATTCTTAATCCGTCACCACACGGACAATGTATTTTGTAAGTAAATGATAAATAAATATATTTTAATATTTATTTTCTTTGAAACAACACATATTTTAAGCGAAAGAATTTTTTTATATTTTTCCATACAATGAGGAGAGCCAACGAAAAAGCAGTAACTCAAATTTTAATTCTATAATTTGGGTTGGGTTTCGAAACAAGTCGCCTGAATTTGAGGGTATTGGTGGTGTAGGGGGCTTAAGGGAGTTAGTTTTAATCCCCTAAAAGTAATTTTGGCTGCCGGAGTTGCGTCTAAATATTTTTAAACAATTTCCAAAAATTCTTAGTAGTAGTTTTTATACCTTGAAAAACGTGAAACGAAACGCAAAGCCGCCATCTTGGAATGATCATATTGACAGCTAATGTCAAATTTATGTTAGGTTCTCTCTTAATCTCTCTTAATGACTCTTAATCCGAAAATAGGAACCCTGCGAAGCAGGGCTCCGTCAACCTTAGTTTATTAAAGTAGTGTGAAGAATGTGGAAGTTGGCAGTGCCATACACACTAATGTTTGGAGATTTTTTTTTTCAGAGGAAACCAAGTATTTCCGTCAAGTGAAAATGGTGAGGGCGGATTCCGAGACCCCCTCAACCACTCACAACCCCTAAAAACGGCGACGTATTTCGAAACCTTTACCATAATAATTATGCCTATAATAACAATAAAACATCCATAAATAAATAAAATAAACCAACTTTTACTAAACTTCAATTATTTCGTAACTCGCTTTAGTTGAGATACAGCTTTTGCGCTTAGTAGGGCAGTATTGTGGTTTTTAGGGTACCGTAGCCAAAAATTGTAAAAGCCCTTTATATTTTGTAGGATAGTATTATATAGGTTGTTTTTTATATATTGTAGGAACCCTTATAGATTCGCCATGTCTGTCTGTCTGTCCGCCCGTATGTAACAGCCAATTTATTGCAAAACAGATTTGAAAACTGGCAGGAATGGAATTAGATGTAGGTATTCTATGAACTGCTTTACCAATTTTATACAAAAACAAAACAAAAATAATTAGGGCCTCCATATATGGAACTGACTTAATTATTTTTATCATCTTACGGCACGTATTTATCTACTTTCGTCAACAATAATTTCGTCAAAAAAAATTAATACCTATAACGTCTAATGTAAACCAGTTTTGCTCATGGCTCCACTAAGAACAAAAATTGCGCTATGCCTATATTGTACAAACAGATTGATTTATGTAATATTAATTTTAATATCAGTATCTCAATTCAATATGCTAAAACGTTTTGCTTGCGATTTTGAAATATTGGAATACGGATGTCGCCAGAATACGGCCGCACACGACGAGAATGAAGGGGGGCGCCCCGCAGTAGACGGAGCTAAGCGCCCTTCACCTCCCCTGCTTCACCCCCTCATTTTCCAAAACAGTCGCTTAGTACAGCGCCTTAAGGGTACTTCTGACCGGAAGACAGAAAAAAAGTTTCTGTCTTCCTCTTCGTCCTGTCGATACATTCACATTTGCCTTATATATCTTCTTTTCAGTTATATATTACTATGTATTTGCAGATATGGTAGTTGTATTATTTAACTGGGTACAAAGCCGAAGGTAAATTCCCATCTCGGACAAAATTAATCTTTGTGTGATGAGCATGATGATTTTGGGTTTGGTTGTAATTTTATTTGCCTAAGATGATATAATGACTGTGTATTTTGTAACAGGATAGTAATTTAATACGCTAAATTATGTGCTTCTGTCATGGGTGAATCAAGATGTGTTGTATTTGTTGGTCCTTGAGGTACATAATATGCCATCTAACTTTTACAAATTCGGGCAAATCAAATGTGTATATTGTAACTACACACCTCATAATTTTATCCTCTAGAGCAGCGGTCGGCAACACGTGGCCCCCGGGCCACATGTGGCCCGCGAGGGTCCTACTTGCGGCCCGCGACTGTTTTGTAAAAATGTCTTATAAATCAAACTAAAGCGCCCTATGGCTTAAAATAACACAACTGAATCGATTTTAATGAAAAACATCAGACAGCCTTCTAAGACGCTACAAATTCACTCTTCATACATGCTACCAAAAGATCTGGAACTAGAGGCGTAACCTCCGAAGCTGGAACATTGTTTTCGTATAAGGGCGATTAGGCAAAATAAAGAGTCGAAGTTACTGGGCAAGAGCCTTCCGACAAAGCTGACTACCTCGAATAGTGGTAATATGTATGTCTCGCATGCCCTGACGCCTCAACCAGACACAGGCGAGCTTAGAGCTGATCTTTAAAGCTAAGTTTTTCCAGGCAGAGTAGTAGCCTTACCCTGTGTAAGTACCGCTCAGCATACTGCGGTTGTCAAAAGGCTTTCAGTCTCGATACATTTTCGAGTCCCGGGAAAAAAAAATCGAGACTCAGCCCGGTCTCGAAACTCCCGGGAAAAATGAGACTTTTGAGACTCGTTAGAAAAAGGTTTATACTCATAGATTAGGCATTTTGGCAATGAATACAATGAGTTTATATAAAGTACTTTATTTATCAAGATACTGTAACATAATCTAATACATACAAGTAATTTTTTTTGTAATAGGCACAGATGAATCAAATTACATCCAATGTATTTTCAGATAAAGAAGATCATTAATCTGAAAATACATTGGATGTACGGATCTTAGGCTATCATCTGATATCATCATCTGTAAAAGTGCGACTTTCACCGATCTGGTTAATGGATGAAAAGTATTTTATATCCAATTTTGCATGTAAAGAAATATATCGCAAATGAGTTGGCAAAAATAATCCTGCCCAGACTAGGAAAAGTTGAACATTTTCATTTAACATACGAGTTTAATGAATAAAACATTAAACTCAACGGCAGTCCCTACAAGAAAGGGTATTCTCCTTTAGTACTAACCGAATGTATGAACCCTAAAGGGTACGTAAACATTGGGTTGTCTATTTTTCCAGGCGAACTTATAAGGTTGGCAGGTCATCATCATCATCATGTCCTCCTCACCGTGTCCGGTGACGGCGACTCCTTCAAACTAGTCTGGATTGTTGTTGCGGTGGGCGCGTATGTGACTTGCAGAGCCGAACTTTGTTTTGAAAGTTCGATTACAAGGCCCACAATAGAGCTGACCCGCCGAATTGTAAGTGTAATTGTAATGTGGCTTGGGTCGGGACTTACGTAATTGGCGCACGGTATCAAGGTTTTGGAGTCGTTCTTCTTCGTACCTATCGGCGTTTTTATAGATGGTACGCCGCCATTCCGATCGGAGACGTGCACGCTTCTCCCAGCTGTCTGCAGGTATATCACAAGCAACAAGGTTACGTTTCAGGACATCTTTGTAACGCAGATATTGTCCACCCTGTTTACGTTTCCCACAAGAGAGCTCGGAATAGAAAACTGCCTTTGGAAGCCTCTTGTCATCCATACGTGAAACGTGGCCGCTCCATCTCAGTTGCTGCTTTATGACGAGCGTTTCTATTCCGGGCACAGCAGCCCGTCTCAATACCTCAGTGTTTGGAACCCGGTCTCGCCATTTGATCCGCAGAATATACCTCAGACACTTGAGGTGGAAAGTATCTAATTGTTTGATATCTGCTTTATAGCAGCACCAAGTCTCTGAGGCATACAATGATGTGGGCAAGACAATGGCTTTGTACACCATAATTTTGGTAGTCAATTTAAGATCGTGTGAGTTCCAAACACGTGTTCGCAGTTTTCCAAAAGCTGCTGCAGCACTGGCTATTCGGGCGGGTATTTCCGCTGCCAAGGTGTTGTCATTTTTTATACGGCTTCCCAAATACTTGAAGTGTGAGACTTCATCTAACATTGCGGATTCCAAGATGATGTTGTACGAATCTCTCTGACATCCTCTGACAGGTTGCTGTAGGACCTGAGTCTTGCTTGTTTTATGACCAGACCAAAAGTGCGGCATGATGTGTGTAGAGATTCTACGTACGCTTGCAAAGACTCCATAGAATCGGCCATAATACAAACGTCATCTGCATACAAGATGTCCAAGACTGAAAGTTTCGCAACATGTTGTTTAGCTCTAAAGCGGGAAATATCGAAAACACTCTTATCAGTTCTTGAATTAATCTGTATACATCCGGTACAAGTCTTCGCTGCGTCCTTCATTACAGAAGCGAAATATAACGCGAATAGAGTAGGTGCCAAGACACAACCCTGTTTCACGCCACTGGTCACTGGAAATGGGTCTGAAAAGTTATTTTCGTGTCGAACTCTCACCATCATGTTGTCATGAAAACGGCGTATCAAGTTTAATAACTTTTCAGGACAGCCAGCTTTCTTTAAAACGATCCACAGAGCCTCACGCGGGATCCTGTCAAAAGCCTTCTCCAAATCGACAAAGCACATGAAAAGGGGACGATGCTGTTCCAAACATTTTTCTTGAAGTTGTCTTACAACAAAAATCGCATCCACTGTACCTCTGCCCGTGCGAAATCCACATTGGCTTTCAGGAAGTATAGTTTCTGCGTGTCGAGACAAACGGGTGTTAATTATATGGGCCAGAATCTTCCCAGCTGCCGAGAGAAGAGAAATGCCTCTGTACGAACCGCAATCAGCTATATCGCCTTTGCCTTTGTACAATTTACAGATGGAGGCATCTTTCCAATCCTGTGGTATTATTTCATGTTTCATATTTTAAGTAGAAGTTGGAACAATCTATTACTTACATGAAGGCCACTATATTTGTATATTTCGATTGGTAGACCATCTAATCCAGATGCTTTGGCATTCTTAATTTTTCTTAACGCTGCACTATATTCGTCAAAAGATGGTAAATCCGCTAGATAATCAGCTGTGGGCAAACTTTCGAGGGACTCGATATAATGTAGGTCTGTAGTCTGTGTGCTGGGATTTAAAACGTCACTAAAGTGTTCTGCCCATCGGGCCAATATATCTTTATGGTCAGTTATCCGACTACTTCTGTCCTTGTTGTACATGGCTGTTATTTTCTTCGTTTTTGGTCCGAATATTGTTTGCAGGCATTCAAAGAATCTACCGGATTGGTTTGTGTCGGCATAATTCTGGATTTTTTTGGCTTTGTCTACCCACCATTGATCTTTAAGAGCACGCACTTTAACTTTTAGACTGTGATGAGCTTTCTTCCGTTCAGAAATATCAGGTAATTGAAGAGCACGTCTATATTCCTCAACAAGTTTCTTGATTTCAACATCGGAGTCATCAAACCAGTCTTGGTTTTTCCGTTCTGGTTTCCCAAGAACTTGTGAGGCACAGCCATATAAATTATCTGCGTATATGCGCCACGTTTCCTCCACCGACGCATCGGCTGTTATCTCTGGCATACCGGTACGAAAGGCTTCATCCAGTTCCTCTATGAGTTGTTTATTGCGAATTAGTTTTTCGCCACATATTTTTGGTGAAAATTTGTGTGCAGCTCTACGCGATGTTTTCAAGTGCATCCGCAGCTTGGATCGAACGAGACGATGATCAGTCCATCCCTGAGCACCCCTCATTGATCGAGTAATAAGTACGTCTCTTAGGTCCTTTCTGCGTACTATCACATAATCTAAAAGGTGCCAGTGTTTTGATCGGGGATGCATCCACGTGGTCTTAAACTTTTCTGGCAATCGATAGAAAGTGTTCATGATAGCGAGACCAAATTCAGCGCATAAAGTAAGAAGGTCACGACCATTAGCGTTGCATTTTCCTACCCCATGGCGCCCAAGAACTCCTTCTCAAGCATCGCGATCATTGCCGACTCGAGCGTTAAAATCACCCAACAAAAGGATTTTGTCCGCAGCGGGTATTTTGGTGAGAGTTTGACTGAGTTCAGAGTAGAATTTGGACTTCTCCTCATCTGAAGATGGCAGTGTGGGTGCATATACGCTTATCAGATGGATATACTTCGTTGATGATAGCTGAAGTCTTAATACAATGATTCTATCGCTGACCCCCTTCGGTAATTCCAGCAATTTTCGAGCTAAGTGATTTCGCACAGCAAAGCCAACTCCACTTCCTGCTCTCTCAGAAGCTGGTTAAACACTTCGACAGTTAAGTTTATACTAGTTCAACATATCAGCCGAAAGACGTGCACTGTTGGATATAGGCCGCCAAAGCTCTCCACCTAAACCAATCCTGAGCCACCCGCATCTGGTGCCGCGATCTCAACAAGATCGTCAGTCCACCTAGCGGGAGGCCTACCTCTGCTACGACGTGCGGTGCGTGGCCGCCACTTCAGAAGCTTTCTGCCATCTTTCTCCAACGGCCATCGGTTCTTCTGGCTATGTGCCCTGCCCACTGCCACTTCAGCCTGACTATTCGGAGAGCTATGTCGGTGACTTAGATTAGCTTGCGGATCTCCTCATTTCTGATTCGATCTCGTAGGAAAACTACGAGCATAGCTCTCTGCATCGCCCTCTGCATGACTCTGAGCTTCCGGATAAGACTCATAGTTACTGACCACGTTTCGTGGTATATTTATCAATTTGTTTAATAGACAAATCTTATATACAAAGATGTAACATTAAATGCACAATCTATAATATTTTTATACGTTGTAATTTGTACAAATACAAATTAGGACAGTAAATGATACTAGTTATATTTATCAATTAGTTTAATAGACAAATCTTAGGTATATACAAATGAGTGCTACTTCACTGTGAACACGATGATATAGGGTGTTCTGCGAAAATCCTGTCAGGAAAAGCTGTTGGCAAGTTCCTTTTTAGGCTGGACCGGTTTTTTTTGCCAACCACGGTAATTTACGAGATTTTTTAATTATGGTTACTATTTGACTAAAGTCTCAAAAGTCTCGATAGTCTTGAAAACTAGACGTAGCAGCCTCGAGTCTCGTAAACACAGCAAAATGGTCGAGACTCTCGAAATTTTCGAGACCGAGACTCCCGAGATGAAAGCCTTACCCCTTCCCAGCGTGGTATGGGACTATGGATCAAAACTCCCCATGAAAGAAACAGGCCCTAGTTCCCGGCCGCCTTATTGTTCCAAGTCACGGCAGCGGCCTTGGTCGTAGCAGAATAGGAGGTGCTAAGAATCCCCGGGCTACGGACAGCTCCGAACACCAATTGACCCTGGCTACATACAATGGACGTAATTTACGGCTTGAAGAAAGCCTCCACATTCTTGAGGTAGAATAATAGAATTAGACAAGATACGAACCCAAGATAGAGCTAGAACATGTACTGAGTCTATCAAAAGTCCGAAGAGAAGGGGAGGACACGATAACCTTTGCATCAGGCCTCTATTCTACTTCAGGGAGGGAGCCCAACGATCCCAAGGTGGCGTAGGGTTTCTCGTTAACAAAGCCCTTCGTGAAAACGTAACAGATCTATAGCGTCTCGATCCGGATAGCATACCTTGTACTGAAACTGACCGAAAGATACTCTCTTAAGATGGTACAGGTATATGCGCTGACATCAAGTAGCTCAGATGCAGAGGTGGAGGCCGTATACAACGATGTGACGAAGGCCATACATTGCTCCATAAATACACATTTCACTGTATTTATGGTGGACTTCAACGCAAAGGTACGAGCGCGGCGAATCGTGTTTGGGTCCACATGCTTATGGGAGCAGAAAACTAGGGGACAAATATTGGTCATTCCTCAGTACGCAGGGATTGTTACCATTGCTGCACAAAGAACAAGATTGTCTTCATCATGACGGATAAGAAGAATATACCTATATAGAGATATCTCAATGATCAATAGGTTCAATACCGGCAGCGACCACCGACTTATAAGAGGCACTCTAAATATCTATTTCAAGCATGATGAGGTCTGTTCTTAGTCCAACTGTCCCGATAGCGGGACATGATACGTTTTAACTGAAACTGAAAAACAGATTTGCTGCACTAGAGACCCCTAGCAGTCGTCTCTAGTGCAGCGAATCTGAAAATGTTGATGAGGACCTGAACGGCATGATCGGGGCAGTACAGGAACTGGGAATGCGGCATTTTCTAAACTTTCAAGCGAGACTCTGAAACTGATGTGATTTGACGGGAAGCACCGGAGGCTTTCCGAATCTTAGTAAAGCGTGACCTGGGTAGCGGAACACTCGCCTCGTACAGAAAGCGATTGAGCAAAATCGTGGTCAAAAGTCTTCTCCAAATGACTGGGATGGGGTTACCTGACAAAGCTGATTGTCTCGAAGGGTAATACCATGTTAACAGTCCCAAGTTGAAGACTTCTATGGCAACCTGTATGCCAATCATGCACCGAAGCCTGCACCAAATACGACCGATCCCAGAGCCCCACTTACCGGCCACTATACGAAGGATTTTCCTGACGTAGATGTCGATGAAATCGAAGCGGTTCTAAGACAGTTTAATAATAGTAAGGAGCACGGGGAAGATGGAGTGGCCTCTTAGCTCCTAAAGGCTGAAAGAAAACCTCTACTTGAGGAGCTTAGAAGGCTATTTATTTCTGTAATAATCAATGGGACTAAAAACTCAAAGGCATGGAGCAGATGTGTTGTGGCGTTGTTTTTCAGAAAAGGAGATAAAACTATCGGCAGATCATACCATTGAGCCACGTTTATAAGCTGTTGTGTGTTTCAACAGTCGTCACGAATCGTCTTTCTTTCTTTTTTCTTTTTAAAAAAGACAACTCCCGCATTAGGACTAAATCCTGTGTCGCGGGGGACTTTACAAACATGCAACTAACGGACACAATGTACACCCAGACTCGAAACAACAATTTATGAATAACACAAAGTGTTGTCTCGTGTGGGGATCGAACCCACAACACTGCGCGTAGAGTCAAGCGGCGAGGCGACCGCTTAAACCACTACGCCAACCGTGCAGTCGACTTGCATCAAGATTTAACGACTCCCAGCCGTCGAAGTAGAATGGGTTTCGTAAAGGTAAAGCTACCGTAGGTACCGTGGACCACATCCATTCTGTCGGCAGTTTACCCAGAAATCTGAAGAGTACAAACGGCCACTGTGTCTGCCCTTTGAGGACTACGAAAAAGTCTTCAACTTCATCAAAACTTGGGCTGTTCTTGAGTCTTTGCAGCGCTACCAAGTCGATCGAAGATAAGTGGATGTGCTGAGGAGCTTCTACCAAATGGCAACTATGTACATTCAAGTCCAAAATTACGAATCAAGACCCATCCAGATGCTTCGTGGTGTAAAACAGGGTGATGTTAGGGTGAGGGTGATATATTCTTAGGACTTTTGGTTAGTGTTGGACGCTCTCCCACCAGATGGACTAACGACTTGAGGAGGGTAGCTGGTAGTGGCTGGATGGCAAAAATGCGAGATCAGGTCTTGTGGCGTACCCTGCAGGAAGCTTACGTCCAGCAGTGGACTGCAACAGGCTGATATGATGTGTGTGTGATGAGGCAGAGAAGCTTTTTCATCTGGCTTTTGTGGATGCTGAAAAATATTTTGACACCATCGAAATCTAGGCTGCACTGTAGTTGTTGCAGCACAACCATGTGTATTGAAAATATGTGGAGGTGATCTTCTTCTTCTTCTTCTGCCTGCCCTGTTCCCATATTATTTGGGGTCGGCGCAGAATGTCTTTCTCTTCCATTCTCTCCTATCAGACGTCATCTCATCATTCACTCCCTTTTCATTCATGTCACCCTTCACACAATCCATCCATCTTTTCTTTGGTCTTCCTCTTGCCTTATATCCCTCAACTCTCATCTTCATCACCTTTCTAGTCACATGATTTTCATCCCTCCTCATCACATGCCCATACCACGATAGACGATTTCCTTTCAGCTTTTCTTGCACCGGTGCAACTTTCAGACTTCCCCTAATAAACTCATTTCTAATTTTATCCATCCTTGTCACCCCACACATCCATCTCAACATCCTCATCTCTGCTACATGCAATCTTCTTTCATCCGTCTTTTTCAAGGCCCAGTATTCCGATCCATACAGTGCGACAGGCCTTAATACGGATTTGTAGATTTTTCCCTTTAACCTAAGGGGCATCCGTGGGTCGCAAGTTGTTCCTGTGACCTGTCGCCATTTCATCCAACCTGAGTTGATCCGGTTCGTGACGTCGCGGTCTATTTCCACGTCCCCTTGAATAAGTGACCCGAGGTACCGGAAGTCGAAGCAGACCGATATGGGCTCTCCACCAACGGATATGGGCGCGGGACTGGAGAGACCGCCGAAGTCGCAAAACATGTACTCAGTTTTGCGTATACTGACTTTCAGGACAACACTCTCCAGCCTTTGCCACCACTTTGTCAGTCTGCCCTGGACCTCAGGAGCACTCTCGGCAATCAACACAATGTCGTCGGCGAACAGCATACACCAGGGAGCCTCTTCCTGTATGACCGCCGTGAGAGCGTCCATTATAAGCAGGAAGAGGTAAGGGCTAAGAGCCGACCCTTGGTGCAAGCCTACAGCCACATTGAAGTTGCCGGTATTGCCCGCTGTAGACCGGACGTAGGTTGTACATCTACTGTACATTGCTCGGATCAACTGTACATACTTCCCAGGCACACCTTTCTTCTTAAGGGCCCACCACAAAACCTCACGAGGTACCCGATCATATGCCTTTTCGAGATCCACAAAAACCATGTGCAAGTTTTTGTGAGCACTTCGGTATTTTTCACAGAGTTGGCGGATCACAAAAATGGCATCTGTTGTTCCTCGACCAGGCATAAAACCAAAAAACAGAAAAAAAAATGAGATATCAGGAACGCAGGGATAACAAGGATATCGGGAGTGAGCAGTAAAACACCTTCGCACTGTTACACGTATATTCGGACTGATTTGATATACAATAAGAACGTTAGCCTTGGGGAATTGTAGTATACCCACATAATTATTCACATTATTTATTATTGAAGTACCGACGCAATACACATACATTACACCTCACCACTTAATCTACTTATTACATTGTGCCGTCTGTAGTATCTTATATTCTATACCCTTTTGGGGATAAGTATAACAACATAATATACAAAATACATTTAATTATAACATAGCAATAAACTAAAATAAGCAACAATATAAATGACATAATAAGTGTAATAATTCTAAAACACATACATTTAGATAGTTATTCTGGTTGAAACCTTACAACTGGTTTACGAGTACGTCTGGAACGACTCGCCGGTGGTGGTGACGGAGTTTTGAGCTTTATTACCTGTTTATCACTTTCCCCATCTACTCTCCCCGTCATATCCTTGCTCAACCGCTCCGAACTATCTACTTCCCCCGTCCCGTCCGATACTGGAACGGTCTCCTCAGCCGTTGAAACATGTGTTGGATTATGTGGCAAAGTATCCGAGATAGTACTATCAGAACCCATGAAATCGGACAATCGGGATCTCCTTTTTATGTGATCCGTTATCTATTAAATAATCGCGTGCGCCTGCCCGCGCTTCGATTACGCCTTTTAGCCTTTTATCCCCTTTTGTACCGTTCCTAATGCACACCGCATCTTGGGGAGCTGACTCGCGTAAGACACCGCCCAAATTTCGCACCTGTCGTTCTTGTGCTGTCAGCACCCTGTCAACTAATGTGCGGTCCGCAAGTAATAGATCTAAGCGACTGCGCAATGAACGCCGCTGTAACAACATTGCCGGAGACTCGCCCGTTGTACTTTGAGGTGAGTTTCTATAATTTAGCAAAAACGTTTGTAAGGCTATATCTATATCTTTGTTTTCTCTATATGCTTTTTTTATAACGGATTTGCATAATTTCACGGCATTTTCTGCGGCCCCATTTGACGATGGGTGGTACATCGGTGAAAAACATTGGCGTATACCATTATTTTTCAAAAAATCACTAAATTCTCCGCTCGTAAACGGGGGTCCCTGATCTGATACTAATTCTAACGGTAGACCAAATCGAGCAAAGGTGTCACGGAGAACCTTTATGACCTGCCTTGCATTAGTTCTCGGCATTTCCCAAATTTCTAACCATTTTGAACTTGCATCAATCAACACCATGTACGTATTGCCATGAAAGGGTCCTAAGAAATCTATGTGTACTCTGCTCCACGGTTGGATTGAGAAAGGCCACGGCTGTGGAGGTGCTCGTGGTGGTGCCGCGCCCTCCACCGCACACGTTTCACAGCTTTGACATAACATTTCTACGTCACTATCTATGTTCGGCCACCACACATAACTACGAGCCAACGCTTTAGTTTTGACTATGCCCATAAAGCTAATATGTAATTGTTTTAGTATTTGTCTTCGCAATGTCTGCGGTATCACTATCCGATAACCCCACATTACACACCCACCATCTACGTACAGCTCGTTACGCCTTACAAAATATGATTTAATTTGTTGATCCGGACACGTTAACGGCCAACCCGATTGTATATATAAGAGAATTCTGCTCAACACGTTATCTTTCTCTGTTTGTTTCCTAACCTCACTATTAGTTACAGGTAGAAAATTTTCCACAAAATTTAAATACGTGATTTCGTTATTCACGTTTTTTTTGTATGCCTTGTGGTAGCCTTGATAAAACATCCGCACAATTTTTCTTTGATGGTACATATTCTATTTCGTAATTGTAACCTGACAATAATATTGCCCACCTTTGCAACCTAGAGGCTGCCATAATGGGTATCCCTACCTTATTACCGAAAATATGGGTCAACGGCCGATGATCTGTCCTAAGTAAAAACTTCCTTCCATACAGATATTGGTGGTATTATCTTATAACAAAAACTATAGCTAATGCTTCTTTATCAATCTGCGAGTAAGCGCGCTCTGCCGTGTTGAGAGAACGCGACGCGTACGCTATCGGGCGCTCGCCTGCGGGGGGGGGGGTCACATGAGATATCACCGCACCGATGCCAACGCTGCTCGCATCGACCGTCAGCACTAACGGTAAATCAGGTGAATAATGTATCAACACTTCACTTGAAACTAGCAGATGTTTTACGCGCCTAAACGCCGCGTCGCACTCACTACACCAGTCAAAATGTACATCCGCCCTAAGCAGCCTATATAGAGGTGCCAGAAGGGTACTTACGTTCTTTATGAACTTGGCGTAGTACATGGTCATACCAATAAATGCCCTCAACTCTGATATGTTTAGGGAGCCGGTGTATCAATTATATCTTTTACCTTATTGGGACATGTTTGTATGCCATCTTTACTTATTACGTAACCCAGATATGTTATTTTCTTGGCAAAGAAACTACACTTCTCTTTTTTTACCCTTAAGCCATAAGACTGTAGACGATCAAAAACCTTGTACAAATTCTTAATGTGATCCCTGGTTGTTGATCCTGTGACAACAATATCGTTCAAGAATACTCCTACATTAGGCAAATGCGCAAACAACTGTTCTAGACGTCTCTGAAAAATGCCGGGGCTAGATGATAAACCGTATACCAATCTATTAAACATGAACATGCCCTTGTGTGTGTTAATTACTGTATATTTCTTCGACTCATCTAATTCGAATTGTGCGTAAGCCTGTGATAAGTCTATTTTACTGAAACGTTCGCCTCCATGAAGCCTAGCCAATAGATCTTCTACCCGCGGTAAAGGATAACGGTCGACTTCTAAAACCTTATTCAAGGTTATCTTGTAATCTGCACAGATTCTAATAGTACCATCTTTTTTTACCACGGGCACGATAGGCGTAGCCCAATCCGAGCGTTCCACCGGCGTGAGGATACCGTCCTGCACGAGCTGCTCCAGTGCGCGCTCCACCGGCTCGAGCAGCGCGTACGCCAGAGGGCGCGCGCGCATGAACACGGCCCGCGCCCCGGGCTTCACGTGTATGCTCACCGCCCCACCGGTGAATCGTCCCAGACCGTCTTCGAACACCTTACAGTATCTGGAACTGAAATCACCCATATTAAATTCCTCGTCACTCGTTACCTTGTTAACTTGCCATTGAGATCCGAATATAACTGTATTTTTAATTCGGCCATCCATTGTCGACCCACTAATAAAGTTTTACCATTCTGAATGATATATAAATCTAATACTTTACAGATGCTTTTAAATCTAACCTCTGGTCTAATTACCCCCACAGGATTTACGGTTTCTCCTGTATAATACCTTAAAATTATGTTACATGATTCTATCGGTAAATCATTAAACAACCGTTTGTATGTTTTGTAATCAATACAAGATAGGGCGCTCCCCGTATCACACTCCATACAGATATCGTTACCGTGTATTTTTAATTTTACGTAAATTTGCGGGCATTCTGCTATTGATAAATTATTTATTTTGACAGTGATTACCTCGTCACTTCCTTCACTCTCCGATGTGCTGGACACAGGTCGAAGCGCCGCTAAATGATGTTGACCCACTATCAATGGGCACACCCGACGTAGATGACCTTTCTTATTGCATACGCGGCATACGTATTGCGAAAACTTGCACCCTGCCGTGTCGTGGTGGGTCCACCCACAGACATTGCACTGCTGGTCCCGCCGAGCCCGCTCAGCCGGCACCTGTGAGTCCGCCGACGTATGACGCATGCTGTGACCGCCGACGCGCCGATGGCCGCTCGGTATCGCGCGCGCTGCCAACGTTCCTCTCTCGCCTCGCGCGGCCGCCGCCGCCGCCGGCGCCGCTCCGCGAGTACCCGCGCCGCGATGATTCATCGTCGCCATAGCTAGACATTCGCTCGATGCGATTGTCTTATCCGTCGACTTAAAACTATTTGCACTCTCAACGACGGCCGCATTTTTCTCAGCCGCTTCCATACTCGTAGCAATACTATAAGCCTTGGAATAATCTAATGTGTCCTCCGCGAATAAACGTTGTCGTATAACTTCGCTACTGATTCCACAGACAAATTGATCACGGATACTTTCTTCTAGCTATGTACCAAAATCACAAGACTTCGACATTTTCTTTAAAACCGCCATGTACTGTGCTACACCTTCGCCCTCGTTTTGTTTCCGTTGACGAAATTTATAGCGTTCGGCTAAGACACTCGGTTTCGGTTGCAAATGTTTTTCCATGATGGCCGTTAGAAATTCAAAAGTCTTCGTGTTGGGTTTATCTCGTGTACACAAATTGACCAGTAACTCGTAGCTCTCCGCTCCCATGACTGTTATCAACGTTGGCACAAACAACTCTTTCTTGATCTCGTTAACCACGAAGTAATTCTCGAGACGTTCAACATACAACTTCCAATCATCTGACTGCACTTTGAACTCTCCAATTTTACCGATCGCCATATTATTGATACTTATGACTACTATATATATACTGCACACGTATGTCCTTGTAATTCTCGTCGCCACTGAGATATCAGGAACGCAGGGATAGCCAGGATATCGGGAGTGAGCAGTAAAACACCTTCGCACTGTTACACGTATATTCGGACTGATCTGATATACAATAAGAACGTTAGCCTTGGGGAATTGTAGTATACCCACATAATTATTGACATTATTTATTATTGAAGTACCGACGCAATACACATACATTACAGTTTTTGTGAAATGACACTCTCTTCTCTCAATCTTCGTTCAACCACTTTCTCCCAAACTTTCATACTATGTGAAATTAGCTTTATTCCTCTATAGTTGTTACACTCCAGCACATCACCTTTGTTTTTATAGATGGGAACCAGCGAGCTGTTACACCATTCATCAGGTATGGCCTCTTCCACCAACAACTTATCGAAGAATAAAGTTAACCACTTCCATCCATCTACCTGGAGTGTCTTCCATACTTCAACTGGTATTCCATCCGGCCCCGCAGCTTTTCCATTCTTCATTTCATTTACTGCTACTCTCACTTCCTCCTCACTTACTTTTCTTATCAGCCCCTAATTCACAGGTACATTCTCAAGCAAACCACACCATTCATTCTCTTCATTCATCAGTCTCGCAAAGTAATTTCTCCATCTATCCTTAATTTTGTCATCCGCGGAAAGTACCGCTCCAGTCTCATCTTTTATACACTTTATCTGACATACATCCCTTGCTTTCCTAGCTCTAGCTTTAGCGAGGCGGTACAGTTGTTTTTGACCCGCCGGACTCTCTAGGTTATTGTATAAGCCCTCCTGAGTTACCGCTTTTGCCAGAGCAACGACTTTCTTAGCATTCTTTCTTAACTCATCATACTCTACCTTCTTTTCTTGTTTCAAATTAATATCTTCCACACCCTGCCATTCTTTAAATTTCCTCTTCTTTTCCTTTAAAACCTTTTGTACTTCTTCCGACCACCACCATGTATCTCTATCTATCGTACCTTTTCCTTTTTCTTTTTGATAGATAGGTGATAAGAGAACCAAATGTCAATAATTTCTGTACCAGCCCTGAACAACAAAAAAACCATCCAATATTTTCAAGAGATAGCACGAAGTGACACAACATATGTCGCTCACTATAGGCCTTATCAGAATGCTCAAGGTCACTCAGAGGGCGATGAAGAGAGCTATGCTTGGAGTTTCCCTGCGAGATCGAATCAGAAATGAGGAGATCCGCAGTAGAACCAAAGTCGCCGACATAGCTCTCCGGATAGCCAAGCTGAAGTGGCAGTGGGCAGGGCACTTAGCTCGAAGAACCGATGGCCATTGGGGCAGAAAGGTTCTGGAGTGGCGGCCACGTACCGGACGACGCAGCAGAGGTAGGCCCCCCGCAAGGTGGAGCGACGATCTTGTCAAGATCGCGGGAGGAGGTTGGATGCGGGCGGCTCAAGACCGGTCTGTGTGGAGAACCTTGGGGGAGGCCTATGTCCAGCAGTGGACGTCGTTTGGCTGATATGATGACACAACATATATCCCCGAAACTCTTCACCAACGCTAGAGGAGATCTCCGCTTTGCTGATGATTCAGTAGCAGAATTGCTGCAAGACTTGTAAAAATGCTGTCTAGTTATTACCAAAAGTGCGGCCCGCCTTTAGTTTATTTTGACCCCTTGTGGCCCTTGCCTACCAAAAGGTTGCCGACCGCTACTCTCGAGTCTAGAATAACACGTGAAAGATTAAAAATATAAAAAGGGGACTTAAAACATACGGTGAACCCGAATACTTCTACTTTTTGCAATTATGTTTCATTTACTGCACAGAGCTCTGGCATAAATGTCAATACGTACAGCAGTCGTACAAATAACGTTGTAATTTTAATCCATCTCAAATCTTTGCAGTTCGCCTTCTCTGTGTACAGAACTAAATAATTCCTGCTGCTCACAAACTGAGACGCCATGCAATTTATTAACGTCACCGGTTGCAGCATGCGTTGTCGACACCGTTCGTTTGTTTCACTTGCTTGTGCTCAATGCTTGCTATCAGATGTATAGCTAGCTAACAGTTTTGGTGATTGTTGTACCATCATTAGGTTTCCTTCGGTGAGGGTATTGTTGGTGAAAGATTCTTAATTATAATAACATTTTTACGTTGAATCTTTGTAAAAGTAGCCCCTTGAGTGTCCTACGGTCACGGTGTGCCCGTAAGAGAAATAGGCTGGTAGTGTCCTACGGGCACGGTGTGCCCATAGGGATTTGTGTGAACTTCACTCCGGCGTTGTGTGATTGGTAATAATAATAAAAACGTACATCGACTAGTTACAGGTTAACCAACATAATACCATCAATTTTTACCATATTTCCAAGCTTGTAACCGAGAAAAATAATAAAATTGCTGATTTCGGTGCTCAGTTTTCTCTGTGCCGCCATATTGCGCTGTGGCGATCAACTTAGTTGAATTTGTGATTTAAAAAAAATGTATTCTCAACGCAAACGCTAAGTGATTGTATTAGTATTATATATCAAATTATTTACAACTTAGTGAAGTATATGTTTTAAATATTTTTTTTAGCCAGGTATAAAAATATTTACAAAAAGGTGTTAGTAATTTTTGTGATGCAATTTTCGGGCGTTGTCCGCTAGCCGTCCTCAATATTTTAAATGATTATTATGTAAGTATTTATTAATTACTTTACTAAATATAGATAAGTTTCTCACAAAGTTGTCTTAGAATCCATTGTTAATTAGACATTTCGTATTGTTTTTGCTATAAATAGGTATAAATATGTTTTGTGAGTGAGAAATGTTTTCCGTCGGATCGTCAAAATGGCGCAAATTTTTCGCTGCTATGAATAAATGGTTATTGTGAAGTGATATCGGTGACCTGTGCTAAATTAGTGTATATAACCGTCGCGTCGTCTACCCGTGTCAATTTTAGTGCAGTGAGAAAGTGAATTTCATGAATAATTTATGTCTATTGTGGAAAAATGTTTCACATGGTGTAAGAAAAAATAAAGTGACCTGCATTTATCAATCTTTTTCGAGATGAAACGGTTAAAGGTAATCTATTTTACTATAATTCTCATATAGAGCAACTTCTGAACTGTATAAAGTTTAAAATTTACCTCATATAATTAAAGAAAATTAAAGTTTTATAACCTAGGATCTTATAAACATTACATTCTCAAAATGGCTGGACATTACCGGAGAAAATGCATTTTGAAGCGGGGCATGCGAGGGGGTAGTTATCATCGTTGAGCGTCATCTTGGTTGCATCCAAGACCTCATTTCAGAGGCGAGGTCTTGGATGCACACTACTTTCTAGTCAAGCCAAATTTTACAGTATATTTGCTTTTTCACGTCTGACTTAAATACCAGGATTGGACCAGTGTCCGTATATTCGAGGGATGACTCCCCATTAAGATTTTGCTGGGAGCGACGATGTAATATGCTCTCCGAGACACAGGGCAAATGTAAAACTTTACAATAATACAATTTGAACCAAATTATCAAACCCTGTCTTTTGCAATTCTAATGCTTAATTTCTAAGGGGTAATTATTCCACAACACTTCACAAGTAGGTTTCATTATTAAGGGCCGTTAAAAATTCATATTGATGGCTTCATTGACTTTTTCCGGGAGCATTAGTGTGAAAAAAATATATATTTTGCAGTCTAAGACGATGAACGTTCATTACAGCGTGTATACTTTATTACCTCTAAAGCGCATATTGTGGGTAAGAATAAACAACAATTTGTATGCTTACTAAGGTTTTTGTGATATTGTTTATGAAAATGATACTTTATCATACGAAGTGGATATAGAGTGAATATAAAAATATATCTATGTCCATGAAGTATAATGATTGTGTAAATTTTAATAAACAATGAAAATTATCCTAGTCTTTCAAAAATTCCATCCACAAAAGGCTTGCGCTAGAAAATTCAGTGTGTACGTGTAGTATATTTTCCATGTATGAATTTCGTTTTCATTTTGCGTACAGTTAAAAATTAAAAATAAATCACAGGTTTAAACTATATTTTGATTAGCCAGATAAGTGGTATCTACCTATTTAAAAAAATCAGCTGAGCTAGTAAATTATAATTTATTTAAAGAATAATTTATTTTGAATACGAAAGTACTACCAGTCAATCTTTGCGTTTGGATTTGTAATCTAATGCTTCCTGTACTAAAGATAATACTAATTCGAGCTTCAATATCATCTATATATATAAAAGAAAGTCGTGTTAGTTACACTATTTATAACTCAAGAATGGCCGAACCGATTTGGCTGAAAATTGGTGGGGAGGTAGGTCAAAAACAGGAAAAGCACATAGGATACAATAAAATGCAAATAATAATCTAGGAGTGATTTCAGAGAGGGTCAAAGTTTGTAGGGAGTAACCTCCTACCTATTGACAGTAATACTAATAACGCATGCGCTGTAATAATTGATTTGCTGCGCATGTGCTATATCTGTCAGTACTGTCACATTATACATTGACATAATTATGATGCACTGTCATTACTTCGTTCGCTTTTAAGGTTCGCTTACTTAATTAAACTAATAATAATTATTGTAACAGCCTTGGCTAATCCCTACTAATATTAGGTAGCTGTGCCCGCGGCTTCGCCCGCGTGGAAATCGGTATCCCTTAAATATCCCTTTCTGTGGCCTTGATAATGTAAAATAACATAATGATCGGTTGATGAAACTCACACTCATATTTAAGTTTCTTACTTACTGTATTAGAAAAGTAGAAACCTGTACCTGCCACCTAAATACTTAGCCCTTTCTTTTAATAAATACTATCTGGCCAGATGACATAATTATTCGTTATTTTGAATCTTTGCACTCAAAAAGTAACACTCGAATAGTAATAATTCTACGATGCTCTACTATCTATACTAATATAATAAAGCGGAAGAGTTTGTTTGTTTGTTTGAACGCGCTAATCTCGGGAACTACCGTTCGGATCTGAAAAATTCTTTTTGTATACGATAGCCTAGTTATTCCGGAAGGCTATAGGCTATATAACATAACACTTCGACCCTTTGGGTCGGGCAAAAGGCTAAAAAGGCTAAAAGATAATGTCGGCTAATCTCAGGAACTAGCGGTCGGATTTAAAAAATTGTTATTGCCTATGATAGCCCAATTATTCCGAAAGGCTATAGGCTATATAAAATTACGCCACAACTTTTAGGGGCCAGACAAAAATAATATAATGGTCAAACGAGAAGCGGAAGGTGTTGGGTCAAAGGCAAAAAAGGCTAAACGAATAGGATACAATCTATATGGGTGTCGTTTTCGAGATTTTCGGGACGCTGATTAATAATATTTAGTGATTCAAGATGGTGGACGGGAAATCAAAGATGGCGGATGAAAAAAAAATTAAAGTGAATATGGGTATCCTCTCCGATGTTTTAAGCTATGAGGAATGCAAATACAACATCTATTTCGTGATCAAAGATGGCAAATGGGAAATCGAAGTTGGCGGACGGTTTTTGCTGGGTCATCTATCTATACATATAGGTATATAAAATTCAATCTTCGTTTGTTTGTATACCTTTGTAAACTCTGAAATTTTAGATTAAGCATTGGTGGCTTTTGTTACTTTGTTCAGAATTTCCTGGAAAAGTAGTTTGAAAAAAAAAGGAATAAGCAAAAAGACCTTTAAAGGCGATACAGGGTTCGCCGCGACAGCTGGTAAAACATAAATTTAACATTGATCCTTTCTAATCTCATCTTAAATAAACAATGGACTTCGCTACGCTAATTTAGATACTAAACAAATTGAATCAACTTCATTTTATCTCTTACTAATAACTCCTTTCACGAACTCATTTGAATACAATTTACTTGCCAATAGCGTAAAACTAAGAACTTAGGAATGTAAAGTAATATTCTTGATGTCGGAACTTGGTCCTTTGTGAATTATTTTTTGTTTTAGTTAAAAGTTACTTGTTTTGCAAGTTTTATTTTTATATACAAAAGGTAAAATATCTTACAATGAATAACTCAGTTTATAGCCAAAATACAAGTTTTATACAATGAACCAATGCCTGTCCTTGATATATGTCGTGTTCCTTGGTTACCTTTGCGTGATGACAATATAAATATAACTATACAGTACAGACAGAAGAAAACAATAACAATATCAGCTTTTCCTAGCCAAATGAAAAGTTCAAATGAGAAATCGAGTAATCGAAAATCAGTAATCGAGCAATTACTCTTTGTTTTGTAAACCCATATAAGCTGTGATTAGTCAGAACTACTTGACAAGCCACGTAAATATGTAGTTATAGGAATTGTAGTAAACTAAAACTCAGTCACCGGGAAAACAGAATGTAAAGGAAAAGCCGGCGCTGAAATATCTAGTATCACGGTGTATTGTTAAACGAAAAGTTCTTCCAACCTTCGTTCATCTACGACGTGACATTGATATATGCTCCCAATTTTCAGGTCATTTATCTCTGACTATATTTAGCTGCCTACTTGTAACCGTTTTGATTTTGAGCGGAAACTGTAAATTTTGCAAGCTTCTGTAGACAAGTACCTATAGGTAAAATGAATAAGTGTTATTATTTATTCTGGTCTAAGTAAAATACGTTACTTTGCGGGATTGTCAGTAGGGTTTCTCTTACAACAGCTTAGCACGGACTTGCAATAGATGCAAACTTAATAGTTTAAAAAACATTCTTAAAAAAAGTGAATAGTAAACCTGGCATACGAGGTATGTATATTATTATATAGAAACAACTTTGACATTATAGTCTGTCCAAACAAGATCTGAGGTAAGGCGTTGTTTTAAAAAACATTTTTGATATTTTCTCTTGCTAACATGAACAGAATATAGAGCCCAGTGATTAATAATTAGCTAGACAGCATACGGTTTGGCATCGATCGTCTCACGCCAAAAAAGTGGATATAGCTCTCAACGAAACGTGCCGGAAAATTACAGGATGTCTGAAGCCGACCCCGGTAGAGATGCTATATCCACTGGCAGGCATTGCACCTCCAGCTGTCCGTAGAGAAGTAGCCTCCGCCATAGAAATAAAATTGAAACAGGAGACAGATTGCAGACACCTATTGTATGGCCAAAGCCCAGCCACGAAGAGGTTGAAAAGCAGAAAGAGTTTTCTTAGCACCATCCCAGCCAGCGACAACAATGTTTCCAAGGCCAGAGAAAACCTATGGCGTGACAAATTCCCTCTTCCAACCTTCGTCCCTTTGGAGGAAAAACTACCTGCAGGATACCGGCTTCCTTGGCCAACCTGGAAAGCACTCAATAGGCTGCGTAACCAGGTTGGCAGATCCAGGGACAATCTGTCAAGGTGGGGATTTATAGACCCAAGTACTAACAAATGCGGATGTGGCGAGTCTCCACAGACGATGGGCCATTTACTTACGTGCCTTGCAGGCCCGGAGTCGTGTACGCTTGACGACCTGTATGAGGCAAGGCCAAATGCCATTCGAGTGGCCGAGTTTTGGGCTAAATATATTTAAAGTGTTGCCATCGACACGATAAGTAAGTAAGTAGCTAGACAGCTTTTACTCGGGATTTCCGTTATAAGCCCAGACTGCGTATAGATAGAATGTAAGCAGAGAATGAAAACATTATTATAATACGCTAAGGTAAATAATAATTTTCTTAAACATCGCTCAGAAATGTCGAAATTCACAGTTCATAATTATATATGTAGACGAACACATAGTAGGCAATAGGTCTTTTGAGACATCAAATATTTGTAACTAAAACATAGGATTGCTTAATATTCTTTGTTTGTGTTGTGGATTCTACAATTAAAGCTGTTACAAGTACTTTAGTACATATATATCGATGTGTTACAAGCATACCTATCATATTATTAGAATGGAACAAAGATTTTGTTGAGAGTATTGATACATTATTTAATACGCCTTATTTGCTAATCAAACGGAAATGTTGTCTATACAGTATTTAATTTAAAACAAAGGGTCGCAACCTGAGTTATATCTACTCTTCGCGAGCTCGGTACAAGGTAGTGCATACCGATCACAGGCAGACAATTTTGCTCGTAGGTATGTTCGTATAATGTAGTCGTCCAATTACCTAAGTGGTTGTCTCGCATTCAAAAACTGCACCGAGTGTTCGATTTCCAATCGGGATAATATTTTATCGATCTCACATTTTGATGTCACGAAGTAGAGAGTCCTTCGGTTGATTTTTTGTAAAGACACTGTGATACTGTGTTAGTTATTCCAAGTGGAATGGCCCATTAAAAAATACTGTGTTCATTTGCTGGACTAATAATGAAACTTGCCTTACTACGGAATTCAATATTCCATCTATAGATAGATCTGTAGATTTTAGATTCATTTTTGACATAAGCTCCATACAAAATATATCAAACACGAATCTCGAATCTTAAAATCCATGTATGGATCGAATATTGAAAATGGCCGTAAATTAATATCATTCTAATATGTTTCTTTGATGCAATGTCATATTTAATTTATCCGGTTAAATTGAGATGTTAGTAAAAGTACACGCGTGAAGAACGATACATCACTAATGAGGGACTAGAACACGTTATAGGATCCCTTGCAACCATAAACGCGCACTTATGTCCTGAAACCGTTGAGACATTCCATAGCACTCAATCTCAATAGTTTGTTATCTAATACCAAAACATATTCAATATATGCATGTTTGAGATTTCACCATCCATAAAATCGAAGTAGTAATACATGCGAGCATCGCATAACTTGCTACGACTTTGCATCAAATATCTATAGTCCTATACGAACTACCAGTATATCTTGACCTGTTATCGTATCAGCCTGTTGTACAAAGAGAGCTCAGCATGTAGGTATTGGACATGTGTGTCAACCAACAAGATTTGATGAAGGCCAACCGTACCCTTTAGATTCCATTTGATGGATCTTAGGGGTTTTAATGGCGAGTGGCTCTGAAATTCTCTAGCATTAATATGGGTTTCTAGCCACACACATTAGGTTTTAAAGGGACCGGCAGTTTAACAGCTTTTAAGCTGTTGCTGTTGCTGGTGATTTAATTAATTTATTTTTGTTATGCTGGATTAATTGGTTGCTAGAAAAATAGTACATGGTGGACATTTTAGTGCGATCACCGGTATATCCTACGGTTTTGGCTTTAGTTTCTTTTTGTCGAAGCCATATATTTTATTTAAGTAATATTACCTTCCATACACCATAGACGCAGCAATAGCCTAGTGGACAGGCCGACGGACTGCTACGCAGAGGGTCTCGAGAATCCACTGCCCGCACTAATGACTTCAAAGTTATGTACGTATTAAATTGTTGATTATCGCTTGCTGAACGGTGAAGGAAAACATCGTGAGGTAACCTGTATGTCTCAGAGTTCTACATAATGTTCTTGAAAGACATGTGAGGTCTGCCAACCCGCACTTGGCCAGCGATGCCAAATGGATATGAAGAAGGGTAAGGCACCCTTCTCATAGTGGGAAGAGGCCCGTGCCCAGCAGTGGGACAGTTATATACCTACAGGGCCGATGACGATACACTATTGGACTAAACGCAAGTTATACTGTACTAATGCTACTTTACGCTGCATATTTTATTTGAAAATATTTTTGTTAATAGTTTACTGTTTGTAATTTGGATATTGCTCAAAAACTAATTTAACTTCAGTACATGTACTTATATATTGAATATAGCAAGTAACTAAGAATTTCAATCACAAGCAATTTCCTAAGTTAGAGTACCTATATTAATTATACGAATACTTGTGTAAGTTCTGACCAAGTTTCTTTGCAATGCATTCGCTTTGGCTGTCCCAAAACACGTCATCACTTGTAACTTGTTTGGGATATTTGATAGAAGCCGGCGCCAGACAACGTGTTTGGCGCCGGCTTCTATCAAATATCCCAATAATAACACAAATATGCATTTGTTTTTCAAAGCATTTGAGAAACAGATGCATGTTTGTGTTACTGTTGCACTAGTATATAATAGTTCCTAAAATATTTTAACTCCAGTAGCACGTTTCATCTGATTAGTACCAGTCTCTCAGCAATATTCAAACGATCCGTTTTCTCACCGCTAACACTCTGACGCCGAGCTTTAATAATTAACATTTAATAATGTTTTAACATAAAATTCTCTTACCAGTTTTCTCCACCTGGGAATCAAACGCTAGTCCATAAGCGACCTCGTGATCTGCAGTCGCTTATAGACCGCCAAGACAATAAATATGTAATTACAGACCTCGAAATTTCAACATCACGACAGCAAACTCAATATATATATAGGTACGCTTCACTCGCATATTTTGCCAATCGGGATTTGCCGTTGCTCAAAATAAGGGACGAGCCAAATGCCATGCACGGGGCACATTGTCAAACATCATGCGATTACCTACTGAAAATTACGCAAAAAAAACTAATCATCTGAAAAAGTTTCCTGGTTCTATACCATTTATGCAAGCAAACTACATCGGGGCAGCGAGATTTTAAAGTACACGAAATATTTAACATGTAAGGGAATGAAAATAATATGGGCGCTGACTTGCGAATACGTTTTACTACTGTGTAACTTTTTTGGACAAAAAGGTGGTTTATTGTACTGCAGCTACCGCAGCGCGTTTGTTTACCCAACTAAGTATAACAAAAAGTAGTGTTTGTTTTGAGTTTTAATGTATATACATACATATTTTCATGCCAATAAGTTAACTGTTAAAGGTATAGTTAACTTATTCCCATGAAAATACAAATTCATTATAAAGAGAATCCATTAAAATTAGTAATATTAGTGAACTCTTGAAGTGTAACTTCATTTTAATCAAATGAAATAAGTAGTACCATTTTGTTTTTATTTTAATGAACAGATATGTTGACAAGTAGCATGCACATGTGTTTTATAGAACAATTACCAAAAACAAACGCAATTCAAATGTATTTTTTTATTATAGGTATTATTAACCAAATACGTCTACATAGTCAAGCGTAGTGAAACTAATCATTTGGAGAGACCTCTTTGGTTCAAAACTTGCACGCTTGCATATCAAAACTTTTCAAATGTACAGAGCTAAACAATCACTGAAAGTTATAACATAGCCAAAGAAAAACAATGTCAACAATATCTGTGTTGCTTCAGCGCCAGTGCTGTCTTCGAATCAACATAAATTGCAATGTTACTGTACAGCGCGATAGCAGCCCTACGCTATTAACCCTGGTGTACAGGAATACTTAAATAATAAAGGTCTTAATCTACCTTATTAACCTACACTATCCTAGAGCCTATCACCTATAATATCCTATCCTAGTTATCCTAACCCTTATTACCTATATGTATCCTAACTTGTACCTAGCGTATAATGCGTATAGGCTTGGTGATCTGTGGTATTCTGTGATACAGACCAGCACTTATACGCACCTTCTACTAGGCCCTTAACCTAGGGCACGTACTATCGTGGTACTACTGTGGTATGCTGTGATACAGACCTACGATTCGTACGCGCCTAAGACCCTAATCCTAGTGTCCCTACAATCCCTAGATCCTAGCCCTACTATACGTATTTATATATACTTATATAGATAGGTGCGAGATAACTGCCACCGGAGACCTATGATGACAGACGGACTGTGGGTAGGAATCAGGTATGGTGGAGATGGTTTTTTGATGGCCAACTCAACAGACTCATCGAGCTGATCAGGTATTGATGGCTAAAGGTACTTGGGGTCTTGGCCACAGTCAGAGGTGTAGGAAGGGTATTGAGTCAAAGTCGAATTTCCACTTGTGACTGGTTAATTTCTTATATACATGATCTTATATACTCAACTTATCCCATGTACACACACACAACTTTACGGTTGTGTGCTGTGTGTGAAAGGTGGTATGTACGTGAGTACGTGCTTTTTTCTTAATTTAATATAAATCACGAACAATCTGTGTTCCAGTAAATACTCACGTAGGATTATATCGCTGAAATGGCATGTCCATGTGTGAACATTCTGGCCTCTCCGAGGAACAGGCAACTAACTGTTAACTAGTCAGTTGGTATAATTCTATGGAGGCATCCTTGGCTGCGTCCTGGTTCCGTGGCTGCTTCCTGGGAGGCTTCGGCAGATGGTTTGGCTGGCTGTAGACGGCATTCCATGAAGTGTACGTAGATGGTTGTTTGTGGTCTTGATGTGGTGTACGTTGTGGGTGTGGCGTATTATACAGTTATTGGCTTCATTTTGTTATACCGTTGTCGGCGATTTTTTTTACTCCTACGTCTCGAATAATAAAATTATCTCTTGTTGCTAATTGGTTTTTACTATAAACAACCAGATGTTTCCAAAGTATATTACTTGACTTTTAATGTACTGATATTTGTAGGACATTTAGTGTGAGTTTGATTTTCAAATAATTGGTCAACGATGCAATTTTCATTTAATTGCATGTTCTTCACCACTCCAGGGAAGCAAAGAAACTGTTCGTACCTTTGTTATAAGTTAACTTCAACACTGTGGTTTGAAGTCTTCGGTGTTTCATCACCGGTATCTACTATCTCGCATTTTCTTTTTCTGCGAGTGTACGATAGTAATTAGGCTATTTCTTCCGTGAGAATGAAGCCTGAGAACCTTGATCACACAGCACTCTTAGTAGCCTTTATCTTGGCTTATGTATGCACAAGGGCCGTTACTAAAAGCGTTGTATTCTGTGTGTCCGGTCCGGTATGGTTGACTTGGTTTTTTCCAAGTTGTAGTTCAGTTTTCGAAGGTTTTCCTATCCTTTGACCCATTATTTTTATCATTTTACTGACGTAATTGTTGACATTAACCTTCTTTTGAAGTTCACGGTGTAATAATAAATATTGACCTAGTTTGCCACAATATCAACACTAAAACATTGCATGAATGTATTATGCACTGTTTGCATACTTTATTATTACGCTGTTCTGTTGACAACGCTTTAAATTGCGCACACATTATGACATAGCCAGCACTTGTAGTTATACGAGCTATTTATAGATTTTATATTATACTGTTGTTTATAATCGGATTTTCCTGCTCTTTACGAAGGACATAAAAGGTTTTTCGAGGAAAGACATCATTGATGAAAATGGTTGAGGCTTGTTCGCCTCTACAAGTTGTTGTTAGTATTTTTCGTCAGTTTCCGAATCCCAAGTGCGGCTCAATATCCTTGTCAAAATAAGATCCCACGACGAAATATCAATTTTCGGATATCATGTATCGTATCATGCAAGACCTTCAAATTATTCGCAGTACCCACGTTCAATATTTGTATGTTGTGAATGTTGTCCACGTGCTTAGTGATAATCATTCTCTCGTTTTTGTAGCAATTTTTAAGCAACGTCCACGCAGTTTCATAGTTGGATTCGCAGACTGTCAAAAGCCTAATGAGTTTGGTGGCATCACCTTTCACGTGCGTCTTCAAATACTGCATCTTTTCTGTATCTGTGAGTGATTTATCTTCGTGAATAATTTAAAAAAAAATCATTGAACGAGCTCCAGGACTCATAGCCACCCACCCGTCAACACAGGGATGACTATTTTTGGTAGTTTTACTGATGGTTTGTAATCAATGTGATGTTGTTGTAACTTTACATATAATCGGCCGATTATGTCATCGTAGTCCGATTTCAAATTTTCAAACACTTGATCCTGAACATAACTATGCGCCAAGATGTTTTCTTCCTCATAGATACTGAAGTGGCCTTCTTCCACTTTATCACACTGTTTTTGCAAGGCTTCTATCAATGTCTTATAATGATAGCTGGATCTATCGTCTTCAATCGCCATAGCTGCTTTTTTGAGGTCTTGATGCAAGTGATTGATGCGATATAATAGCAAATTCATTTTTGCGGAATTGGTACTGTTAGTTCTGATGTTTACCGTTACATGTTCTAAGTCATGACGTTGCTGACAAGTTGGAAGTTTTGTGTCACATTGTTCCAAGTAATCCATAGCGTCTGTATATAGGTCTTTAAGTATCCCAAAGTAGTTAGACTTTATATAAGTATGTTCTTCTAAGATGTCCTGGTCTTCGAGTAGTGAATGGTTCTCCGATGCTCCGGTAAATACTTCTGTGAGTTGCGATCTTCTTTCTGCGAAGTACTTTTCTGTTTTTCTGGATGCCAAATCCTTTTTGATGTTGGTCAATATGCGTTCGATTTCTTTGTAGTAGCTCTCCTGGCTTTTTACAATTGCGCTGATTTGTTGTACGTCCATCTTGCTGCCCTATCCTATCCTGTTCAATCTAACAAGGGGTGGGGTGAATAAAAAAAGTAACTTAGTTGCGAACTGTATCCTCGTTACGGTATGTGCGACTTCTCGAGCACCGGGGCGACCCTGTTCAGGGAGACCGATACCTGATCCGCTACCAAACGACGCAACTAAGTTAGTTAGTCAGTCACTTAAAGGTTGCTACACACAGTGCCGGCGGCATGGCCGGCGGCCTACCCGGCGGCCATGCCGCCAGCCGAGGCGCGTGCGGCCGGCGGCACACAAAGCCGCCGGCCTGGCCGCACGAATGAGCCGCCGGGTGGCCGCGCGGGTAGGCCGCCGGCCGGCCGCGGGTTGCAACTTGCTACTTGTGTGTGGTCGTTCTATTAGGGCTGTCAACCATACTTTATAATAAAGTATCCTACTTTATTTTTGGCAATAATTATGCAATTACACTACATACTTTCGTATACAAATAAAGTATATGAAAATACTTTACTTCCAACCCTTACTGTGACGTGTAAAACCAAACACTTATTATGAATACTTATCTATATAACGTTACACATAAGTTGAACGGATGATGGAAACTATTTAGTCTCAAAGAGATCTAAAAGAAATTCACCACTGATGGTAAATATTCTTTACAGAAAAAGGCAATTGGCAACAGTATAGACTCACGCCTGTATCCCCGAAGAGGTAGGCAGAGGTGTAATATTACACCCACATTTCGCCATGAATTTTTAGGTCCCACGTAATATTGTCTTTACCCGGCACATCACCAGACTCCGTGCTGCTACTGAGAATTTGGAAAAACCCAGTAACACTTTTGCCCAACCCGGGAATCGAACCCAGCACCTCCGATCAGCAGTCGCATACACTATCCACTGGACCATGAAGTCAATTTATACTTAAAATCATATCTCCGTCTCCGTCCTCGCCACTTCAGAAGTTCAGAATTAAAGAGTTCATGTGATGAATCCAAAGTGGCGAGAAGAAAGAAATAGAACGTCAATAATTAACGTAATTAAAAACTAATTGTTTATTTTTTAATTTTTATTGTCAAACAAACTATGAAACATTTAAAGATAGAAAAAAATTATTTAAAGATAGAAAAAATTGGCAAAAAAAGTTGGCAACCGTACGTTCTATACAACTGGAATGATGCCCGGCGGATTTCTGAGGCCGATACCGGCGGCAACGACGCCCGCCAAAAGCCGGCGGCATGAGCCGCGCGACAAAAGCCGGCGGCCCATGCCGCCGGCACTGTGTGTAGCAGCCATTATATACAGCGAAACAAGCGCTAGGTTGGTGCACAAGTCTGCTGCATACCAGTTGTCAGTCAGTAATTCGTCAATTTAAGGGACAAGATGACAACGTGTTACTGATTTTTGCTCGAATAGGACTAAAATCCTAAATCCTACCCGACCGGCGAAGGACCACAATGAACAGCGGGATAGCAGCCTTACGCTATTAACCCACTGTACAGGGAATGATTAAATGATAAAGGACTTAATCTACCTTATTAACCTTTGTTTTTCGTTTTACAAGGTGGAAAATCCCTTCGGATCTCCGACTCTTGGGGAAATAAGAGCCAGAGTATGTGGTGTAACCACTAAAAACCACCTCGACTTTCTCATGTACCCGTGTGTCGGAAGTTAGGGAATCGCATAAGGAATCGTCGCTACCCCCCGACGGATATTGGCCCGCCAGATGGTCAGGCGGGCCCCGAACAAAACCCCCTTGGCGGCGGATGAAGGTGTTGGGCTCCGCCGCCAAAACACCCAGCGGCCGCAGAGGATAGGGTGGACGGCAACGCAACACCGCATCTCCTCTTCCTCTGCGGTCCCACCGCGACGCATCGAATGGTGCGCCCCCATTTGGTCGCGGGAGATAGGGCGCGCGGCAACACAACACCGACACGCCTCTCCTTCCGCGACCGCGCCCGACTGCGAGGGATAGACAGAACTGTCCCCCGCACCCGCACCGTTGAACGCATCCTGCGCAGGCCCGTCTAAGCCCACACGGAGCGTCCACTCCTGGGATCTCTCTTAGCTTCAACGCGGATGTCCAATCCACGGTTACTGAGCGCCCCCACCACGACAAGGTGGAGATCCTACGGGGGGGAGGGGTACCTTATTAACCTACGTATCCTAATGTATTACTCTATCATTTATGATATCCTATCCTAGTTAACCCTAATTACCTATAATTATGTATCCTAAACCTACCCTAACTTGTACCTGGCGTATAATGCGTATAGGCTTGGTGCTCTGTGGTATTCTGTGATACAGACAGCACTTATACGCACCTACTACTAGGCCCTTAACCTAGGACACGAACTATCGTGGTACTACTTTGGTTTGCTGTGATACAGACCTACGATTCGTACGCGCCTAAGCCCCTAATCCTAGTGTCCCTACAATCCCTAGATCCTAGCCCTACTATACGTATTTATATATACTTATATAGATAGGTGCAGGATATCTGCCACCGGAGACCTATGATGACAGACAGATTGTGGGTAGGAATCAGGTATAATAGTGGAGATGGTTTTCTGACGGCCAACTCAACATACTCATCGAGCTGATCGGTATTGATGGCTAAAGGTGTCTTGGCCACCGTCAGAGGTGTGGTAAGGGTATTGAGTCAAAGTCGGATTAAACTTGTGACTGGTTTATTTATTTCTTTTTTTTGTTTTGTGTGTGTGGAGTAGTTGTTGGCTGCAGATGGCCTTGACAACTTTACGGTGTGTACATAAGATAAGTTTAGCATATAAGATCATGTATTATTTCTTATAATACATGATCTTATATACTAAACTTATCCTATATACACACACACAACTTTACGGTTGTGTGCTGTGTGTGAAAGGTGCCATCTCAGCGGTATGTACCTTACGTGAGTACGTGGTTTTTTCTTAATTTAATATAAATCACGAGCAATCTGTGTTCCAGTTAATACTCACGTAGGATTATATCGCTAAAATGGCATGTTCATATGTGAACAGTTTCAATAATTTCTCTCCTGTGACAATTTTTTCTATGAAAACCATTTCCATTTGGTGTAGTTTGAGTATGTTAATTATTTTTGTTTCGATTTTAGATGACAATATGTCAAACAGAGCACGGCGTACAAATGCACTGCGAAATACATACCGTAAGTGACAGCCACGGTAACCGGCAACGGACGATACGACTTGCGATGTTTATACATCAATTTGGATGCGGTATTCAACTATGTCAAGTCGTAGCGCTCGAGTAGTCTTCGTCAATTCGTAAAATAAGATTACAGGGGCTACGTTTAATCGTATTATCAGAAACCAACTATATCCTAGAACGTGACATACTGCCAATAATTTCTAGGCTTAGTCTACTCCGCCTCAAGCTTATTTCCTATACCTTGCACAGTATTCATTGATAGCTATAGTTTGAATATACATATTCTGCATTTTTACTTTCAGCAATTCTGTTCATTTCGATCTACTTCACTGATCTAGACAAAAATTCCGCCTAACACCGTATGAGCTTACGAACCAATCTGGAAATATCGATATTCAACAATTTGGTCGTATTCGAATGTGCGTGGTCCCAATTAGCCCTAAGTTGTATTTGGCAATCTGTACTTTTTCCAGATCCAATATGTAGGAAAAATTAGAAACAAATAGGCTCTAAATTCTAAAGATATGTTCCAATGGTAGGGTCTCTGATGTACATACAAAATGAGCCCAAACTGGGTATGCCTAGCTCTACTCACATATGAGTACCAGCAAGAGTCATCGAATAACCCTGGAAGGTTACTTCATAAGTTTCAGTGGTAGGGTTGTCGCTACAACCCTCATGGCCTCAGTTGTATGTAGCTACCGCTGTAGCTACATACAACTGAGGCCATCTAGCGAGCGACGACGAAGTCTCAACAACAACAACACGGCGACATCTATCGGACACAATGCGACGGATAACAAGGTGCTGAATCGCACATGCAGAGTTCGCGCGCCGAGTTGTATAATATACAACATCTGAAATACGTCATTTGGACTGACAGTCCACCAAGCACGATCACCCAGCCTGGTTAGAGGATCCTCCCTCTAGTTGGAGGAACACCACACCTTTCTTCCTCCACATTGGTGACCCCGATGTGATCTGAAGCAACCCTCACCGGTCAGATTACCAGCAGCTCCCGACGTGATCTGAAGCAACCTTCACCGGTCAGATCAACAGCAGCTTCGTCATCATCCTCGCCTCGCCTCACTCCGCACTTCACCCGAAGGGCGATAATCAAGTCGCCGCCAGCCAGCATCTTCGGCCAGGGACCAACCATAGGCCATGCAGGCTTGCATGCCTGGTCTTCCCTGCAGCCACTCCAGCTTCTAGGCACAGCACCCTGCACCCGGTTCACGTAAGAAGAGCACATCTCTCACCGGCAACGCAGCAGCCAGCCACTACGCAGCAACCTCGCAGCATCTCCCCGACTCACCGTGGGACACTCACTGCACAGCACCTTCGAAACCTCTCCCCGACTCACCGTGGGACCATTGCGAAGCCACTATCCCGACTCACTGGGATAGCTCACCGCGCACCGCACTTAGACCCGACTCACTGGGCCTACTAGCGGCACACAGTTCCGACCCACTGGAACTAGCGGCATCTCTCCACTGGCACTGGCACGCTCTTCAGAAGCATCGACAGCTGACTCATCACCTTCAAGATCGACCTCCGGTCTTGGAGGGGAATGATATAGCGGTAGCTACATACAACTGAGGCCATCTAGCGAGCGACGACGAAATCTCAACAACAACAAGACGGCGACATCTATCGGACACAATGCGACGGATAACAAGGTGCTGAATCGCACATGCAGAGTTCGCGCGCCAAGTTGTATAATATACATCATCTGAAATACGTCCGTTGGACTGACAGTCCACCAGGCACGATCACCCAGCCTGGTTAGAGGATCCTCCCTCTAGTTGGAGGAACACCACACCTTTCTTCCTCCACAGGGTCACTTATGTACAAACAAAATGAGCCCAAACTCGGCATGCATAGCTCTACTTACATATAAGCACCAGCAACAGTCATCGAATAACCCTGGAAGGTTACTTCATAACTTCCAGTGGTAGGGTCACTTATGTACAAACAAAATGAGCCCAAACTCGGCATGCCCAGCTCTACTCACATATGAGTACCAGTAAGAGTCATCGAATAACCCTGGAAGGTTACTTCATAAAATGTAGTGGTTGGGTCTCATATGTACAAACGAAATGAGCCCAAACTCGGCATGCCTAGCTCTACTCACATATGAGTACCAGTAAGAGTCAGAGTCATCGAATAACCCTGGAAGGTTACTTCATAACTTCCAGTGGTAGGGTCACTTGTGTACAGACAAAATGAGCCCAAACTCGGCATGCCTAGCTCTACTCACATATGAGTACCAGCAAGAGTCATCGAATAACCCTGGAAGGTTACTTCATAAGTTCCAGTAGTAGGGTCACTTATGTACAAACAAAATGAGCCCAAACTCGGCATGCTTAGCTCTAATCACATATGAGTACCAGCAAGAGTCATCAAATAACCCTGGAAGGTTACTTTATAAGTTTCAGTGCGAGGGTCTCTTATGTACAAACAAAATGAGCCCAAACTCGGCACACCTAGCTCTACTCATACATGAGTACCAGCAAGAGTCATCAAATAACCCTGGAAGGTTATGTCATAAGTTCCAGTGGTAGGGTCTCTTATGTACAAACAAAATGAGCCCAAACTCGGCACGCCTAGCTCTACTCATACATGAGTACCAGCAAGAGTCATCAAATAACCCTGGAAGGTTACTTCATAAGTTGCAGTGGTAGGGTCTCTTATGTACAAACAAAATGAGCCCAAACTCGGCATACCTAGCTCTACTCACATATGAGTACCAGCAAGAGTCATCGAATAACCCTGGAAGGTTACTGCATAAGTTCCAGTGGTAGGGTCTCTTATGTACAAACAAAATGAGCCCAAACTCGGCATGCCTAGCTCTACTCACATAAGAGTACCAGTAAGACTCATAATCATAATCATAAGCGTTTATTGCGAGAATGGGTACATAATTGATGTTGTATACAATACTGATAAATAAGTTCCATCATAATCCACCTTAAGGCATGCAAATAGAAACATAATTTTATTAGTATAATTATCATTGTTACAGTTATCATATCCTTGGAAGGTTACTTCACTAGTACCAGTGGTAGGGTCTCACCAAAACAAATAAAATGAGCCCCAACCTGGCATAACTAGGTCAACTCTTTTATGAGTTCCAGTCGCAACACTTGAATGGGATGGTATACCATCAGTCCACATAATCATACCAGATTTCAACGCGAGAAACAAAATAATATCTTAATACCGAAATATATCCTGAATCAACATAATGGAAGGAATAAAATAATAATGTCCATTTATATAAAAAAATAAGAAACTTATTTGGACGTAATTCGCACAGAATACGAGAAGTATCAAATTGATTTTAGCGAATATTTTGTATGCGTATATTGCTTTTCTCGAAGTCTATCGCGTCTTACCGTCATTACATTCATACGACACCTACAATATAATAATAATATTCCAGGCCTATAACATAGATACATATCACAAAAAATTCTAAAGTCTCAAAGATATTTAGTTGAACTACATTTTTGCAAGTTACCGTACGTAGTACGTACCGTTTGCGGCCGTGTCGCTGTAGTGACGCGATTTTGTACCTACTAATTTTGTAAACGCGTCCTTAACTAGTCCTCTAACAGCTGATATTATAAATGCAAATGTGAGTTTTATTATTCAAACAACTGTCGTGAAACATTTTGCTTGCATGTAGTTAGAATATACAAAGGTGTAAAAATATAAGTTTGCTAACCATTTTTAGAGTTCCGTACCTAAAACGTAAAAGACGGTACTAAGCCTCCGCTGTCTGTCTCTCTGTCACCAGGCTATATCTCATATATGTTGACGACCGGTTGGCGCCGCGGGAGTGTAAGCGACTGCAACGCCGAAGGTCGCGGGTTCGATTCCCGCTCAAGTCAAACATTTGTGTGCATAAACATGGATGTTTGTCTTGGTCTGGGTGTTTCTATGTATAATATGTATGTATTTACAAAAAAAAAAAGTATATATGTATGTTTATCCATTATCTAGTACCCATAGTACAAGCTCTTGCTTAGTTTGGGACTAGATGGTGTTGTGTGAATGTGGTAGAATATTATTATTATTATTTGTTTCTCTATCACGGCTATTCTTTTAACCTTTGATGTTAGAAGAATAACCGGCCCTTTGGCAGGCATACACGGAGACATAGGTCCAACGCGCAGAGGCCCTTTGAGAGTTTTAATCTAGAATGTGATGGGACACCTACTAAGGCGCCTCCATCACTGCACTATTAAGTGCAGTCACGGATTAGCCGCAGCAGGTGCAAGACTATTGCTACTTGTATGGAACCTTATTAATCTGGGCTATTGGGTTGGGTGTTTAATGGATTGGTCTAGGTGAACACTATGGATGAAAAACGGCGCCTGCCCTAAATACTCTTATAGTATGTCGAAAAGAGGCAGGCGGTGACTCGCCAACTCACTGGATGGGCCCTCTCTAGATAGCCGCCAAGGCAAACAAACTCTACCATAAAGGCAACAAGAGGGCAACACCGGTGTGAGCGGCTAGGGGTGTAGAGCGGTGCGGCACCGGTTTCGCCATCGCGGGCCTCGTGACAACGGAGACCCGGAGCGGGTTTCCCCGTAATTACGCCCTTGACAATGACACTTCCACCCCCGAGCAAATAGCTCTTGCGGCTTCCCTCTGGCCGGCCGACCAAGGCAAGCCAGAGTCGAGGGTCCTGCAGGCGCTCTTGGTAATCCACTCCAACCAGCCAATAAAGGCAAGCCGGAGACGAGGCCCTGACCGGCCCTCTGAAGTATTCGGGACCGCAGTGTCGCCACACACATTCAGCTCGCCACAAAGCTGCCCTGCGGTTTGTAAGCTTTCTTTCTATCCTGTTATATATATATCACAAGATAAAGGTGATGTTTGAAAGCTGTTACTCTGCCCTCTGAGATTGCGTTAGTCTCAAGATGAGATTAACGACTGCCCCAGAGGGGTTTATTATTATTATTATTATTATATACCGTGATAGATAGAAAGCTGAAATTTTCACAAATTATGTATTTCTGTTGCCGCTATAACAACAAATAGTACTAGGTAGTAAAAAATATGAAAATATTCAGGGGGGTCCCATACAATAAATATTTCGTATTTAATGCTCAATATCACTAACGGTGACAGGTAGACGCTTAAAACTTTCACAGAATGTATAGTTGTATATTAACTTTCAAAATATAATAACTAAATATAAATAAAGTAAATATTTAAGGGGGCTCCCATACAACAAACTTAATTTTTAAGCATTTTTTTACTCGATCTTAAAACACACGTGGAAACTTTAAAATATTGAAGTATACATAGAGCAAACGTGATTTTCTTTTATAGATTATGGTACGGAATCCTTCGTGCGCAACTCCGACTCGCACTTGGCCAATTTTTATACATTTTTAGGGTTCCGTACCTCGAAATGAAAAAAACGGAACCCTTATAGGATCACTTTGTTGTCCGTCCGTCTGTCATGACCTTTTTCTAAGAAACGCGTGGAGGTATGAAACTGAAATTTATATCAAATAGTCAAGTCTACTGTACCTTGAAGCTGTGAAACTTCTTAGCCAACGCAATCAAAAGATACAGCCATTTATGCTGCAAATTGCCGCAAATTTAAAAACTCGCAAGGGAATCAAGACCTACATCCTGTAGGTCTTGATTCCCTTCCTCTGAACTCATAATCTTGAAATTTAGTACGAAGCAATGTCTTATAGCACGGATAAAGGAAAAATTCCGAAATACGTAAAAGTTTTGTTACATCATATCACAAAAATATTTTTAATAATTTGAAAGTTATTATCATTTTCTCATGAATGCGTAGAGGTATTAAATTGAAATTCATATCAAATATCAGGTCTATAATACCTTTAACCTGTAACAAAATGAAACTACTATAATAATAGTAATAATATCGTTGATCCACAAGCATCAAATACATGGCTTGCAGCCGCCAACCTGTTTCCGGAAACTGAAGGTTTTATCATAGCCATTCAGGACCAAGTAATAAATACCAGAAATTACAGGCAACACATAATCAAAGATAATAATATAACCGAAGATAAATGTCGTAAATGCAATAGACAATCAGAAACGATCCAACATATAACAGGCGCATGCGCAACACTCACACAAACGGACTATACAGATACACATCGTCATAATCAAATTGTAAATATTGTCCACCAAAAACTAGCTTTAAAATACCAACTTAATGTCGTTGCGCTTGCCAAACCTGACATGTGCATTTTTTTTTATTTTTTGTTTTTTCGCTAGATGTCGCTAGCTATTAAAGCCGCACGCTTTGTAAAAATAATCATGTGCGAAATCTATGTAGAAACGGACTTGCCAAACTTTTCATGTGTAATACTTGCTGTGAAAAGTCTGACATGTGAACTCCAAACACACATAAATAGTTCTTTTTGTGTGAAGAATTTCACATATCAGGTTTATGTCACTGATATGTAACAATTTTGTGAGGAAATGTCGTAAAAGGTTAAGTTATTATTATGCAATAATAAATAATATCATTACAAAAACATATTTTTTTGCAACCACATGGGTATATTTGTCTTAGGATAATCAAAGAAACTTTTGTATAAAACAGTTTTTTTTCCGCTCCTGAAAAGTGGTGTAAATGCACATAACAGATTTGGCAAGCGCAACGACGTAATATACAAGACACTCGTACACCCTATTATAAATATCGCCCTGACCCTGTATTAGAGAACCACAATTATAAAATATATTACGACCGTGCCATACTGACCGATAAGACCATACACTGTAATAGGCCAGATATTACAATTCACAACAAATTAGATAACACAGCACACATAATTGACATAGTAGTTCCGAACACCCACAATCTCATGAAAACAATAACAGAAAAAATCAATAAATACACTGAACTCAAAGAAGAAATAGCAAGAATCTGGAAAGTCAACAAAGTACACATAGCACCAGTAGTAATATCCACCACCGGAGTCATACCTAAATATTTGCACCATAGCATAAAAATGCTCGACTTATCACCAAATATCTACATTAACATACAAAAGGCAACCATTTTAAATACATGCAGGATAGTGCGTAAATTTCTGCAAAGTGACGATACTGAACCACAAAATATAGATCAAACTACCCCAGACCTATCATAACTGACGATTACTTGGTGCAAACCCGTAAACGTAAGTAAAACACCAGTTTTTAACCGAGTATACTAAAAGTCCTCAAAATAATAATAATATAGTATAGAATAATAAAACTCACATTTGCATATATATAATAGTCCTTGATTCAGAAGGCAGTTCTTCTCGACACGGCACGAATCGTGAGGAAGTTCCTATCTCTGAGGCCCTAACCACCGGTGGCTTGGTCCCTGTACCCGACACTGGTGGGTCTCCGTGGTCCCTTTTATATATTTATACGTTTTCGTTTTTGTAATGAAATGTAGTTTATTAATATAAAATAAATCATGTGATTGATAATAAATGGAGTGAATAATAATAAAATCGTTTATTCAGGTAGGTAGATAACATTTTTAACAAAATAGCTTACCCTGCCAAACTGTATAACAGTTTGTTGGCAGATGTAGGCCCCGTTTTCACACATATGTATATAATAATATATATAATAACTTAATAACATAATATATATATTCAGCACATCATTTATAAAATTATGGACAATTTATTAACGTAGATATAAGTAACTAACTAGCCTATTGCAGTCCATTTCTGGACGTAGGCCCTTATATAAAGTGGTTAACATTTTTATTAAAATTGGATTGCTTTTACACATTATTCAGTCTACACACATATTATATGAAGTAAATATTTGAAGTTAATGAATTAAGTTTTGTGTGATATTGATTTTTTAAAGTTTTCTAGTAACAACTTGTGCATTTTATTTTTAAAACAGTATTTTGTCTTACTATCATTTTTTATTTGATCTGGTATTTCATTGAATACTTTTGGAACAAGATATTTCCTAGTCCTTTGACCAAAGTAGTTGTTACAAGAGGGAACTTCTAAAGTGTTATTATGATTTCTACACTATCTGGTTCATTTTGTATAGATTTTAAATTCATCATTACATTAATGTTCAAGTGCAATCATTAATTTGACCTTATCATTAACTGGCAGCAATAAAAAGAAACAGCAATTTAAGCCGCATATTTTGTCGCTACTACTTGCAAGGGAATAAAAACCTACAGGGTACTTCCCGTGAACTTAGAACCTTGAAATTTGGCACGAAGGAAGGGAAAAATTCCGAAAACCGTAAATTTTTTGTTACATCATATCATAAAAGTATTTTTAACTAGCCGTTTCCCGTGGTTTCACCCGCGTCCTGAGGGAACTACTTGGCGTACCCGAAAAACCCAAATATCTTACGGACCCCTATTTTTTCTAAAATAAAATATAGCCTATGTTACTCGCAGATAATGTAGCTTTCTAATGGTGAAAGAATTTTTAAAATCTGTTCAGTAGTTTTTGAGTTTATCCATTACAAACAAAAATACAAACTTTTCCTCTTTATAATATTAGTGTAGATAATTTGAACGTTATAACCATTTTCTCATGAACGCGTAAAAGTATTAAATTGAAATTTATATCAATTACTCAGGTCTATAATACCTTTAAGCTGTAACAAATTCAAACTTCTATGTCAACGCAATAAAAAGAAACAGCAATTTAAGTCGCATATTTTCTCGCAACTACTCGCAAGGGAATCAAAACCTACAGGGTACTTACTGTGAACTCAGAATCTTTAAATTTGGTACGAAGCAATATCTTATAGCACAGATAAAGAAAAAAGTTACGAAAACTGTAAATTTTTAGTTACATCACATAAAAAAATATTTGTATTAATTTTAAAGTTACTACGCCTTTCCTCATGAATGTGGAAAGTTATTAAATTGAAATTCATATCAAATACTCAGATCTATAACACCGTTAAGCTGTAATAAAATCAAACTTCTATGTCAACACAATCAACAGAAACAGCAATTTAAGCATATTTACAAACTCGCAACTACTCGCAAAGGAATCAAAACCTACAGGGTACTTCCCGTGAACTCAGAAACTATGCTATTTGGCACGAAGCAACGTCTTATAGCACAGATAACGGAAAAATTCCGAAAACCGTAAATTTTTTGTTACATCATATTATTATACTTAGTTAAAATATTTTTCATAATTTTAAAGGTACTAACTACCCCTTTCCTCATGAACCAGTAGAGATATAAAATTGAAATTCATATCAAATGCTCAACTCAAACCTAAAGATTACTTCCAGTCGATCTAGAATCTTGAAATTTGGCATAAATCAACGTTTTTATAGCACATAGGAAAAATTTCGAAAACCTTAAATTTTTAGTTACATCACATTTTTTTTAACATACATACATACATAGACTCACGCCTGTTTCCCGGAGGGGTAGGCAGAGACTACGGAACGCCATTTGCAACGATCCTGACATACCTCACTTGCTTCACTCACTCCCATCAAGTTTCTAATACATGCTCTTCTGTTAAGGGTACTTCTGACTTGTCCTTTTTTCAGGATGTCTCCAATCTGGTCAGAGAACGTCCGCCTAGGTCTTCCCCTTTGTCCTGTTCCATTCACACTTGCCTTCTATATCTTCTTTGTCAGTCTATCGTCATCCATCCTCTCCATGTGCCCAAACCATCTTAACATGCCTTTCTCAATGCTTGTCACTACATCTTCTTTTACCCCACACCACTCTCGTATCACACAATTCTTTACTCTGTCGGTCAAAGACACACCACACATATTTCTCAGTGCTCTCATTTCTACAGCATTTATTTTACTTTCAAATCTCTTCTGCCATACCCAACTTTCACTACCATACATAAGGGTAGGCACTAACACACCTCTGTGTACAGCCAAACGTGCCTTTTTGGACACGTTTTGACTGTTAATAAACGCTTTCAGAGCTCCATTCACACTATTACCTGCATTAACTCTCCTTTCAATATCTTCTTCATTCTTACCATCTCTTGTAAACAACGTACCTAAGTAAACAAACTCATTCACTTGTTCCACTCGCTGTCCATCGATCAAAACATTACAAGCCGTAACGCATTCTTCCTTTTCAAAAACCATAACTTTCGTTTTTCTCACATTCACTTTCATTCCTTTCCTCTCTAACGCACCATGCATGATTGCTACCATCTCCTGCAACTCCTCCGCTGAAGATGCAAGTATTACCTGATCATCAGCATAAAGGAGGCATTTGACGAGTAACCCATTTATCCTTAATCCGCAGTCACTATGTTTTAAATCTTGTAAACAACTGTCCATGAAGAGATTAAACAGCCACGGCGACGCTACACATCCCTGTCTAACACCTTTCTCGATGGTAAACCAGTCAGTGTATGCCCCGTTTATCCTCACACAAGCTCTAGAATCCTCATAAAGGGATTTCAGAGCACGAATGAGGCTGCTGTCCACCCCATTCATTGACAGCACCGACCACATTTCATTCCTCACCACTTTATCGTAAGCCTTTTCCAAATCCACGAATGCGCAATAGACCTTTTGACCTTTGGCCAAATCTTTTCGGCTATGCTTCGCAAGGACAAAACCTGATCCGTGCATCCCATACCCTTTCGGCATTCCGCTTGTACATCCCATATTTTCTTGTCGGTTACTTCCATAACTCTTTCAATAAGTACCTTTGCATACAATTTTCCAACAATGCTGAGAAGGCTAATGCCTCTATAGTTTTTGCAATCTTGTTGCGAGCCTTTTTCTTTATAAAGAGGCACAACTACAGCTGTGGCCAAGTCATTAGGTACTCGGCCGGTGCTCCAGCACAAGTTATATAACCGCTGCAACTGACCAACTATGATGCCCTGTCCAGCCTTCAGCATTTCGACTGTAATCCTATCATATCCTTCAGCCTTACCTACTTTCATACTTCCCAGTGCCTTCACGATCTCATCCACGCCAATAACGCTTTCATCATTGCTATCGTTACCATTCATTTCAGCTATCGGTGTTTCTATCGCCGATCTTTAAAATAAACTTTCAAAATACTCTTTCCATCTCTTCAGCACGCACGATTCATCATTTACTATCTTTTCATTCTCGTCTCTGATGGATGTATGTTCTGAGGATTGAGTTCTTCCTCGAACTGCACGAACGGATTTCCAGAAAAACTTAATGTTCCTCTGGAAATCGTCAGATAATCTGCTATCAAACTCATCTTTCTTTTCCTGTTTTTTCCTTTTAACCATTTCTTTCACTATTCTTTTTGACCTAACAAACTCCTTTTTTGCTTCATCTATGTCTACAGTCGTTGCTTTTCCCATTCTTTCATTTGCTCTGGCAGCCAACCAATCTTACCAAGCTTTCTTCTTCTCTGACACTGCTGATTGTACATCCTTGTCCCACCATGTATTCTTAACCTTTGGTATTTTCCTTCTCTAGATCACACCACATACTTCAGACGCTACACATACTACCTCTTCTTTAAAGGCCTGCCATAATTCATCCATATCATTTATGCAATCGAACCTCTCAAATTTTGCTATCAATCTTCGTTTATACTCATCTATCACATCTTTCTCTTGTAGATTTTCTACCTTAATTCTTTCCAAGACCCTCTTTTCATTACGCTGTCGGTGTCGCCATCCTTTAAAGAGCCCACTTATCCGGCTCAACACTAAGAAGTGGTCTGTGTGGATGCCGATCCCTCGATATGCTCTTGTATCCAACACATTCTTTCTCAATCGTTCATCTACTATCACAAAATCAATCATACTTCTTCTAACATTTTTCGCCTCTCGCGTATACCTATGTATCCTTTTATGATCAAACATGGTGTTTGTCACACAAACAAAAACATTTTTTTTTAAAGAATTATATGTACCTACAGGTTTGTTTGGAATCCTCGGTGCACGAGTCCGACTCGCACTTGACCGGTTTATTTACATCAAATCAACTTTCTCTAAACCTCTAGTTTAGAAATGATATTTTTTACTTTGTACCAAAAGTATTGGATTCCATATAGATTGATCGATGTCAACAAACATTAGTTTACCAATATGTATTATTTTGTATAAAGTACAGGCTCATTTTCTCTCCTGTTATTTCGTAGGTAAAAGACATCATCAACAACAATACAAAATACCTCAAAATCACGTAATTAGGATCAGTTTTAATCCGAGAACACTGATAATGTCATCACAATTGGTATAAAGATATTAGTTTCACGGCGCCACACTATCTGCTATTAGCACTAGGACCATCCCTTAGGGATATTAAAATAATCCCGGCTTAGTAACAGATGAGCACTAAACATAGTTAATAATTTATTAGTTTGCACTACAGGCATGCTAATTGTACGGAACATTTCAGTTAATTAATACTTTAATATTAGCATAGAGCACGACGCTTTCTTGTATTCAAAATACTCGTGGTGCATACTCGAGTAAAATGGATATCCACCTGTGGTTTGTCCTAAATGAACAAGTGTTGTGTTTATAATTGATTGTTTTGTGGTCCCGCAAGACTCACGGTGTAGGTAAATTAATGGGTATGGCTCAAAGAATATACATAATAAATATAGGTTGGGATGACCGAGAGTCAGTTTTCGAGGAATATTTACTAGTGAATTGTATATTTCGTTTGCAGTGACAGACATTTGTGAAGGAATTCAGTTACATTCAGGCCTACTGACTGCATATCGTTTGATGCAAGGGTCCAGCAAAAGGTAAAATTCGATGGTTGCTGTTGGTTTTTCTGTCACGAAATATTCTTTAGTAAGTAATTTTAACTTCGGCAACGTCATGAAACTGTTGGTTCTACGCCAAATCTTCTAAGTCGTATGGAAATGCCAGTCATCCGTATGGAAGTACATACATACATACATACATAGTCTCACGCCTATAACCCCGAAGAGGTAGGCAGAGGCGTATTTCTACACCCACTTTTCGCCAGATATACTTTAGTCCCGTATGGAAGTAAGGGAAAAGAATACGTATTTGTGTTGGTAAACTAATAATGGCATAGCAAATTTCATGGAGTATGATGCCATGGGCAAATATTTATCTTCTGGGGTTATTGTCGAGTCTCAGTACAATGACCCAAAATTATATATTATGCACCCAAGTTTATAGACATAAGAAGAAATTGTTTTTGTCTCTTAAAATATTGCCGATTACAAAATAATTAGTTTAATTTAACATTCCTTCGTCTACACTTCTTATGTTCAATACGTATATGCATTGTTCCTGTCTATACTATTATGATGTGTCTTCTTTGTCGAGTTTACTAGATTTCTGAAATTTACTGATCAGTGTAACACTGGTAAGATAATTTTGATATATATAGGGATTTTATAACAAAACTTTTGGTTAAAATGTTTTAAGAGATTAGTATAATACCAACAAAATGTGCACAGATCTGTAAACATGGTTACTGAATTACGTTGTAGAAAATTTAATCAAACTGCCCGCCTCAGGGCAGTTATTATATTAATTTGAATAATTATATTTACTTATCCGGCTTCAAAACTAAACTATTTTTTTATTTATTTATAGACTCACGCCCCTATCCCCGAAGGGGTAGGCAGAGGTGTAATGTTACATCCACATTTCGCCAGGAATTTTTAGGTCCCACGTAATAGGGGGCGAGCCACTAACTAACTACTAAACTAAACTAAATCAATTTAAACTAATATCAGAAATGTAAAAGTTGTTGTTTGGGCTATGAAACGTGGGAAGGGCGTTGGATTGAATGAAGAAAGGGCAATCATATCTTAAAAACATGATTATACTATACATTAAAATCATTAATAATCTTTTCAATTTGATTCTCGTAATCGATAATACATGAATACGAAAAAAAAATTACTGCATTAGTAGAATGCAGTACATGTTTATAGTGCCCAGCGTAACTTACATAACTTGTTGCTATTCAGTAATCAGCCATTCAAGTGGCCCCGTCGTTATGGGAAGTCGTGGACTTCGCGGTGTTTTTAGTGGGTTCATTCAATTGGGTACATAAACACACATTTCTTGCATCTGTGTCACATTTAACCCGCCTGGTGGCGGAAAGGACAGCTCGCAATAGGAATTCCAGCGAGAGTACAAAAATGTGTATGTTTCCAGTGCTGACCTATACCGATTCTTTCATCAAATTCACTAACACTACCTAGCTACCTTCTCTCGCTGGCATTTCACAAACAAGGTGATTATCATCTTTTTCCAAGTCTATCCAAAAGGACATCCCATTACAAACTTGTTTCATTAAAATGTTATTATTTGCACTGATTATTATGTCTACTTTCTAAAGTGACATTATGATTGTGAGGATTGACCCAACTGTTGATCCACTCTCAATCTGTATATGGAAGCGTCAGGAGTGCTCTCAGAGCAGTCTTCGTAGGTTTTCTCCATCGTGGGCGCAATGGCGGCAAGAGATTCAAAATAAGAGCACCACTTTACTTGTACACGCTGTATTGCTCCAATTTATAACAATTTAGCACGAAATACAATAAAATATGGAGGATGAAACACGATTATGAATTTGTGAGCCAATAGTTTTGCACGTGCCCGCCCGGTGCAACAGCTGTCAGAGTAATGGACGACTGTCACCGCGTTTTACGCCACCTACTACTCTATTCGGGGTTATCCGCTCTCAATTTTATTTTACTACTAATCGAGTAATCGATTACAACCATCGGTAAATTAGGTAACAATTTCTAAAGACAACTTTTATGGTTAAATTAAACCTAAAAATCATTCTTAAATAATCAGCGCGCCGTCATCTTAATATATAAAATCCTTGCGTTACTGACTGACTGACAGACACGCTACAGCCGAAACTATTGGGCGCAGGAAGCCGATATTTGGCATATATCGTCCCTTTATTGGTAAAACCGATTATCTGCACTTTTTTTACAAAAATGAGTTATTTACACCAATCTACTCAACTTTTTGAGCTTTATCTACAGGTAAAACCGATTTTTCGATACGATGCATAGTTTCCGAGATAGATACGCAAAAAAACAATTATAATACAAGCTTTTAGGTAACGTCTGCATTCAATAACAGCTAAACTCTTATATCTGTACGATTTTATTGAAGCCTTGCAATCAAAAACACATTCAGTTTCATATCTTATTTTAGTTGCTATTTGCTTACACTCTGAACATACTGAAGCATTGTACTAATACAAACTAAAATTCTTTAAATGGTTCTGGTTTTGCTGGATTATTGGTAAGTACTTAGAATCTTACACATTAAAAAGAAAGTAAGTAGTTCTACTTGCTTTTAACAGAACATAATCCTTCGCACTTGTGCAGATTTTAATTCAATTAAAAGAGATTAAGCAGCTTTAATTGTTTTTCCACAACATCAGGGATCGTATCGTTTACATTTAAATACAAGTAAAAGCAACTATGCTTAAATTGTTGTTTCTCACCGAAGTGTATGGGGATGTTTCTACATAAATATTTTCAGCTAAAACCAAGACTAATGTTGAGATTATGCTGCAATGTATGAATATGAAAATAAATAAGGGGTATGCGGCTCCGGGAAGCAGCAGTACACAGTTTTAGTGCAGTGAGAGTTGGTAGAAAACAACGCACTGTCATATGATGGCCGCTCATAGTAATGCTAGAAGGGCTTTTCTGAACTGGCTGGGGGATGGTATACCTCGCACTGGGTTGATATTTGAAGAAATGAAAGACACGCGAATTTTTAAGCAGAGATTAAAATATTGCCAGAACAATGAGGAGCAAATTAAAATTAATATTTTGGCAACTGAGCACAAATAATAAGAATTTTTAAAATTTCTGGAAAGCCACTCACAGATTAAACCCAAGACGTGCAGTTCCTATGAATATCGACGGCGTGACTGAACCTGGAGAAATTGCAGATATGTTCAGAAGTTATTTTACGGTAACGCCGCGTCAAGTTGACATCAGTCAGGAACGTGTCACGCATGATATCATGTCTGGAATTCCATTGAATATATCAGCAAAAGCAATAAAAAAACATTCTTAAATCTATGACCAAGGGTAAATCTCCAGGACATGATGGCCTCAGCATAGAACATTTACAACGTGCTGGTCCGCATCTGCCCAGGGTTTTATCTGTGCTATTTAACTTTACTGTGCGGCATTCCTATTTACCAACACAACTGATGAGAACAATAGTTGTACCAATAGTCAAGAGTAAAAGCAAGGATGTGGCAGACAAGGATAACTATAGGCCTATATCCATAGCGACCGCAATAGCCAAGGTTCTTGATTGTGTGATTGAGCGTAGAATAACTGAGCAGCTTAAACCACATGATTCTCAGTTCGGCTTTAGAGCAGGGTTATCGACCGATACTGCTATTCTACATATTATACAGGCCCTGAGCGGGTTTCTCCGTAATTACGCCCTTGACAATGACACTTCCATCCCCGAACAAATAGCTCTTGTGGAAGCCACAAGCCTCTGGCCGGGCGACCAAGGCAAGCCAGAGTCGAGGGTCCTACGGGCACTCTTGGTAATCCACTCCAACAAGCCAATAAAGGCAAGCTGGAGATGAGGCCCTGACCGAACCCTTTGAAGCAATCGGGACGGCAGTGTCGCCACACACATTCAGCTCGCCACAAAGCTGCCCTGCGGTTTGTAAGCTGTCTTTCTATCATGTAATATAATATATATCACAAGATAAAAGGTGATGTTTGAAAGCTGTTATTATACCCTCTGAGATAGCGTTAGTCTCATGATGAGGTTAACGACTGCCCCAGAGGGGTTTTATTATTATCTACACTATAATATTATAAAGAGGAAAGATTTGTATTTTTGTTTGTTTGTTTGTAATGGATAAACTCAAAAACTACTGGACCGATTTTAAAAATTCTTTCACCATTAGAAAGCTACATTATCTGCGAGTAATATAGGCTATATTTTATTTTCGAAAAAGTTGGGGTCCGTAAAATATTTGGCTTTTTCGGAAATGCGAAGTAGTGCCCTCAGGACGCGGGTGAAACCGCGGGAAACGGCTACTTATTAATAATATATCATTCTTATAATTTTCCTCCTTTATTCAGTTTTTACGGTCATGTAGATAAGTAATGATTATTTGGTATTTTTGTAATTATAAAAATTGACCAGGCTTGCTGTAGTTCGTTGTATGAACATTTTGCAGATAGTCTACCACAAATCTTAATTTTACTCAAGCAAAACCAATTATCATTTTTAAAATTTCAATTTGTAGAATGTTTCAGAGTGTTATTTTTACAGTTGTTTTTGGTATCTTATTACTTTCTTCGAAAGATTACGGTGAAGCTTTAAGATAAGCTCCAAGTGATTTAATTAATGATATATATGCTTATGTCGTTATTCAGGAAAAAACAACTAAATGATCTCCCTGAAGATAGTGTTTGGCATTTTTTAAGCATTATCAATAAAGTACTTCTATTTTTATGATTTACAAACATACTTTATTAATTGTTCCATTATAATTACATGATTGCAGGTAAGATATATGTAATTTAGTTACACAATTATTCTGTCAAACTTTTAAATCATTATTGCCACAAGTTTAGTTTTCGGTAGATAATCGGTTTTACCAATAAAGGGGCGATATGTTCCTTGAGGTGTGTAGAGCGGCATTAAGAGAGGATTTTTGGAAATTCCTCCCCTAAAGGGGTTAAACAGGTTGTCAACGATTGTATGCAACTTTTTATCCCTTTAATGGATTAACTTCAAACTTTGTATATTGGTTCCTCAAATGAAGTTAGTGAACACTAAGGTAGTATTTTTGGAAATTCTTACCCTAAGGGGATGAAAAGGGGAGTCAGAATTTATATGAAACCCTTTTAATACTTCAAGGGATTAAGTTCATACTTTGTTTATTGGATCCGCAAATGACATAAGTAAATACAAAAACATTTATTTTGGAAATTCTTCCCCTCGGAGGGTAGAAAAGAGAGTACGAGTTTGTGTAGAACCTTTTATTTTTCAATCGAACCGCTTTTATCTGTATATATAAAATCCTTGCGTTACTTACTGACTGACAGACACGCTACAGCCAAAACTACTGAGCGCAAGTAGGTGAATTTTGGCAATTATGTTTCTTGAAGAATTTAGGGGAGTTTGTAAATTTTTCTTATCTATGTAAAAATTTACGCGTGCGAAGCAGCGGGCAAAAGCTAGTATTAAATAAAGGATTGTACATTCTATCGTTGCGAGAATAAACAAACGCCCAGTTAGACTATTTTGAGGTATTGTCAGCTTTTGTACCCATAATTTAAAGTTTCGTGACTCGTGTCAAATTATGGATACTATTTGGAACAAAGGGCGGTTAAAGAAAGCGCGGTTCCAGGAATCGTGATTTAGATTATAGAGGGTTCAGGCGCTGATACTAGAATTAATGTGAAGGCAAGCTTGGTGAGCTTAAATAATCAGTATTGCTAGGGATATTTTATTGAAATAACAATTTCCAATTTATTTGAACTTTTAACCAGTTGTCATAAAAGGATTTTTATTATTTATATATTTCACTAACAGAAAAGATTCTTTGAGCTCGAATATTATCTCACAGACTGCACTTAGAACTTTAGTGTAGTAATAAAAAGCACTATTCTATAATAAATTTAAGTTTATTTTAGTTGGCCGGCACTTTTAGAATTAGCCCAAATTTGTATGGAGGCTGGATGATCTCCTTTGCAGATACATGATTTATAAATGCAACATAGTTTTAGTCCTAGCCTTAAGTATGTTCAATTTATTGTATAACTAGATGTCACCAGCGGCTTCGCCCGCGTTAATTATACATATTAACCTTCCTCTTAAATCATTCTATCTACTTAAAAAAACCGCATTAAAATCCGTTGCGTAGTTTTAAAGATTTAAGCATACATAGGGACAGACAGAAGACCGATTTTTTTTTATACTATGTAGTGATTGTAGATTAAAGATACATTTTTGTAAAGCTATTTTTTATATTGTGCCGACATAAAACACTTCTTCTTGGACCAAACTAGGTGTACACACCTAGTTTGTCTTTTCGTTTCTATTAAGTCTTTGTTCAGTAGTATATAGCCTATCTTGTATGATAATAGAATAAATTATAGCAAATATGCTTGGAAAAATAAGTGAGTTTAACTTTACTTCAATAGTTTATTGTTATAAACTTTTGCTCGAAAATTGCATGGCTATTATTAGTAGTAGATTTTTTCAATACCAACACTGCCAACGGACAATTTAAGAGAAAAATAAATTAACCAGTCTTATCATTAGTTACTTTCTTCTAAAACTGTCACTACATCGGGAACCCTAACATTTGTACGGCCATTATGCATTTCAAACTAGCTTCACGGATTGTAAAGCAGACGAATCAATGTTGAAATATCTTTAAAAGTTGGGGGACTAGTTTAATTAGTTTCACTTGCAGTCTGTTTGTCATTCTCTCCTATTATTTTTACTCGTATTTTGTTACACCACGATTCTCGTTACAAGTTTCCTTCTATATGTCTATTTACTATCTATATCATATCCAAGGCTTTCGTTTTAGCAAACAGTGTTTCAATTTGAAAGCTCTAACGAATACCCTAATTTCAGTATAGGTACACACATTCAATCATTTTTAGATCTAAATTATTCATTCACTTCGTTTGTATGTGTCCGTTGAAGTATTTATCGCTGCAAACAAACACTGAAAAGCGACGTTTAATTACAGTTGCCGATTGCCAAACCTAACAGTAGCACACCAGGTTAAGGGTTCTACCATAGATGTGCTATACTACATTGCTATAGATGCGTTCGATATCCACCAACCGCAACATTGGTCCGTAATATTATACAACTTAGTTCTGATAGAAACGGGTTAAACTATGTTGGTTTTATATTTAACTATGCGTGCTCTGGATTAGTGCTCTTGATGCACGAATGCGTACTTTCGATACGTGGCATAGATAGTCACTTGTGGTACAGTGATATGAAGAGTAGAATACCTACAGAAGGCATGAGTTTGTCACCGAGAGTAAACATGCCATCTAGAAAAGAAAAAATATGTGGAGAGACTGAAGACTGCTACGCAGAGGGACTCGGGTTGAAGTACAGCGCGCACCAATTTAGGAGTTATGTGCGTATTAAATTATTAATTATCGCTTGATAAAAATTAAAGAAAACATCGTGACGAAACCTGCTTTGAGAATTTTCCATAATATTCTCGAAATACATATGAATTCTGCCAATCCTTACTTGGCCAGCGTGGTGACTTTATCCTTCTCATAGTGAGAAGAGGCGCATGCCCAGCAGTGGGATCAATAATATAGATGGCCGACGATGAATACAGCGGTGCACCTTCTTAGCTCGTCTTACTTGCTTCGCTACATAGCTCAGCATAAGTGAAAACGGTCAGATGGTTTTGTAATTTATCTTCCACATCCTCGCAACATAGCTGTATAGTCAGTTAATCTCTAGTGGTACCACCAGATTGATCAGCGCGACGTGTCTAAAACGTAATTGTGTAGCGGCAAATTAATATGACTGGTCAAATGGGCCCACAGTTGCCTTTAAGCCATCAACCGAACGCTGCGCTGTGTGCATGTAGCAAGTGCTACAATAGGGATGGTGACAACTAGTCAAATCAGACACTTTTAATCAAATGTAAAAAAAAAAACTATCTACGTATTATTGTATGAAATATGTAGTAATAAGTTTTAAGTGTCGAGGTTAGTACCAATTATCAATAAATTGAAAAAAAAATAAATAGAATACATACATACATACACTCACGCCTGTTTCCCCGAAGGGGTAGGCAGAGGCATATAAAACGCCCACTTTTCGCCAGTGTTTTGATCCCACGTAATAGGTGGCGAGCCTATTGCCGCTTATCGGGATATTTTGTTTGCCAGAGCCTTATCCGTTGATCGGCAGGTGCACCACTTGCAGGTGAGGTTGGCTTGGGACCCTAAGTTCTTGGTGGGAACCCTATGCACCCAAATAGAATTTTGACAACAATTGATAAATGAAACTGAAACTTTTTGTCATTTTTTACTAGATAAAAGAGCATACCTATATAATTTATTTTACTTGCTGGCATCATCCCTATTGTACCAATATTTGAGTCTACAAAGACTTTAATACAACCCATAGCCCAACTAATAATATTAATTAATTGTCTATTTTAATTCCTGTTTGTTAGCGGTTCAAACATTAGTTTAACAGGTCTGTCCAATTCATTAAAGCATTATATAAAGATGTGAACGATTTACAATAAACCAGTCTCAATAAACATATTACGCAGAGAGGACGTTCGTTTTTCTATTCAACAATAACACCACTCCAGTCAATAGCAAAGTGAACCTTAAAACCTTGAACATATGGTCTAAACGAACCGGATCATTGATTGGAGTGGCCGGCGGACTCGGTCGCGCGAAAACAATATATACCTTTTTATTGAATGCAAACTTGTTTACAAGTGAGTTAGTGAATACATTTTATAACATAATAAAGACTTTGTGCATAAAAACTGATTATAAGACATTGAAGTGAACGTGTTTCTGTGGAATTTGGACATTTTTTGGTTGCAAAATGACGTCACCTACTCCGGAACAGGCAAAATATTTATCGGCGTTAGAAGATGCGGCTGGTATGTTACAAAAAGCGCAAGTTAACATGAAAAAGTGCCCGAAACACCGACTGACGGAAGGTTATATTAAGGCGAGAATAAAATGTATTGACGAGTATTGGGATTCGTTCAAGCAAACTAATAACAATCTTATGAAGATTACTCCACGTGAGCAGCGCGGCGTGTTGCCTTACTTTCTCAATGAAGAATTTTACACGTATGAAGAAATGTATCTCTGTTTACATGCAGATTTATCCGATCTGTTATCAAGCATGCAGTCAAAACAGAGAATAGCGGAAACTTCTAATACGTCTAATTTATCACAAAATGACCAGCTACCGTTCGCGAAACTACCAAGAATACAATTACCAACTTTCTCAGGGAGATATGATGAATGGCCCACATACCAAGATTTATTTACAGCTCTTGTCCACAATACTTCCATTAGCGATGTACAGAAACTTCATTATTTAAAGACAAGCGTTTCCGGCGAAGCTGAAATGTTATTGCGTCACATCCAAATAACGGAAAACAATTATGCACAAGCTTGGGAGTTACTTAAGGGACGGTTCGGCAACAAAAAAATGATTGTGTCATCTATCCTCAAAAGATTGTTTAGTCAAAAAAAGATAACCGATCCATCGGCTAGTCAAATAAAAGCTTTGCTAGATACCACGGTTGAATGTATCAACAACCTACGTAATTTGAAAATATGCACTGACTCTTGGGATCCTGTAATCGTTTTTCTGGTTGGGCAGAAACTGGACTCAGAGACATTGAAATGTTGGGAGGAGCAAGCTTATAAGGACAATAGCGACGAGTTATCTACGTGGGAGGAGTTTAAAAGGTTTCTCGAGTCTAAGTTCCGTACGCTCGAACTCATAGCCCCCATGGCTTCTACAGTTACAAGAGAGAAGACACAACATCACAAATCATATCACGTCACAGCAAAGGATAATGCAAACGGTATATTACAATCTGCGCACACCAATGTCAATTCTTCGCTGTCATGTACATACTGCAAGGGTGAACATTATATATTTAACTGCAAAGAGTTTGCAAAACAATCAGTGCAACTGCGACGTGAATTCGTAAAAAATAATCATCTTTGCTACAATTGCCTAGTACCGAATCACAATGTTTATAACTGTAAACAAAGGAAAACGTGCCGAGTTTGCAATAGGAAGCATCATTCTCTTTTACACCAAGCTAAGGAAGCAACACCGGAGAGTGATAAACAACAAGAACAACCAGAACAAAGGGTTACGAGCGCGCACTACTTCAAGAAACAACCTGGTCGTCAAGTGTTGTTGGCTACAGCACAAGTAAATGTCATTTCAAGCGACGGTAACACACATCTACTTCGTGCATTGATCGACCAAGGCTCAGAGGCTTCATTCGTGTCTTCTAGAGTAGTTGAACTCTTAGGACTGACGAAGGAGAGAATAAATGGTGCAGTCTCAGGGGTTGGAGAGGCAAATATGATACCCATCAAACATGTAGTTGACCTGACTATAACATCGCGCCATGAAAGGGAGAAGTTTATTCACGTGAAAGCTTACGTATTAAAATCGGTGTCTACAACATTACCTTCAAAATACGTCGTAATGAAGTCGCCCGAACTCCAAACTTTATTACTGGCAGACCCAATGTTTAACAAACCGGGTAAAATAGATATTTTGCTCGGCTCAGACATTTTTTGTAAAATAATAGAAGTCGGTTTGATGAGATTGTCAGATGGCATAGTAGCTCAGAAGACAACATTGGGTTGGATACTTTCAGGTCAAAGCGAAGACAAATCAATTAAAGACAAACACAACATTACTACACTACACATTACGAGCATGGTGTCAGATGACAACAATATGTTAAAGAAGTTCTGGGAAATCGAGACGAACTTATACAAGAAAAGGAGTGTACTCACACAGGAAGAAGAACAATGTGAACAAATATATAGAAACACAACTAAAAGAATCAATGGAAGATATACAGTACACTTACCTCTAAAACAGAATATTGAAGAGACAGTGAAGTTATGTGGAGACACAAAACAAACAGCAATAAATAGATTTAAACAATTAGAAAGAAAATTCACAAAATCATCAAAGTTAAAGACAGAATACACAAAGGTCATTCACGAGTACATAAACATGGGTCACATGGTAAAATCAACTGAAGACAAACATTCGATATTTCTTCCTCATCACGCTGTTATTCGTGATGACAAAGAAACCTCTAAGGTTCGTGTAGTTTACGATGCATCTGCGAAGGGTTCTAATGGACATTCTCTTAATGAAGCTATGATGGTTGGACCCACTTTACAGCCCGATATTCGCAGCCTAATCATCTCTTGGCGTACCCATAAGATATGTGTGGTTGGAGACATCGTTAAGATGTACAGAATGATCAAAATGACAGAAGAGCACATGAGCCTTCAAAGTATAGTCTGGCGTGACAACCCTGAAGAGGAATTACAAACTTACAAGTTAACTACTGTTACTTTTGGAACGGCGGCAGCACCATACTTGGCTGTACGCACTTTGAGCCAGTTAGCTGATGACGAGGCTTTGCATTTTCCTGAAACAGCACCGCTTATCAAGAATTCTTTCTTTATGGACGATCTGATGCTGGGACATGAAAACACAGAGAAGACAATAAAAATGTGTAAAGAAATTAGAACAATATTAAGAAGAGGAGGGTTTCAAATGCAAAAATGGTCTAGTAATTCTGAAGAAGTTTTGAAAAATCTACAAGAAGGAAATCAATGTACAAAGGACAGCATGGTTATAAAACTAGATCAGATTGTAAAGATTCTTGGTCTAACATGGGATAGAAAAGACGACATATTTAAATTTACTGTGCACTTACCTGAACTCAGGAGCCCGATAACAAAAAGATCTGTTCTTTCTGACGTTGCCCGTCTATTTGATCCTTTTGGTTGGCTATCACCAGTGATTATAATGGCTAAGATTTTGATTCAGAAGTTGTGGTTACTTACTTTAGATTGGGATGATGAACTGCCGGCTGATGTAAAACAAGACTGGTTGAGCTATAGAAGTGAGCTAATACATTTGCAAAACCTTACATTACCACGATGGTTTAGAACAACACCGGCTAATTTCAGGATAACAGAACTACATGGCTTTGCAGATGCGTCCACTCAAGCATATGCAGCTGTTACATACCTCAGAGTGATTGATGATGGCAGAGTCCATGTCACGATGATTGCGTCTCGATCTAAAGTTGCCCCATTAAAACAACTCTCAGTGTCAAGACTAGAACTATGCGCAGCAGCCTTATTGGCCGAATTGATAGCTGATATAGTAGATGTTTTGAAGATACCTAAAACCAACATCTACTTATGGACTGATTCTACTGTTGTCCTGTCTTGGCTACAATCATCGCCTAATCGGTGGCGTACCTTTGTTGCGAATAGAGTAGCAGACATAACACGAATATTAGACAAAGAGGCGTGGAATCATGTTCAATCCGCTGACAATCCTGCTGATATTGCAACACGAGGAATCAAGGCAAGGGAATTAGCATCACATGAGTTATGGTGGACTGGGCCTGACTGGTTAAAGGAACAGACTATAGAAATGGCTAGATATGATTATCCAGAGACTACACTAGAGCTTAAGACAACTTGTCATGTTACTTTAGAGGAAAAACCTATCTGGGAGAGATTTTCGTCTATCTCAAAGATGAAAAGAGTTTTGGCATATTGTAAAAGATTCGTAAGAAGAAACAAATTAGAGAGAAAAGAAACTTATTTAACAGTGTCAGAACTTAACAATATATTAGAAGAATGTATAAGATATTATCAAAATTTAATTTACCAAAGAGAGATTGAAGAATTAAGAAAAGGTGGAAGAGTAAAAAAGAAGAGTTCTCTTATTACACTCTCTCCATTTCTAGACGAGAATGGCTTAATGCGGGTTGGAGGTCGATTGCAAAATGCATCTATACCAGATGACACTAAACATCCTCTGATTATACCTGCAAACCAGCATATAACTAAATTGTTAGTTTATGAAGCGCACATACGTACGCTACATGGTGGCATTCAAGTCATGATGGCATTTTTGAGAAACAAGTATTGGATTATCGGTTTAAAATCGGCTGTAAGGAAGTGTGTTCATAACTGCAAGACATGTATTGTCGATAAGGCCAAGGCAAGCCATCAATTCATGGGCCAGTTACCAGCTGTTCGAGTAACTCAAAACCGAGCATTTAAGAACAGCGGGGTGGATTACGCTGGACCCATATTTTTACGAACTTCTAAAGGTCGTGGTTACCATGCGACTAAAGGCTATATATGCTTGTTTGTGTGTATGGTCACACGAGCCATTCATTTGGAAGCGGTTACAGATCTAACCACACAAGGATTTATTGCAGCGTTTCGCAGATTTGTCGCAAGAAGAGGCCAGTGTTCACACTTATGGAGCGACAACGGGACTAATTTTGTTGGTGCTGCTAAAGAACTGCGAGAGATGTTTCAGGCAGGCAAGGACAATGTGGCTAAAGAAGCAGCGGCGCTATTAGCAAATGATGGCACAACGTGGCATTTTATACCACCAAAGATGCCAACCTGTGGTGGTTTATGGGAAGCAGGAATTCAGTCGGCGAAACGACACTTAGCCCGCATAAACAAAGACACCAAGCTGACATATGAAGAAATGGCCACCCTTTTGTCACAGGTTGAGGCAATGCTCAATTCCCGTCCTTTGTGTCAAATCGAAAACAGTACCGAAACGCCGCTAACACCCGGTCATTTTTTAATAGGAGAACCACTGATTGGAGTTCCGGATATTAGTTACGAAGACAATAAGATCAGTCTATTAACAAGATGGCAATTCATTCAACGATTGACACAAGATTTCTGGTCGCGATGGCAGTCCGAATATCTCCATACATTACAACAGAGATATAAATGGCAAACTAAAGTCCCATCGCCTAACATTGGAGACATACTGATCGTCAAGGAAGAAAATTTGCCTCCAACAAAATGGTTACTTGGCAGGGTCATACAATTGCATCCCGGTGCAGACGGTATGGTAAGAGTGGTCACTGTTCAGACTGCAGGCAACAATCAGTTAAAGCGACCTTTGTACAAATTAATACCACTGCCGAAAGAAGCAAAAGATAGTTGAGAACGGTGGGCGGTTAGGTGATAGGATTAATGTATATTTTGATTGTTAACATAATTATGAATATTATTACAGTTGTATTTTTCACGTGCAGTGATTGTCATATACATCTATTGTTGTTGTTACAATAATGATGCCTACATAGTTAATTCATTCGATACTTGTATTGTTACAGTCCACTGAAGATTTGTTAATAGGTAAATTAATATTTATAATACAACTATATTGTAAATTGGAACTTTGGATTCGGAATAATTTAAAAACTGTTGTTTTTGGTGGGCGGTATGTCCAATTCATTAAAGCATTATATAAAGATGTGAACGATTTACAATAAACCAGTCTCAATAAACATATTACGCAGAGAGGACGTTCGTTTTTCTATTCAACAATAACACCACTCCAGTCAATAGCAAAGTGAACCTTAAAACCTTGAACAAGGTCTATTGTGATTATATTAGTAGTGATAGCAAATGTTCAGGATTGTTATTGGTTAACACAATTACCCTATGTTGATTTGATTTTGGTACACTTTAAGAGTTTAATATATCCCTACTATGCAATGATTATTAAAAGGTGCTTAAAATACATCTATTTCTAAGAAAAAAAATACATCATCATTCTCTCATTCTCCAAGCGTTATCCCAGTTTCAATCTGGAGTCCGCTAATTGGGAACAACGGCGTTTGGCTGAATATTAGCTTTTCCACAGAGCGACTGCCTGTCTGACCTCCGCAACCCGAAGAGAGCGATATTCCATGGTAAATCCATGTGCTGACTAGTGTCAGTTTATTTTGAAGGTACTGACGCTCTATAACGACTTTCAAAGACCTTCATGATAACCGGGACCAACGGCTTAATGTGCTCTCCGAGGAACGGGGCAAGCGATAATTAAAAGTTTAATTCGCACATAACTCCGAAAAGTCACTGGTGCGCGCCGTGTATTCGAACCCGATACTCTCTGCGTAGCAGTCTGTTGGTATCTCCACTAAGCTATCGCTGCCTTTAAAAAAAAACATCGAACATCATAAAGCTAAAGAATATCGCTTCGGGCTTTATTGAAAATAATCAGTGATAAAGTAAACGATTTTACAATAACTGGTATCATGATCATGAATAGACAGCGGTAAAATCTTTGTAGCGTTTTTCCAGTAATACGTAGATAACATAATGATCACAAAGATCTACGACATTGTAATTATTTCAACGTTGCGCGTAGGCATAAATAGTTGATAGCTACGGTGTATTTTTAAATACATTATGGATATTTATAGAGGCATTTTTTTCGAAACAGCTACTATTAAATATCAAGTTGAAATGTCGGATCCCCGTATTATTTTTAATCAAACAATACACGTACTTGCGGTTTTGCTCATAATGTACCTTTACTCAAAAAATCGTAGCCGTCAATAAAAATGTAAAAGTCGAATTTTCATATCAGTAATCTTAAATCGTCTACTACGACTGCGCAGTGGATTAAGTGGTCACGTTGCCCCCATTGCACCGCACGTAGCAGATTCAATTTCCGCACCGAGCTAATATTTGTATGATCCACAGTTTGCTAAAACGAAACTGAATGTTCGTTCGTGTCAGTGATTTGTAAACCTTTGAAGTTTACAACAGACATACTAAGCCGAATTAACTGACTGAGGTGGCTGCAGGGATGGTGTAGAGGCCATCTCGCCACTTTACAATACCCTGATTCTTGTGGACTTGATTCCCGCTCGGCGCAACTCTTTGTAAGGTCCGCAAATTGTAGATGCGAGTCGAGTCGTTGTTCTTGTAAACGTTTGTGCAACGTTTTTAAAGTTTAAAAAATCAATATATGTTTTATTAATAATGCACTTACTTATACTGACAGCAAAATTTACGAACGTATAAATGTATTATTATGTACAAACCAATGACTTTTGCCAGAGTATGAAGGAAATATTTAGTTACCAGCAGTCTTAACGTTAAAAGTCTTTTATCAAAATCAATGCAATGGTTTAGCCGTAAAAGCCTAACAAAGACTTTGGTATAACTATTATTATGCATACATAAATCTATTTTAGCTTGTGCAAATGGCTGAGAATTCACCGCAATTGTATTAAAACGGTTGAATCTAGAGATAGGTACTAAATTAACCGCATTATTTAGCCTCAATTCGGTCGCAAGCGCTGTGGGATATTATTCATTAATATTGCTCATTATTCATGGATCTTACCGACGAAAACGAACGACGCGGTCCAAGTTTGCTGTTAAACGTAATAATAACTTTTCTAAGACGTTTTAAGGGCAAACCTAAACTAAATAAATATTGTGTTAGTAAAAGGTGAAAACTTAATGAGTTCTCAAAACGAACGCAAACTGAACCATTTTTTAAAACAATATGGTTTTTGTGCCTTCACCATGTCATAAATAAAACATAATTAAGACGCATTAATTAAATTCTGAGAATTATGTAAATATTTGCGTGGTAATATAATATAATTTTATAATTAAGTGCCAGCGGTTCTTGAAAAACAGCTCTTTGTACAAGTTGAGGCTCAGCTTCTATCATAAGATAATTATTTGCTGGTTGTTTGAAATGTTGTATAATTTATTGAAAAGCGGTATTAATATAACATACTTGTTGTCTAGTATGCACGCTCTTTCCTATTTTTTGGAAGCGGAAGAGCAACTGCTACGCAAGTATTGATACCAAACAATACATTGTATTGCTAAAACGATTGAAGTTGACAGTGGTGCGACGTCGCAAGACAAGTGTCAATAGCGGTTTATTTTACCACATTATAGGTATAATAGTCCTGGATCATTCCTTGTTTTTATAATAATAGATATCCTAAAGTTCAACTTGTGTAGTAAATTGATCACCTTCTCAACTGTTTAATGCTCTGAATTTTAAAATATCGTTATCATTTACAATCCTGTCACCAGATTACACTTTTATAAAAAAAATATATGATAATACGGACTTTGGTGAACAATATTAAAAAGTAGAAAGTAGCATATTTCAACGGATATAGCGATCGCGAAAACCTTTTGCAACATACTTCAGCACAAAAAAGTTTCTAATTTAAATATTGCGAATTACCGTAAAGAATACTAACATTTATCTAACTACAGACAGCACTCTTATATGGTGCGTGCAAGTAGAAATTACAATGGACTATGTAAACAGCGTGACTAAGAACCTTATTTCATCAGTGTGGAAACGGCCAGGAGGCGCTTGGCTCTTGACTTTTTCCATTAATTAAAAAAAAATATTATGTAAAAGGAAAATGTGATAATCATAAATATACTGATAATGTTTAAATGTAGGAATAGGTGATAATCTGTTATTGCAATGTTATGTTATGAGTTTGTTCACTTTTTAAATTTAAGAAATATTTTATACGTAAGGACTTGTAATTGGCTTACTGATTTCCTTACTACTCTTTTTGTTTTGATTGTTTGGCTGTAAGTCTTCATGTTATTTAAATAAATAAATTTAATCCCCTACTAATAATTAATATCAAGTGCACGTAAACTGATGTTTTAAAATTTGATGGGTGGTATGTTATTGAAACTTTTATTTGACAATCATATATTCAGTATTAGGCTCGCGTCGACACAAAAATCTATAACGAAACATTCTAGATAACTCCATAAATTGTTGCTAAACGTCTTGCCGTTTTTCTATATATTGCTCAACAAAAAGTAAGTGGTACTAAGCTTTGGATGCACCAGTACGGCACTTTACCCAAATGGCTTACAACGGAATTCAGTATTCGATCTATAGATTTTAGATTAGTTTTTGACATAAGCTCCATACAAAATATGTCAAACACGAATCTCGAATCTCAAAATCCATGTATGGTTCGAGTATTGAAAATGGCCGTTAGTTATTGTTCGAATAAGAATCGATTGCGATAGCCTAGTGGAAAGACTGACGGACTGCTACGCAGAGGGTCTCGGGATCGAATTCACGGTGCACACCAATGACTTTTTGTAGTTATGTGCGCATTCAGTTTTTAATTATCGCTTTCTAAACGGTACAGGAAAACGTCGTGAGAAAACCTGCATGTCTGAGAGTTTTCCATAATGTTCTCAAAAGACATGTGAAGTCTACCAATCCGCACTGGGCCAGCATGGTGGACAATGGCCTTACCCTTCTCATGGTGACAAGAGGCCCGTGCCCAGCAGTGGGACAGTTTATATACAGGGCAGATGATGAAGATTCGATTAGGATTTTTGTCGAAGAGTGGCTAAGGTAATACTTGTTTGGCATAGATAATGTTTCGTACAGAATAAATTATGAAGCTTCTTCATAATTTATTCTCCAAAAAGTGGTTGTCTGATTAAATTCTAGTAAACGATACGGCAAATCTGAATAACGTCCAAACAAAAACGATTTCCTACATCATAATTAGATTTGGACCGGGACATAATGAGAATTTAGATCATTAATTTAAATTGGCTGCTGTGGATTGCATATTATAATTAATATTAGCATAATATAACGACAATTTGAAAGTGTTGTATTATATTTGTCTGAATGCAATATACAGCAATGCATATGCAAGAAGGCTTTTATTATCGCATTAAATAGTGATAACACATAATTAAAACTTGCTATTAATAGTGCAACCCTAATTGTTTTCTTCATGGTGGAACCTAAATTACGAGTGTGTTTGCTTGCTCTTGGGCAGACATATAGTGTGTCTCATTAGTCCCTATAGACAATCAGGGCTTCAAGTTTAGGCCCTGATGCTTCGAAGATGTATTCATCGCTTAAACACTAAAAACAACTCAGTTTCCGTATTCGTCCCGTAGCGGTGTGGTCACGTGAATCGCAGTTAGCTTACTTTGCCTAGACCCCAAGCCCTCTACAGCCTTTGGCTGTCCACAGCCATAAAACTCTCACAATTTAATTCACAGTAAGACTCACACAATCTCACTATGGGCAGAGGATTAGGAAGCTTCTATACTATGAACTAAGTACATACTTCTCGGGAAAACACTGACTTATGATACACGGTGTATATACAGCCATAGTTGATCGAATGGTACAACATCCAACTACAGCTGAACAAGGCATTTTTAAACTACAGACCCATATTTATTTCTAAGAAGGTATTCGGCAGAGAACCTGGAACAGAAAACAAATTTAAGTTAAATTTACTTTTTGCCTAGTGAAAATGTAATTTTCATTTTTCACGTAAATAACCGTAGTTTGGATATATTTATCTTAAGAATTACGTACTAAATAGATTGGGCTATAACAATAGTGGGGCGGATGTGCTCTTAGATTTATTTTAATGTGCACTAGAGGCGTATTAAATGTACGGCCGTATTAAGACCAACAAGGCGCTTCTAATTGTATATTCTAAAGTGCGGTTTTATGTAGATTATCATAATGGCTACTAATGTTATAAATGGAAAAGTGTATACTTATATGTGTGTTTCCTTTTTATGATAAAACAGATCATTTGAATTTTACAGATTTCAGCACACTGATAGATTAAACATTTTATATCTAAAGATTTTAAATATCGGCTATCTTTCAATCTTGAAAATGAAACTTGAAGTGCTAAAATAGGGCATAAAATAAGGTACAAATATAGTAATTTTATTGTTTTCCTTTACAGTGTTACAACAAAGGCTACTTATTTAAAACTGAGAGCAATAGTTTTGTAACAGGGCAGTTTACAAATATTGCATTTAACACAACGCTCACGCGATCCGAATCGGAACCACAATATTTTTAGTCCAGTCATTTTAAGCCAAATTAGGTGCATATCTCGGCAAATCGACATACCCAGTATATTACTACGTAAAAACTTGTATTTTGGCATCCTAAAACTGTTCTCAAAAGTCACATACAATTGGATGGCTGCAAGTTTTAAATTCAGGGGTCAAAGGTCACAAAAATCGATATTTTTTACATTTTTTATTTTACCACATTATAAGTATAATAGTCCTGGATCATTCCTTGCTTTTATAATAATAGATATCCTAAAGTTCAACTTGTTTAGTAAATTGATCACCTTCTCAACTGTTTAATTCTCTGAATTTTAAAATATCGTTATCATTTACAATCCTGTCACCAGATTACACTTTTATTAAAAAAATATATGATAATACGGACTTTGGTGAACAAAATCGATATTTTTTTACATTTTTTTGCAAGTATCTCTTTTTCTATGGGTTTTACGCAATTTGTATTTATTATCAATATTGTAGATGATTAAATTCTCTACAACTTTTCTATTACATTTTTACCATGAACTGTTTTCGAGATAGAGGGCATTAAGCGCGCGGTCAGAGAATTATCTGAGGTCAACTGGCAGTCTCGATCAAAAACTCGTAATATTAAGGTTATAATTGATTGCTAAACATATAATTAACATTTTTTATTAACTTTTAGTTTAAATTCAATATTTCTAATAATTCTAAAATTTATCAATTCAATAACACTCATAACCTCTTTCGGTAATTGAAAAATTACGAAGGGACATATTTTGATTACATTATAATTATATTCTCATTTACACTAATAGCATTTGAAGTAGAAAATAATTAAGTACATCTTATTTAAAATCTGTAACTTCTGAAATTTTTTCATTACTTTAATAATTATTATACCTGGGAATCGGACCGGAGTTATCCGTTAGTTTTAAATCGTATCTTGGTAACTATGGACGTACAATTTTAAGAGTTATGTTTGAGTTATGTTTTATATGTAATAAGTGAATTTTTTGAAGTAGTGCGTGGCATGAAAACTTTGAGAACTTCAAGTATTGAACGAAATGATTGAATGAATGAAGGTCATTTTGACTATTTGAAATCCGTAACCTCTGTGAAAGTGCATGTAAGGTGCCGAAATATTTAGACTAGTAAACATTGTATTCAAGGAACAAAACTGCGACTAGAAGACGAAGAAACTACAGTTTCATCATTTGTACCCCATAAAAGACGAAGTGAAGTTGGTAGCGCCATCTACCTTCCTATCTATAACTATTTGATTTTAAGAAACAAAGCTTGTTTTGTGGTACCACCTGCTTTAGATTAATTACTTAATACAATTTTCTGTAACTGTAAAGTGGCTGTGGCTCAAGATGTGGATGGGATTACAGTGCTCTTAAACTTGTGGCCAGTGTAATGGATAAGCTTGTCCCAGTGCTGTACCATATCAGACCGATATTAATGATGATACAACCTTTGAACCAGAAATCATGAATGACTTGGAGACAAATGTCGTTGAAGACGGTAATGAAGAGGAAATTCTGCAGCAGAGGGACGATGACGACGATGATAAAGAAGAAGCAGAAAAAGAAAAAGAAGAAGAGAATTGAAATTAGAACTTGATCTCGAAATTTTTATTAATTTTGATTATAATAAATCTATAAAATGACACTTTTGATAAAAGCATGAATTAAAAATGTATTTATTTACTTCTTTATTTATATAGAAAGTCATTAGTATAAATAAGATTAGAATTAACATACAATTTAAGTATTTGCCTCAACAATTTCTTAATAACATGGCCAGGTAAGTGTTATAAAATAAATTGACACTTAATTGAAAATAGATAATTAACCAAAAAAATGAATTTAATCTTAAAGTTAATAAAAAATTATAATTATATGTTTAGCAATAAATTATAATCTTAATATGACGAGTTTTTGATCGAGACTACCAGTTGACCTCAGATAATTTTCTGAACACGCGCTCTACGCCCTCTATCTCGAAAACAGTTCAAAGTATAAATGTTAAAAGAAAAGTTGTAAAGAATTTAATTCTCTATAATATCGATAATAAATACAAAAATCGTAAAACACATAGAAAACGAGATATTTCCAAAAAATGTAAAAAAAACAATTCGACCCCTGAATTTAAACCTTACGGCCATACAATTATATGTGACTTTTGAGAACAGTTTTAGGATGCCAAAATATTTTTTTTTATGTGGTAATATAGGGATCCCTCTTTTTCTCATAATGGTTTTTGTCCTTATTTAAATTGTCATAATAAGTTAGGCATCGTTTTCTTTGTCATAATAATAGCGTGCCATAATTGGTTTTTAGCATACTGTGTTATTAAGTATAAATATTATCTTCTATCTATATCTTCGGCGTAGGCTTCAGCTCAACGTTAACGGCATCTGTAGTTTGTTGTTCACTGGTGATTCGTTTTCTTGACGGCTTCGGTTGGCTGGCTGTAGGCCATGTATGATGCGGTCCTGGCAGCGGCAGCTTATTGCGTTGCTTGCTGTGGAACCTTGAGGATCGTTGCGGTGGATATGTTAAGTACCTATGTGTAGTAGGAAAAAACAAGGTATATTTTATATTTAGTCAACATGCAGTTGTTTTGTACCATTGCATGTTATTCACCCCTCCAGAAATTCCATCCCTTCTCTTATTTAGTAGTAGTAGTAGTAGACGTTGTAGTAGTAGTAGTGTAGTAGTTGTAGTAGTAGACGTTGTAGTAGTAGTAGTATTCGTTGTAGTAGTAGTATTAGTAGTAGTGTAGTATTTGTAGTAGTAGACGTTGTAGTAGTAGTAGTATTCGTTGTAGTAGTAGTAGTCGTTGTAGTAGTAGTAGTAAACTTAGTATATTCGTAAAAAATTAGCGCCCATGAACTCTGATCGCGCAGAACTCGTATACAAGTGTGTATCGCGGCTGTGGCAGTAACTTGTTACGAGGACGATGGCGGTTTGTCAACACTGTGGTTTTCTGGGAGTCAGGTTCGATTGGACTTCATGACTTGTAACATGTTCTTAATTGTAAAGGTATGGGTCCTTGATTTGTTTATCTAAGGCCCTTGTTATGTATTCATTGTTATTTGCTTCCTCTAGCCAATCCTAACTTGTTTACGTACGGGGTAGGGTATGAGTCAAAGCCGAGAGTGAGCTAATGACTGGTTTATTTCTTAAAACTATAATCTTATATACTAAACTTATTCTATGTACACATATACACGTATTTAGTTGTGTGCCGTCGGTGTATTGTGCCGATGCAGCATGTCTGAGCCGACCGCCGTACGTGATAAATTACATGATCTTAAAATATCACGCATCTTCCTCGGTGATAAGTTGGATGTGTGTTGGAATGCCAAGAATGTCATGTTCATGTTTGAACAGTATATCCTATTGTTTTTATTCATAACATTGAAATGCTTAAAGTTGTAAAGCATATTGTTTATTTGTCTAATAATTATTTTGGATAAAGATCAAAAAGCATAAAGGAAACGTACTAAAGTCTTATTATCAAAAGTTTAATATAAAGTTTCGGTGCGACTGTAACTCAAGTAACTAAATCGGTTATGTTAGGTTATCTTGTGACCCCGCACTCAACAATAGGAGCCCTGCGAAGCAGGGCTCCGTCGACTTGGCTTGGTTTGACGAGAGCAATGTATAAAATAGTTTAATATTGTTATTAAAAATTTTGTAGTTAATTTTTCTGAATATAGTTTGTATGCTTATAATAGTTATGGTTATGCGTCGTTATGCTTAAGTAAACTTAGCCTTGGGGATAGTATGCTTATTAAATATTATGCTTATAGTAAATAGGATTTAAAAAAATATGATTAAAAAGTTATGGCAAATGAGTATTATGAGTAACTAATGTTAGGACAAGTAACATTATGCAATGTTAAATTATGACATAAAATCGTAGGAATAAAAACTTCTATGCCGTTCATATCAATGCCCAGAGCATTCCGGCACATTTCTCTGATATGCTGGCCAATCTAGACTGTAAGAGTATTCATGCTATCCTTGTTTCTGAGTCATGCCTAAAGCCCTGTCTGCCCTCTACATTATACTCCTTACCTGGTTTCCTACTTATCAGAAATGACCGGGCGATAAGAGGCTGTGGGGGTGTTACTGTTGTAAGTATGTCTGCACAGCCTCCCCCGCTTAATGCCGGTGAACATTTATTTCTGAAAGTTGTTCTAAACCACACCAAAGTCCTCCTCGGCGTTTACTATTCTCCTTCATTACGTATAGATTACTTTTCTAGTTTCGAAACTCTATTGGTTGATCTCGTGCCCTCTTACAGTCACACTAACATATTAGGTGATTTTAATACCTGTCTACTTCAAAATGATTCCCACTCTTCTTCCCTTCTTTCCAGTATTACAGCCTGTAATATGACAATACTGCCTTCAAACCCTACTCATCATTTTCCAAATTCTACACCTTCTCTTCTTAATTTAATCATGGTTTCTTCAAGACAACATGTCGCTATGCACGGGCAATACCCAGCAGACATGGTCTTTTATCGTGACTTACTTTTTATGTCCTATAAAATCCACCCTCCTAAGACTAAGCCTAAAGTTCTATTGCAGCGCAATTTTGGTGGCATGAACACTGATAATCTAGGTAAACATGCCAGAGATATCGACTGGAATCCACTCATGAACTCCGAATCTGTCGATGAAAAGGTTAGCGTCTTTACAAATCAAATCACAGAACTTTTCGACAAGCATGCGCCAATTCGACCTGTGAAACTAAAGCACCATCCTTCGCCTTGGCTCACTGATAACATCAAACAGTTGCTACACAAAAAGATGCAGCTAAATTTAGATATAAAAATAAACCGGATTCTTCCAACTAACTATGTAGCAATTAGGAATCACTGCAATAGGGTGTGTAGGGATGCACAACCCCAACATATCCATAGTTCTGTCAAAAACGGTGATCCGGCAAAAGTCTGGCAATTTTGTAAAACCCTGGGGGTTGGCAAAGCACGTCTAAACCCTATTCCTTATGACTTCAATATTGACTTGCTCAATTAACTTTTCTCTACCTCGTCCAATATTTATAGGACTAGTAAGGCAAGCACTATTAATTATCTTTTATCACTGCCCGCCCCTAGTTATTCACCATTCTTCGTTAATCACTTCACCGATAGTGATGTTTAGAAGAGCATTATATCCATCACGTCTAACGCTGTTGGTAGCGACTGTGTCAACCGTAATATGATCCTTCCAATCCTCGATTTAATCCTAACAATCATTTCCCACATCCTTAATTATTCCATGTCTAGTCGGTGTATTCCCATCATTTTGGAAGGACGCCTTAATAACCCCAATCCCAAAAAAATCTCGTCCTTCATCCTTTTCTGATTATCGACCAATCTCTGTCCTACCATTCCTCTCCAAAGTCCTCGAACGTCTCGTCTATAACCAAATTAACTCATTCCTCTCCAAAAATAATCTTTTTAATCCCTTCCAATCGGGCTTCCGTTCGGGTCATAATACTATTACATCCTTATTCAATATTACGGATGACATCAGGGCTGGATATGGTATGGAGGACAGGCAGCTTAAGATCCTTGCTCTGCTAGATTTTAGCAACGCTTTCAACACAGTGGACTTTGATATTCTACTTGGCCGTCTCTGCTCTCTTAACATTTGTCCAACGGTGGTTGATTGGTTTCGTAGTTACCTGTGTGGCCGCCGACCGCGTATACGTCGAAAACTCACATTCTTGTTTGTGTGACATTCACATAACTGTGTGTGCCCCGGGTGGCGTGTTGTCTCCTTTACTCTTCGCAATTTTTATAAATTCTGTATCAAATGACCTTCGCTGTTCCTATCACCTTTTTGCGGATGATCTCTAAATCTACACGCAGTCGCCATTGGCACAAATGTCATTTTCTATATGTTCCATTAAGAGTGACTTGATGCGTATCAGCAGTTGGAGCAAATCCTTTGGCCTTAAAGTCATTCCCTCTAAAACACAGGTCATTGTTATTGGGAGTACAAGAATGACAACGAAAATCGACTGGTCTCAGCTGCCTCACGTTACTTTCGATGGCACTGTTATTCCGATACAGGCTAAGGAAAACAATCTCGGTATAACTACGACTCTCGACGACTCCACATTTACATGGCCATTGCAGATACAAGAGGTGAGCCGAAAGGTGTTTGCATCAGTAGGTTCATAGAGAAGACTTAGAAATTTTCTCCCTACTGCCACCAAAATTGCACTTGCAAAGTCTCTTCTTTTACCCATTATTGATTATGCAGATGTCAGCTATCTAGATCTCGCCTGTATATCTCGCCTCTGTATACGATTCATATTTGGATTACGCAAATACGATCACATTTCACAATTTCGAACAACAGCTCAAGTGGTTACCCATACGATATCGCCGGATCGCTCACATTCTTTCCCTGCTGTACAATATACTTTTTAACCCTTCAATTTATTTCTATCTTAAAGGACTATTCGAATTCCTTCATGATACGCATAACCGTTATTTAAGATCATCAGAAAATTTGAAACTGAAGATGCACGCGAAGATGCATGATACATTCCACAACCTTTTATAATAAATCGTTTTCTGTCACAGCTGTTCGTCTATGAAAGGCATTACCGTTACATATAAGACAGGCTCAGACGATAAGCAGGTTCAAATCCTTAGTTAAGGAGTACTATCTATAATTATGATATTTCTAGTTTCTTCCCGTTCTACTAAGTATAGGTATATGTACTAAATATTGTCTATGTATGTATGTATAAGCATTATATAACTTTATATGTATTTAAATATTATATATATATATATATATATATATATATATATATATATATATATATATATATATATATATATATATATATATCTACATACATCTTTACTGGTACGCTTACAACTACCGTTTCTTTCCTACCAATAATATCTCCATCCAAAGGCTGCCTGGTAGACAGCGCTTTTAGCGATAAGGCCGCCCATTGTACTGTATCTTATGTAAATTCCTTTAAAATATTTGTATAAGTGTACAATAAAGTGTATTAAAAATAAATAAAAAGTATAAAGTGCTTACTCTTCATAAAAAACGAGTATATACGATGAGTGTTCATCGTTAGCGCTTGCGCTATCCTGGGCGCATCCAAGACTTTTCGTCTTAGAAACCGGTCTTGCACACCAGTACCTGTATAACCAGATTTGACAGAATATTAGCTAACGATGCAGCCGTCAACATTTTGTTTTCGTGTCTTTCATTCACCGTGTTATTATACAAATACGGTATAATTAGCTATGAAGTATATTCATTCCATTAAACCACAGCAGTTTCGATTATAATAATGCAAGCCAACCTTTTCCAATTGCATACTGCCGGACAATTCAAAACTGTAAGGTAATATCAAAGGTTTCTAAAAGAAAGGCCAATAACGCCATACTCAACCCGGCCATCGAATTTGGACCTTTGTACAATTTACAGAATTGCTTATGGTTTGGGGTTAAATGAGATATGCCCGAGGAAATGATGTCGATATACTTTACGTATCCACTATCCCTTCTAATTTATCGCGCAAAATTGTAAAATGATTTTTACTGTCTTGTTGCTTGAAATTGAAGTACAAATAATGAACATTATTTGTGCATAAATTTTTAAAGATTAGGAGAGATGGTTTGAGAAAGTTTTCCATTTAGGAAGAATGAAAAACATGCAACTCTTTAACAAGCAACCACAATAATGTATAAAGAAACATCTTGTTAGAAAGCCATAAAAATTACAGACTCTACTTTCAGCAGAATTTAAATAGCAACCCGATATCTTCATTCGTAAAAGGGGCCAGGCGTTATAAGTATCTCTGATTTCGTTTCATATTTAAGAGGGCCCAAGAGGTTTGACGAAGGCATCAAATATTACAGAGACGAAGGACTCTGCGGTCCGATGCAATATGATCAAAAGACGAAAGTCAACATTTTATTTTGTTTATTATTCGAAAAGGAAAGTCTAATAGATCATGAACAAAATTTACACGTTTGTGAAGTATGTGAAATTTTAACGAGTAGTTTTTTTATGTTGCATTTGATCTGAGCGTACAGTGGCTGTATTTTAAATCGTTATGCTCATCAGGAGGGTATGGGTTTAATAAAAAGAAGGAGAATTTTTGTGGCACGTAAGTAATTGATATATTGTTATGCTATTACAACCCTTTTTTCAATAAAATACAAGTAGATTTGTTTTTTGCATATTAGTGAAAATGGACTAACGTGTCTGTTCTAGTATTTTAATGAGCTATGGAAAGTATTCCATCGTTTCATTTACTTTAATTTTGTAACTTGTGTTATACGTTGGTACCTATGCATTCCCATAATCTTGCGGTTTCCCACAATATAATACTGGGCAAAGTAGCGGTATTTACGATGCTGGTTACCAATTTGTGTATTGCTTGGATAAGTAGTTACTCGAAAACATTACAAAAATTCAAAGTTATAGAAGTTCCCAACGCCCTCTCGTTATATTTTGTTTTCATGCTAAAATGAGCACTATTTTATAACAAAACATTTGAGCGAATTAATTTCTTTAAACTTGAATGTCTACTACAATTATATTTTTTGTGGTGGCTATTTATCACAACTTTTCAAGCAGGTACGCTTCGGAAGACATTAAACGAAAAATAATTGCAGTTTTACTGTTGATGACGCAAATAGATGTTTATAGACCGTGAAAATGCAAAAAAAAATTAAATTAAGAGTGACTTCAGTTATCACCATTAAAACTCCCTTGCAAAACGATACGCAGTAACCTCACTCGACACCAGTAGCAAGTGGGCAACCATTACCTTACAGACAGAGCCACTACCCGAATATGACTATTTTATATTATATAGTCACGCTTTAGATTCTATTCGATGTCTCATCAACATCCTTCTGCCCGTGGCCTACCAGACACAATCACCTATCTTGGTCAAAGGATCCTCTTCTAGTTAGGAGTAAACCACCACTATTTTCTAAAAAATATTATTGTCAAACATAATTATTCATTGTCTTTAGAGTGCCTGGACAATTTATTAATCACACAAAATTTGTGAAAACGTTTTGTTTTGTATACGAAACATTTGCGAGCAAGTGATGTCACCCTGTACGAATTAAATTTGTAATAAGTAATCTGTGATAAACCCATCAAGCTTGCCTTAAAATGCGACACTAAGAAGGCACGAATTATTAATACTTTGTAATAAAAACAAATGTAGGTTCACTGTGGTTCAACAGATGTACTTTTATTTTATAGCATACATACATAGATACACGCCTGTTCCCCGGAGGGGTAAGCAGAGACAACAGAACGCCATTTGCAACGGTCCTGACATACCTCTCTTGCTTCATTCACTCCCATCAAATTTTTCATGCATGATCTTCTGTTTAGGGAACTTCTGACCTGTCCTTTTTTAGGATGTCTCCAATCTACTCAGAGAACGTCCGCCTAGATCTTCCTCGTCGTCCTGTCCCATTCACACTTGCCTTATATATCTTCTTTGTCAGTCTTTCGTCATCCATCCTCTTCATGTGCCCAAAACATCTTAACATGCCTTTCTCGATGCTTGTCACTATATCTTCTTTTACCCCACACCAGTCTCTTATGACTATGACACAATTCTTTACTTTGTTGGTCAAAGACACACCACACATACTTCTCAGTGCTCTCATTTCTACAGCATTTATTCTACTTTCAAGTCTCTTCTGCCATACCCAACTTTCACTACCATACATAAAGGGTAGGCACTAAAACCTCTCTATGCACAGCCAAACGTGCCTTTTTGGACACGTTTTGACTGTTCATAAACGCCTTCAGAGCTCCATTTACTCTATTACCTGCATTAACTCTTCTTTCAATATCTTCTTCATTCTTACCATCTCTTGTAAACAAAGTACCTAAGTAAACAAACTCATTCACTTGTTCCACTCGCTGTCCATCGATCAAAACATTACAAGCCGTAACGCATTCCTCCTTTTCTAAAACCATAACTTTCGTTTTACTTACATTCACTTTCATTCCTTTCCTCTCTAACGCACCATGCATGATTGTTACCATCAGCTCCTGCAACTACTCCGCTGAAGACGCAAGTATTACCTGATCATCAGCATAAAGGAGTCATTTGACGAGTAACCCATTCATCCTTAATCCGCAGTCACTATGTTTAAAATCTTGCAAACAACTGTCCATGAAGAGGTTAAACAGCCACGGCGACGCTACATATCCTTGTATAACACCTTTCTCGATGGTAATTTAATAGCCGTACGACTACTTAATACTGCCGCAAAAGTTCACTCTACTATACCTGCAGCGGACAACATCTCAAACTACGACTATGTCATTATATTCGCGGCAACAGAAACAGTAAAATTTAAACGTGTTACGAAACGTATTTAAGAATTTAAGTTTTCATTATTTTCAGCTGAACGTACGATGTCCTCGTAAAATATTGAATTGCAATTGTACTAAGCTTTCAGCTTGAAATGCAAACACCGGTGCTGCTGAGGATAATCCCTTAGCCGAATAGCATACACGAGAATAAAAATGAGAGCCCAGCGGGACATGAAAACACGGTATCCGTTCAATATTTAAATACCTTACTTGCTACAGGCATTTTTCAGCGTTTTCAATCTCGTAGGCTGCACAATGACATGTCATCCCCTTCCAGTGATAAAACTATTGACAATTAAACTTTATAAACCTTAAATGGGGGAAAGTTATTAATTTGGTTATAATTGAATAACCCCAGAATGGCGTCATTTTATACGAATTGTAACCAAAATAGAAGTAACCATAAAACAATATACGTTGTGGTTGCTCCCATTTTGTTTTTTTACGTCACATAATAGAAAATTGTAATTTACTTGTAGCTTTTCAGTGGAGTTCTAAGTAATAATCATGAATACCAATAGAATATTAGGGTTTCACTGCGTATAAAATATTTTAAAAACTAAAACAGTATTCTCTACTATTTTATTTAAAATTTAATTATCCTGTTCTGAGAGCTGTCCAATTCCTATGCCACAAACACAACATACAAGGATCAGTCTAAACAGAAAAAGAAATATAACAAAGTTTACCACGAAACAAAAACTTTGTAGATGTGAGTACTGACAATGATTTTGAAGCACATTGCCTGAATTGAAGATTTATATTAAAGAAAATTCTCTCAGACGTTTTTACCTTAGGAAACATAAGACTTAACTAAATCTAGGAACAATATAGATAGCAATAATAGTTTGAATGCCAATATTTTAACACACCAAGTATTAATGGGTAGCCGTTTAAAAAATATATAGACAAGGGTACATAATTTTTGAAACGAAATAAAATTATAGTAGGATGAAACTCATTGGAAAATGAAGATAATATAACAGAAATGAAATTTTGTTTCTTTTCGTATCTTTCTCTGAGTAATAAAAGTGTTAATTTTAATAAATAACTTAAAATTCTACATAATGATAAAAAAAATTCAGTCTCGAGGTTTTTTCGTTTCTTTGCATTTTTTGGGAACGTTTAGCGTAGTTATGTATATGTCATATACATCATAAGAAAGGAGAGATTTTAACGAACAAAACGCAGACCAATTTTTTTAAAAAGCTTTTGACGTGAGCATTTTCTAATGAAAATTATGGTTCTTTTTCGATATTAAGTCAAAATAAGGCGTAAAAATAATATGTTAAATAAAAATTATTATCATTTATATATATCATTTAGTGTGCTTAGAGCATAAAAAAATAAGTTTTTACGAAATTTCGTGAAAAAGAAAAAGTATTGTAAAAGATAAAAATAAAAACCAAAAAATTGATTATTTGAATTTTTCACATAAATTTTGAAGTTATGTGAATAAAGTGTAAATACAAAAGTCGTAGATCTTTTTATTACCTACAACTTTGTAAGTAGGGTTTTTCCGTGGGTCTTGTAGTTTTGCCGGCAATCGAGATAAACCCTTTTTACCCTTAAAGTCGCAACCCCATCCATTTCCCGACCTCAGATCGCCCATAACTGGATTTTCCTTTATTTTTTGTAACATTCTTTTACTTCTCCAATTCGACTTCATCCTAATATAATTTTATTTCACTTCGTACCGTTTTCTAACGTATCAGCACTGGTCTAATTGGGAAGGTCATGCAGAAACATGTGTATTTTTACCAAAGATGATAATAAATCAAACATGCTTTAACTCTGCTTGATTCAGTTTTGAATTGCAACATCCTTCAATGCACTTAAAATTATGGTAAAACACATCAGATATATTTGGCCTTGTGGCCAATAGGACATACCGCCCCCATTTTATATCTCCAAGTCGAGATTGACATTATGACTAAAAAGCTATGAAGGATTAATAAAGAATTGCAGTTACGCTACCTACCAATAAACTAACGGCTAACGTTAAAGCATTTAAAGTTTATGCTGATCGATACAAAATAAAAAGAAAGCTTGCATTCGATTTACGTGACCTTTTGTGAGAAAGAAAATAACTTAGAAGGAACTTTCTCAGAAACCCGATTCGAATGACGAATGCATAATTATTAATCGATAAATTGCCAACGTACACTCTTAGAAGAGTTTTTACGGAACGGTAACGCTTTCTTAAATCATCTCAAAATAAATTTAATTGAATCATTCCCAGGAGGTAAATATAATGGGAATAGTCTCATTTATTTCTGGAAATGAGACTAAATAATGTTAAAACTCTTCGATTCTATGAACTGGGTGGCAGGTTAAATTAGGTACTTATATCTAATTTGAACTTAGTAGGAGAAATATATTTACTATTATTTATTTTTCTTTTGTTAAAAAAATAATGTTTCCTTTTAGAATGAATTGACTGTGGTTAGCAATCTATTCTAAAAGCTGCACTTGTTTATCCCTTTTACGCATATGGTACCGGTATCCAATAGGCGTTAAAGGGTTAACGAAGGCATTTTGTGTTTTTTCTAAAGTTGGTGGCATGGTGCGTGAAAAAAATCAAATCAGGAAATTGTATCTTACTGGGTAATCTGGCGCGCTTCTTGGTTTTTTTTCCTAATTTAGATTATAACAGCCTTCTTAACTCTCTTATGTTAAATTTTAGAAGATAGGTAAGTACATACATACATAGTCTCAAGCCTATAACCCCGAAGAGGTAGGGCAGAGGTGTATTTCTACACCAACTTTTCGCCAGATATACTTTAGTCCCACGTAATAAGGCGCGAGCCTATTGCCGTACCGGGTACATTTCCAGACTCCGTGCTGCTACTGACAATTTCGTGACAGAAAAACTCAATAACACTGCCCGACCCAGGAATCGAACCCGGAACCTTCCGATCCCACGCGCACCTTTATGCCGCGAGACCAACGAGGCAGTCGTATAGGGTTTGATGTCGAGTTTTCCGTCTCTATGCAAAGATGGTATTTGCATCGTGTTATACCTTAGTCGCCTCTTACGACACCCACAGGAAGATAGGGGGTGGTGACACTTGTATTCTATGCCGTCAACCACACGGCTATAATAGATAGGTAAGTCATTATTTTAAGTATATTGTTAGTTATTGCAATATTTTATTATGAAGTAAATAAATAGCATAATCATTTTCTGTGTAGGACATGGGTGTCCTAAGATGCGTGAAGGGTGAACCTTTCACGCAAATGCATAAAAAGTCCATAGAGTATATTTTATGATATCGAATACAACATTCAAACAAATCAGGGACCCTGAAGATGCTATCACCTTATACAACAAATACACTTACCTAACCTATCCATAGTCATTTTTACAATAAGATATGCTGGAGTTGCCGACGCGACGTGATGTTTGGACCACTAGTTCCATGAGACATCTCAAGAACCAAGTCTGAGTTGTTCGTCAACTCATCGTCATCAGCCTGTATCAGTCCACTGCTGGACGTAGCCCGCTCCTATGGCACGCCAATAAGTTCGGTCTACCTTCTTTGATTTACCATGGTGTGATGGCGGTTCCTGAGTTCAAATGGAAAATAATACTTAACGCCCTAAGAATCTCATAGGCCAAAAAGGGACTTACGAAGATGACAGATACAAAAAGAGACTTTTTTTGCAGAATTCCGTAATAAACGTCAAAAAGTAGCAAAATATTGCTGTATTACATTATCCTTGAAAAAATTTATGTATAATATGTATTGTTTTGAACATGGATTTCCTCAGCGTTATAAATTTCCTCATCATACAAATAGCCGATGGATCACATATTCAACCACTGTTACATTTTCAACATTATTGATTCACAAAATAAAAGATAATAGAAATGATCATTCCACCCTCATTCTTAGAAAAAACGTTAGTGGAACGTTATATAAGTAGATAAGTACATACTTGTCAAATCCAATAACATTGTCTGAGTCTATCGCCTCCGCCCATTTACAAGATGACCGATATTACAGGCCTGACACTGACAGTTAGTAAATAACAAAAGAACGCAGGAGTAGTGAATGAGTGCCGAGTGCAGACAAGTACAACGGTGAATTGGTTTTGTACAGTCCACGACAGATTTAATTCAGACAGTCAGTCGATAAATAAAGTTCTAGTACAGGACTTCGATTGTACCAGGAAACCTTCGGCGTGTACAACATTTTGGAATATTGAAGGTAGTACCGAATTGTGATTGAGCCTAAATTTGATAGACATGTCATCTACATTATACATCGTAAAAGTGACAGTGAGGGAAAACGGTACCTAGGGACACACTGTTTATAGAAAACCGACACACACAGATAGGTATCTCAACGCATACTCGCATCATCACCCTAGACACTTGGAATCCGTAGTGACTTCATTAGTAAACAGAGCGTATGACCTCTGTGACCCTGAACATTTGAACAGTGAGCTGTCACATGTTCAGGAGGTACTTAGGTGCAACGGATTAAACAAGAAGATACCACGTCTGAAGAGGAAGGACCGTAAACCGGAAGTAAGCAGAGTACCGGCTTACATGCCTTACATAAAGGGAGTGACGGACAAAGTTGGAACAGTACTACAGAAATACTCCATAAAGACTGTATACAGTCCGCTCTCCAAGGTAGCACACCATCTGCGCACCCCGAAGGATGTCATTCCTTTTCAGACACCTGGCGTCTACAAGGTCGACTGCAGTTGTGGTAGTTCCTATATCGGACAGACCAAACGAACCATCACTGAAAGGGTCAAGGAACATATCGTAGCTGTAAAAAACCGGCAAATTAACAAGTCTGCCATAGCTGAGCATTTGTTGGAGTCTGGACCAAACCACTGGATCGAATTACATCAACCAAACGATCGATCGTCACTATTACTGCAGGATAGTACGTGAAGCGGTTGATATCAAAAAGCATAAAAATTTCAACCGGGAGGATGGATACAGACTGTCTGCAACTTGGAATCTGGTAATCAACAAATGTAAGCCCCGCCGTTGTAACACAGCTCATCAGTGTGTTGACGTCATAAGTGTTGTGTCTCAACAACGTACCGACAGTTTGGATAAAAATAAAAAACAAGTGAGGGAGCTGCCGAAACTCGCGCTTCACAAGGACGACGCTGAGATGACATCAGTCCTGCCGCGACCAAGGCTGTTGTAAGACGGCCGAAACGTCGGTAAAACATAGGTATTTATATCTTAAATTAATTAAATATCACGAATAAGACCCGTTTTAGTAAAATTGAATGATGTATACAAATCGCGAAAGTTTACAGACATCATTATCTTTAAAATTTGTATTAAGTAAATGGAAACAAATAAATTATTGAAATAATGTAATCATTTAAATTAAATAAATATAATAGGAAAGGAAATGCCTTCAATCCGTGACCATTACTAATGAAGCCCATGTCGAAACTGCGCGACAAATAGAAGCTTAATGTTAATATCTTCTTGAAGTAATTACGCAATAATTGAGAATCTTAGTAAGTACTATTTACATATTATGTTATAAATAATGTTCTGTAAATAGCCTTTCCAGTTAACGTAAGTACTTATTAACAGCTAGTTCAAAAAGCTATCTTCTCGCAGTAAACTAACAAAATGATATGCGCGCTTATAAAACAGTTCACGAGTTTCAGTACTTACGTTGGCTCCGTAACGGATGTTTGTACCGAGGGTCCAATATCACGTAGCCCGTACCTAGGGAGATTTCAATTACCTGCACAGAAATGCTAGGTCCCTATGGACTAGACTACTAAAACTGCAGAAATGTGCGCACTATACAAACAATTTTATAGAGAAGGCGAGGTTTTCACGGTTTTTCTAAGTACTAGTTTGGAACTTTGGTATAAAAAGTCATGTCTATTCTACTAGTCTTCTGTGCTATTTTAATGTATAAAATAAGTATAATTTTATGAAAACAGAAAATAAAGAGAAAGTCAGAACAGGCAAAGAGACAAAAAAAACACGGTCATATGAAATTAGTCTGGTTTTTGAGTTCGGATTTTTAATGTGCAATGTTAACTATAGTTCAATATTATTTTAAAATAATTTATCAGTTTTGCCAGTAATTTTGCCAAAAATAAATATCCAGCACAACTTTAGGCGGCCTTAGAGTTTCAGACAAACGATAAAGAGATTTTAATTATACGTTCCAAGAATTTTCAGCAATGAGTAGCAACGTTGTATGTGACTCAGAAATATGTACATCAAGTGTAATTACTCTTGATGGGAAATGTGCAGTCTTTACGGAACAAAGTTTCGGGTTGCTGTGTCGAAATATATTTATAAACTTTCTAAAAAAGTATATGCATGCATGGGTTAGTAGGTTCCACAATAAACTATGTTCAACAGAACTAGGGGATATTTAACTTACTAGTATCATTTTATTTTAATACGTTCACGCGTTATTGTCAAACAAACGGATAGACAAACAATGAACATTGTTACACTTTTTGTTTTTAGAAATAATTTGAATTTACCAAGCATGATCTAAGGCATACGAAATTATACTATCAGGTGTAACAAAAATGACAAATAATAATTGACGTGAAGGAGAATTAGCATGAGTCATAGACAAGGTGTTGTTTCTGTTTAATATGACGAAGAGAAAAAGGTGATAAATGTGAAATGAAACACAATAATTAAGGTATTGTTTTGTCGTTACCTGTGAAAAGAATTTAAACTTTAAAGAATAAAAAAAATGCGTCTGGACGAATGGACGAAGTATAATAACAATAATTTGAGTTTGCCATAAGTTTGCGCTTGCTCCAGTTATTCCGGATAAACAACACATTCACGAAAGTGACAATATACTCGTGTGTATTCGTATGTAAATATATCTGAATACAAATGCATAGCGTGTTATTTTGTTCAAAACAGAGATGCCTTCAATATTCGTGTTTTTAAAGAACCAATATATTTCGTTAGTTTAGGTTATGTTCGTATTTAACAAATAAGCTTAAAAGTAAAAACGTATAAGTACATGGCATCACAAATTAAATTTTGATTTTGCTTAAAATAATTGAGTATGCACCACAATACTCAATTATTTTAAGCAAAATCAAGGTGCAAGAGATAACTCTTACTTATCCTACTAACTTAAAACCAGACCCTATGAGTGTTTATTCCACGCGCTAATCTGTTTAATACAATTATGTGATTTGAAAATACAGAATTGTATTATAGAGATTAATTAGACAATTTTAATGTATAAACAGGAGGCTAAGTTGTAGCAAGTGTATTTTTTAGGAACAATATGTAATTTTACAATTACAATTCCAAATGAGATTAGCTAAAATCATCTCGGCCGAAAGTTGTCAACCGTCACGAAACTTATGCTTTTGTCATCTCCGCACATTTAGAGCCGCATGCAACCGCTAACCAGAACCCAGCAAGAGAAGAAGTAACATTTAAATACACCCATACAAACATCTATCCTCACAATTTGTTGCATTTATAATACCTAGTAGTAGAATATTATAATAATTGTAACAGGCAAACTAAAAGTCGAAAAGTTCCCTTGAACATAAAATTTATTAAAGTTAATCAAATTAAAGCTTGAAATAAGTCACGTTAGTAAAATTAACATCATACAGTCATTTTGTAGCATTCCAACTCTATGAATCAAAGCTCAAATGTTGCGTATCTGCTTTAAATTTTGCTAGAACACTTTTATTTCCACGAAAATAAAACTTACATAGACATAATTAATTTCCCCGAAGACTTTAATAAAAACTGTTTAGCACATATTTTAGCTTTATATTGCGAATTAAAATTAGAGGACTTGATGAAACATAGCTTTGGGCCATGGTCTCGATTAAAGCGAAGAGGAGGCGGAAGCGACAGCGGGGCGGTAAGCGGGCGATGAGCAGGGCGTTGAGCGGAGCCGTGATAGTTGTTTTTCTTCGGTACACTGCTTGTCACTCCAACGTCGCTTTTGTTGTCGCCATGAATGATACCGTATTTTATCCATTTATAATTTTCAACTCACACTCGCTTACGAAGATGTGACTTTACGTCTGCGTTCGCTTGAGACGGTTTTTGGCTTCAAGTTCGTAATTATTGTCTCTATCATTATAAGCACGAATTATTGTCATGATCAATGTTTAATGACACATAGCATTGCTTTTATTGAGAAAATTGTATGCATGTGAAAGTGCTGGCACCGTTACTTCATGTATATATTTGAAACCACAAAAACTTATTTGTGCTATTATATCATATTAATATTTATACATCTTGTACCTTAATATATAAAGCTGAAGAGTTTGTTTGTTTGGTTGAACGCCCTAATCTCAGGAACTACCAGTCCGATTTGAAAAATTCTTTCAGTGTTAAATAGCCCATTTATCGAGGAAGGCTATAAAATATATAACATTGCGCTATGAGCGAAGGGAGCGGAGGAGTAGCTCTAAATAACGCGGGTGTAACTGCGGGCTCAGTTCTAGTCACAAATATAATTATAAAAATCGCATGAAAAATGAAATATATTTACTTATTGAACAAGGGGTTGCTAAAAGAGAGATAAGCTTTTGGAGACCTGGTCAGAATGGTCAGTCTCAAAAAGAGACTATTGCTAATAAAGACGGCTTTGTAAAGTTGATTAACCAACGAAATCCCAAGATAAAACTGTGTGACTAGCGCGTTTTCTGTCATTATTGTCTAACAATACTAGAAAACTGTAAGTAATCAATGAAAAATTGTTATAATTAAGATTAAGATCCTTCTCATAAACTTTTCTTACTTTGGATAGTAAAAAGCAGCGATTGCCTAGTGGAGAGACCGACAGGCTGCAACACGGAGGGTTTCGGGTTCGAATCAACGGCACACACCAATGACTTTTTGAAGTTAAGTGTGTATTAAATTGTTAATTATCGCTTGCTTAACGGTAAAGGAAAACATAGTGAGATCTGCATGTCTGAGAGTTCTTCATAATGTTCTCGAAAGACATGTGAAGTCTGCCAACCTGCACTTAGCCAGCGTGATGTCCTTACCCTTATAATAGTGAGAATGGACAAGCAGTGGGACAGTATATACAGGGCTGATGATGGTGACTTCACTACATAGTATAAAACAAAGTCTGTCTTCTGTCTGTCTGTAGAGACAGACAGACAGAAGACAAACTTTGTTCATAGGGATGTATGCTTAAATCTAAAAAAACTACGCAACGGATTTTAATGCGATCTTTTTTCAATAGATAGAATGATTCAAGGGGAAGGTTTATATGTAGATATAATTGAAGCGGGCGAAGCCACTGGCGACGTCTAGTGGATAAATAAAAACAATTCATTTATTTGATCAAACATAGTATACATAGTAACAGTAAAATAAATTTCACTCGCAGTCACAGATCACTTAGAAATGGTCTGTGCTCACAGTTAACGATTGACATAAGTATATAATTTTAAATTAACACACTGATACTACTAAGACAAAAGTTATTTTTGCTTTAAGCTAAATATTCGATATTACACTGAAACAACATCCCTTAGGTTTGTAAACCTAAGGAATGTCGTTCTATTAAAACAGTATAAAATATACTACAATATAGCAAAGGAGCATTTTTGTAACTCGTTTAAATTCTCCGTTTCAACTTAGACTATAATTTGTCCGACAAGTAAGCGAAAAGTCAAGTGAAGGAAGTCTCGACCACGGCTAGTTCTTATTACAAAATTTATTTCCTCAAGTTTGCTTGAATATTACACACAGTAAACTACTTTCATAACATTCTCTTATGCACCGGATAGCAGCCAAATCTGATTTTACAAAATTTAATTTGTATTAGATTTTGTTTGTTTGGCCTTATCCGAAAGCTCGGGGTCACTCAGAGGGCGATGGAGAGAGCTATGCTCGGAGTATCCTTGCGATATCGAATCAGAAATGACGAGATCCGCAAAAGAACCAAAGTCACCGACATAGCTCTCCGAATAGCCAGACTGAAGTGACAATGGGCAGGGCACATAGCTCGAAGACCTGATGGCCGTTGGGGCAGGCGGGTTCTGGAGTGTCGACCACGTACCGGATGACGCAGCATGGGTAGGCCTACCTAGACAAGGTGGACCGACGATCTGGTTAAGATCGCGAGAAGCGGTTGGATGCGGGACGCTCAAAATCGGTCTATGTGGAGAAACTTGGGGGAGACCTATGTAGTGGACGTCTCTAGGCTGACATGATGAATTTGTACTTGTACCCTAAACAAAAAACCTACCTAAAAGTGAAAAGCCAATTTATATTATTTTCCTGTGAAAATTTTAGTATAGGTTACTTCTTCCTTTATTGCTACTAGATCGTTTATTGATTTATTTTCGTTACTTCCCAGTTTTGAATACCTGTTCAATATTTTAGGCCTCCAATCCCACAAAAAAATATTCAGGGGCACTGATTCCTTACAACGACTGTCAAATATCTTCATGGTAGCTGGGATCGACGGTGTAACGTGCTCACCGAGGTACGGGGCAAGCGATAATTAGCTAAATACTAACTTCAAAAAGTCAGTGCTGCGCGCCGTAGATTTGAAACCAATGCTCTAAAATAAAAGTTAACCATGTAAATTAAAGTCTTTAAAATTTTAATAATGTTAATTATGTTTACGTTATAGAATTACTAGCTTTTGCCCGCCGCTTCGCACGCGTTAAATTCGGGGTAACACAAATCTAATTTCAGTCTCAAGTTGAATGAAGGCACTTCTGATTATTCTAAAGACTTCAAAGTAACTCGCCCAGTATTCATGACATTATCTACCGAAAAGTACATAATAATATCACCTTGCATACAATCAAATGTCAAAGCCATGTTCTACTACATGTCCAATATATATCTATAAACATTTTTGCATTTATAATATTAGTATATGATTAATTCATCATCATCAGCCTTTAACAGTCCACTGCTGGACTAGGCCTCTCCTTTGAAAGGAGGAATTGGCCTACTATACCACGCTGGCCAAACGGGTTGGTATAGGGTTTGTATCAAGTTTTCCTTCTATTACAGTGCTGTTCTCTGGATAATATACTCCCTCTGTCGGCTCTTATGACACCCACGGGATGATATGGGGTGGTGACATTCCGTATTCTTAATCCGTCACCACACGGACAATAATTAATTAGTTTATATATATACACACACACACACAGACACACAGACTCACGCCTGTTTCCCCGTAGGGGTAGATAGAGGCCCCCCCGACCGTGTCCCCACGTTGTTGTCGTCGGGGGGCTTGCGTGCCTCGATGATCTCTAGAGCTGTGCCGGTAGAGCTACTCATGCCGGATTGGTCCAAAAGGAGAGACCAGACCAAGTGGGATACCAGCGGGAGTCCGTTTTGGATACCCGGAGGTTGCTCTCTACGCGTCCTTTTGATGCAACGAAGGGCGTAGTGGATGAGCATGAGGCTTCTCTTGGGAAGAGAAGTTCCAGGCGAGTTCAGTGTGTACTTATCCTACCTCTGAACAGATAGTGTACTAACACCTGCATTATCATCGCTGTCATATCGTAATCCCAGTAGATACGTCAACTATGGGCATGTCTCATGGTTACGATACTGGGACCGAAGGTCTTGGCTTGACCGCCCGGACCGTGAGGAATAAACCTCTATAAAAAATTATCTGAATCTCAAGTTCTGGTGCGTGACGAGGGGATGAATGGCTGACAGATTATGTTCCTCACAGAGGGACATCAGTCACAAGCGCACCCCCAGCCAGGATACCTGTGAACCCCCTGGTTGAGTAATAAATGTACACTTGCTCGGGTAATTACGGCTCTGCCCGGGTCGACGATTATTTCCGTTGTACTCGTGGGACTAATTATGGATAATTCAAACATATATAAAACCCAAAACAAAGAGATAGAAGGAGTTCTGAAAATCAGAAAAGAAATCAGAGAAGGAAGCAGCTCGTTCTCTGAGGGAACTTATGTAGGAAGCTCTTGCTCCTCCGGGAAAATGGGGAGCACTTTGTGCTCGAGAGCAGTGGAGGTTTCTTCAGATGAGGAAAACGAAGTAACCGCCGATAAACCGACCGCCAAGCTACCTATAGATAGACAGGGTAGTCGGGGTTCAGTCTATTCAGACACGATTAAGTCAAACGAGGAGAGCGATACTTCTTCCGCGATGCAAGTAGAGGGTGGAACCAAGCAGATTAATGCTGCCACACAATCCAAGTTCTGGATGAATAGTCATGAAGATGAAGGTGCGATATCAGACTCAACTATGGGACAAGCGTCTGGTCTGGATGTAGCACGGCGGGGCAGAGGATGCCCTGTTACCAAGGGACAACATGTTGACCCTCAAAATGCACGGTCTATCTTAGAAACGGGTACGAAAAAGGGCAATTATTATCTTCGGGCAACACGAGAAATACAAAATGTAACGCAAGAGCCACGGAAGCTCCGCAGTCGTGTTCCACAAAAGAATCAAGAGTTGAGAACGGATGAAGTCTTGACGGCAGTAACTTTAGAAGAACAAGTTAAAGCGAACTTGGCGACCATTTTGACGGTAGCCGAAACATCAAAACAGCTGAAAGGTGCAGCTGTCATGGCGATTAAAGAAGCAGCCAATGCTATTGAAGAAGCAACTAAAGAGTACGAGGCGCGAATTTCCTCGGAGGTGGCAAACAAGCTCCAGGAGGAGAATGCTTGCCTCCAAAAACAGATGGAGATAATGAAAAAGGAACTTGCTGCTCTCAAAGCAGAGATGGGCCAACAAGCTATACCAAGACCTCATGTGGCGGATACGTGTTCGGCTGATCAGACGGCAGAATTAGAACGCGCGATCATGCTCCAAGTGGGCACAATAGTTGACGCACGCCTGGAATCGCTTGAGTTGGAGGGAAGACTGCTTCCTCCGAATACCAAGGCTAAGCCCAACCAAAACCCAAAAGATTCTTCTCCCAGCTCTCAACCTGGCAAGAAAGGAAAGGGAAAAAGGACGGGCACGTTGCCAACGTCGAAAGCCGCACCATCGTCGCATACAGACATCATCACAACCACCTCAACATCTGCGCTCCCAAAACCTGCCGCCAAGCAACCGCAGACAAAGCCTTCGACTACTACGACTGCTATGGCTACCTCCAACAAACTACCAGTAGTAGACAACAGCGGAACATGGACTACGGTCCAAAAACAGAAGAAAAAGAAGAAGGAAAACGGTCACTTGCATCTGGCGAAGCAAAACCTAACAAAGCTTCCCAGACTTCGTCCTCCGAAATCAGCAGCTGTAGTTATTACTCTACAGCCTGAAGCGATCGAAAGAGGTGTGACGTATGCTTCGATTCTAAAACAGGCTAGGTCCAAGGTGGACATAGCCAGTTTGGGCATACAGGGTTTCAAGGGGCTCAAATTTAAGAGAGCAGCCACAGGTGCCTGTATCTTGGAGATTCCTGGTGCCACTAGCGAGCCAATGGCGGACACACTGGCAACCAAAATTCGAGAGACTCTTAAGGAGGAAGACGTACGGGTCTCTAGACCGACCAAGAACGCAGAAATGCGTATAAGTGGGCTGGATGATTCCATAACTAAAGAAGAAATTGCAGCAACCATCGCCCGGGCCTGTCAGTGTCCCGGCGATCAGGTGAAGGTAGGCGAGGTCCGCCTAGATCCTAATGGTCTGGGCACGGCATGGGTGCGTTGTACAATCGCAGTGGCCAAAAAATTGGTCACTGATGGCCACATACAGGTCGGATGGGCTGCAGCACGTGTAAAACTGTTACAACCCAAAACAAGAAGATGTTTCAAGTGTCTCCAGGAAGGCCATATCAGGATTTTCTGCACTTCTAATATTGACCGTAGTGATGAGTGCTATCGCTGTGGTCAACCTGGCCACAAAGCTGGTAGATGCTCTGCAGCGCTGCACTGTAATCTGTGCGAAGCCGCAGGAAAGCCAGGACACAAAGTCGGTACAAATACTTGCACTGCACCGGCTGCGAAAACGAAAAAGAGTGTCGGTAGCGTTACAGCTACTACGCACTCGGCCATTCATCGGGTACAAACCAGTACCGAGGACGGGATAGAAGAGGAAGTGGATCTCAAATAAGTATGGCAATCCAGTTTCTCCAAGGTAATATCAACCACTGCGCCAGGGCTCAGGATCTCTTACTCCAAAGTATGGCGCAGTGGTCAATTGATGTGGCGGTCGTAGCGGAGCCATATTTCGTACCCTCAAGAGAAAACTGGACTGGGGATATAGATGGCCTGGTAGCGGTTATCGGCAGGGTTCCTGAGAACGTAATCAGGGGTCATGGCTGGGTTGCTGTCCTCCTGGGCAACATATACGTGATAGGCATTTATTTCTCGCCCAATAGGAGCCTCGCAGAGTTTGAAACCTTCCTTCGGGATGTTGGTGCGGTTGTCAACAGATGTCATCCTCTACAAGTCCTCGTCCTCGGCGATTTCAATGCCAAATCTGCAGCTTGGGGTTCCCGTATTACAAACCGACGCGGAGAGATCTTGGAGGAATGGGCACTGACCACAGGCCTCTCTGTTCTAAATCAAGGATCGGTTAGCACTTGTGTAAGATGGCAAGGTGAGTCCATTGTTGATATAACGCTCGCAAGTCCTGCTTTAGCGCGTCGTGTCCAGCACTGGGTAGTAGAACAAGAAGTGGAGACTTTGTCGGATCACCGCTACATACGATTCAACGTTTCCAACCAAAACGAGCGCAGCCAACACGCCGCTATCCCAAGGCACAATGGCCCACGATGGGCCCGAACACATCTAAACAGGGAAGCCCTGGAGGAAGCTTCCATCGTTGCGTCTTGGATCCGCAATTCCCTTCCTGGAGGAGAAGTTGATGTTGAGGAGGATGCGCAGTGGCTTAGGTCAACATTTACTAAAATCTGCGATGCGGCTATGCCACGCGTTCGATCCCGTCACAGGCGCCCCCAGGTGTACTGGTGGTCAAATGAAATTGCTCACCTGCGCGAAAATTGCGTGGCGACCCGTCGCCGTTACACAAGGTATAGGAGACGACGCCTGCGTATTCCCGAAGAGGAGGAAGAGCGGTACGAGGCTTACCGCCAAGCCAAATTGGCTCTTCAACAAGCTATCTGCGCTGCAAAAGATGCTGCTAGGAAAGAAATGCTGGAATCTTTAGATCGAGATCCTTGGGGGCGTCCTTACCGCATGGTAAGGGGCAAGCTTCGTTCTTGGGCACCTCCATTGACGGAAAGCCTCCAGCCTCAGCTACTGGAAGAGGTGGTTACAACCCTCTTCCCCACTCGAGGATCGCACACACCACCACCAATGTCACTGCCCTTGGCTGCCGAGACCAGTCATGAGGACCCTATCCCAGAAGTAACGCAACCGGACCTGCGGGTCGCGATACTGAGACTCCGGGCGAAGAACACTGCTCCAGGGCCAGATGGCATACCGGGTCAAGCATTAGTCCTCGCTATGAAAGAGTTAGAGCCCCAAGTAAGAGAGCTTTTCACAGCATGTCTGGAACAGAGCCGGTTTCCGTCTATTTGGAAAACCGGCAAACTTGTACTGCTTCGGAAGGCGGGGCGCCCGGTGAACTCACCATCGGCGTACCGACCCATAGTGTTGCTTGATGAGGTGGCCAAGTTGTTCGAAAGGATCGTTGCTGACCGCCTCGTCAGACACTTGACCACAATAGGACCGGACCTTAACGAACATCAGTTTGGGTTCCGCCACGGGCGCTCCACCATTGATGCTATCAAGCGCGTGAAGGATCTGGCGGAAGAAGCGGTATCCCAGGGTGAAGTGTTGCTCGCAGTGTCATTGGATATTTCCAACGCGTTCAACACCCTGCCCTGGTCTTGTATTATTGAGGCACTAAGATACCACAAAGTACCACCTTACCTCCGCCGGATAGTCGAGGCTTACTTGTCGGGGCGCTGCGTTATTTATGCAGGACAGAATGACATGCACTGTCGCGACATGACATGCGGTGTTCCACAGGGGTCGGTATTGGGTCCACTCCTGTGGAACATCGGATATGTTTGGGTTTTGCGAGGGGACTTCCTTGAGGGCGCGAATCTGACGTGTTACGCTGATGACACACTGGTCAGTGCCCGGGGGAGAACACACAGTGAGGCAGCGTCGCTGATTACGGCTGCGGCGTCTCAAGTGGTGGGTAGAATCCGGCAGTTGGGTCTATGTGTAGCCCTCGAAAAATCTGAGGCCGTTGCTTTTTATGGCCCTCGGAAGGCACCGCCACCAGGGTTCCACATTATAGTTGGTGGCGTGAGAATGGCTGTCAAGAACACGATCAAATATCTTGGTTTGGTTCTTGATAGCCGGTGGAACTTTGGCCCCCACTTCCGGGAGTTGTTGCCAAAACTGATGGGTGCAGCGGGCGCCCTATCTACGTTGCTTCCTAATGTTGGAGGGCCTAGTACAGCGTGCAGGCAACTATATATGGGGATCGTGCGGTCTATGGCCCTGTACGGAGCGCCAATTTGGGCTGACAACCTGAAGGCACCCAACATCACCATACTGCGGAAACCGCAGAAAGTTATGGCCATCAGAGTAACGAGGGGATACCGCACGATCTCCTACGAGGCGGCGTGCGTACTAGCTGGTTCACCGCCCTGGGACCTAGAGGCGGAAACTCTCGCGTCGTTATATAAATGGCGTGCAGAAGCACGGGAGCAGAGGTCTGCACTGGCACCACGAGAGGTGGAGAGGCGCCGTGTCGAATTGAGGGAGGTCCAAGTAGTGGAATGGCGTATCAGACTATCCCATCCCGCTGCTGGTCTGTACACCATAGAGGCGATCCAACCTATGCTAAGGGAATGGGTTGAACGGAAGCACGGCTCCCTGACATTCAGGATGACACAGATGCTTACCAATCATGGGTGCTTTGGAAAGTTCTTGCGGCGTATCAGCAGAGAGCCAGACGCGAGGTGTCACCACTGCATCAACTGCGAGGAGGAAACAGCGCGGCATGCATTGCAGGAGTGTGCTGCGTGGGAAGAGCCACGTATTGCTCTAGTAGCTGAGGTTGGAACTGACCTCACACTTACGGCGGTTGTACGAGCCATGCTCGAGAGTGAAAGAGCGTGGGATGCAATGGCTACCTTCTGCGAAGCCGTCATGATGCAGAAGGAATCTGCGGAAAGAGAGAGGGAAAATACGACTACTCTCTCCATTCGCAGAAGGCGCACCGGGCGTCGGAGGAGGGCAGATAACGCCCAATTCCGGCCCCCGTAAATGGACTAGAGCGGCGAGGAAGCTCGTCGTCCAAGTCTGAGGTGGCAGGCGTGTGATACCCAGCGCGCCTCCCTCACGGGAGAGACCGAGGGGAAAAGGGGTTAGAATTTCCCCAGTAACGAACGGCGGACGAACACCCATGGGCCGCGCGAAGAATAGCGTGTTCCCGTAGCCCTCCAAACAGGTGCGAGAAGTATGACCGTGGTGGTTTTAGCCGGTAAGAGTCCGGCACACCCCTCCATCTACCCCTGGCGGAGGATAGTCCAATGAGGATTTCCTCCACGATAAAAAAAAAAAAAAAAAAAAAAAGCGTAGATAGAGGCATATTAAACGCCCACTATATATGCGAACAATTTAATCACCGTGCACAATATGACATTATGTATGATGTGACAGTACTGACAGATATGCGATAGCACATGCGCAGCACTCAATTGTTAGCGCATGCGTTCTTACTTCCAAGAGGTAAAGAACAATGCCCATTTTTCTTAGAGATGAGATTCCGCCCAGATGTAGACAGTCAAAAATTATGGTAGTTGTTATTGCATAAGGTAAAAGAGTGTTAAAATAGCACTTTGAGATTGATTAGAGGTCCGCCACAACTATATTTTTTTTTTAAATAGTACTTTTATATGCTCAAAAAGCATTAGGTATGTACACGCGGTCTGAAAGTGTTTACCACCTTAAGGCTTATAATTGCATGAACACATCAATGACACAAGGACGACGATATTGTACTAGGAAACCAATCTATGATAACATGCGTTGCGTAGCAACTGGTGTCAATAACGATTTATTATTCCACATTTATAATATACGTTCATTTAATTACAAGCGTGATATTTACACTGAAACTAAAATATTTGTAGTCTTCAAATAATGTTATTTTAAACTTGCTATTTACGATTTTGGTATTTGTAATTAATAAGTTTATCAAATGACTTTTACATTGACAGATTATAATTGGATTTTAATGAAAGGAATGGCGAAATTACGACATCCTGAATATAAAACCTTTTTGAAAAAAAATACAATATTTATATCGTTTAGCGTAAGACTGCCTCGTTGGTCTAGCGATAGTTCATACGACAGCTGATTATGAGTTCTCGGGTTCGATTCGCGGGTCAGGCTCGGAAAATATTGCTAAGGTTTTCTGTTAAGAATTTCTTAGTGGCAAATTATTAGGAATTTCTGTCAAAAAAATCTTAATAATTAGCCCGAAGTTGGCGGTGTTTCCCCGCCGTGCATCAGAAAGCACGTTAAGCAATCCCGGCTGTCATGATCTATGGCAGTCATTAGTGGGAAGTCAGTGCCCTCAAATATACCTACTGACTACTGGTCTTACCTTAGAATGATGTTAGATGGTAGTCGCTCCGTGTAAAAACTGATATTCAGTCAAATCTCGGTAGACCAGTAATTGCAGGCCCTGGGCTCCGAAGCGCAAGCTTGGGATGCAACTAAGAAAATGCTAGGGTGATGATCATCATCATGATGATATCGTCTAGTGAAAATCAGGGCACCGTCAGACTGTGAGCTATAATGATAGTGGATGGTATGCTAGTCACGTTAAAGCGCATGCTGATCACATAAGTGAGCTTTTGTTTAGATAGTGTGCGCCCTTAACCAGGCGAATCGGTCTTTATAAAAAAATAGGCAGAAATAAAGAAAAGAAATAATGAAGCAACATTATTTCAGAGCTCTTTGTTGCACCGTTAAACTTACCATTTTATTACAATAAGTAATTGTTTTTATAATAATATTAAAATACTGAACTTTTACAGCAAAATAAATGCACTGTGATTATGTCAAATTATTTCATCGACTTAAAAATATTCACACTCTTTTTGTTTGAATCGATGCCTTACCAACGACTGAAAAGTAATAAGTACTCAGATATAGCATTTTAGACCTTGCTGAATCCAGCGTGACAAAGAATGTAATTTGAAAAGTGGTAAAAATTTTTAGACCGCGACCGTACATACTTTTATTAGGATAGTTAAAATATTTCGTAGTTTTGAGTAGAAAGGAATGTGTTAATCATTTGGTAAGGGTAGAAACACTAACGAAAATGCCAAAAGTCGTAAGAGATCCAAAAACATAAAAAAAGCATCCGTAATGCGCATCGGCAAATAAAAAAGAATATAAATTTAATATGACACTATTGACATTTACTAAGAGTCAAAAAAGTATTGCCATTTTGTAGTTTTTAAATGATATTGATCAATCGATATAGATTTTGGACATAGGTTATCACTAATCAATTTATAGATATGGTTCAAAATCAAACTTATTAGTAGTTAATCGCGTATATACCTTAAAATACACACATACAAATTGTTTAAGGACCAAATAAAGATTTGCTAGTCACTAAAATCATTTTGAGTACTGAAAATGGGAAATCGATTAAGAAGAAGTGATAATCGATTTAATATTGACGATAATATCGACGACCGGTTGGCGCAGCGGTAGTGTAAGCGACTGCCACGCCGAAGGTTGCGGGTTCGATTCCCGATCAAGTCAAACATTTGTGTGCGTGAACATGGATGTTTGTCTTGGTCTGGGTGTATCTATGTATAATATGTATGTATTTACAAAAAAAAAGTATATATGTATGTTTATCCATTGTCTAGTACCCATAGTACAAGCTCTGCTTAGTTTGGGACTAGATGGTGTTGTGTGAATGTAGTAGAATATTATTATTATTATTATTATATTATTATAATATTATGATTTATTTAGTGGCAACTTCTGCTCTATTACGTTTTGGCTATTTCGACGATAACACATCTTTTTAAACATATTCATTGAATAAGTTTCTCGGCACACTTTTAATAATGCCTATAAATTAAGTTATAAATAAAAAGGATTATTCAACAGCAAATTGAAACTCTATTGTGTTGTTCATGAGTTCCAAAAAATGGGCCAGAAATGAGCATTTTTCTTTCTGCCGTACAAACTTCTATTCTCCCTACAATCCCTCCCAGTTTAATTTTTGAAACTTATGATAGCCTATATCCGTCTCCATGGTCCAATATATCTCTACATAAAATTTCAACAAAATCGGTTCAGCCGTTTTAGCGTGAAAACGGAACATACATACATACATACATTTACATACATACACACTTTCGAATTTATAATATTAGTAGGGATATTCTTTTGCATTTGGCTTTGCTGACTGAGTGTATGTCATCATCATCCTCCTAGCGTTATCCCAGTCTCAACCTGGGGTCCGCTTTCTAGTCTAACCGGATTTGGCGGAATATTAGCTTTTCCACGGAGCGACTGCCTCTCTGACCTCCGCAACTCGAAGGGATAGCGATATTCCATGGTTTAGACTAGTGTCAGTTTATTTTTAGAGGTACTGTCGCCCTATAACGACTGTCAAAGATCTTCATGACAGCCGGTACCGACGACTTAACGTGCTCTCCGAGGCATGAGACAAGCGATAATTAACAATTCAATCAACATAACTCCGAAAAGTCAGTGGTGCGCGCCATGGATTCGAACCCGATACCCTCTGCATGGCAGTCCGTTGGTATGTCCACTAGGCTATCGCTGCCTTAATTATTATGCTGATGTACAAGCTATATTTTTGCAAAGTTTAATCAAAACCCATTTATTACTTTTTGTTGCCAGAGAAACATACATCGATCCAGTTAATATTTCGCGAGCAAAATAAGAGAATATTTATTTTATCTCGTTACACAGCTCGACGGCATTGTGGAATTCGTATAGTACTTACTCATATAAGCAAATTAATTATTAAAATACATACCTTTCTCTTAAATAGCCAAATGTACGGCAGCTAATAGATAGAAACAATTCCTTTACTTGAAGATCTAAGTATAAATTATTCAAATAATGCGTGTTCGCCTGTTATCCCTGAGGGACGACCACAGTATCGGCACACCGCTGGCGTAAAGCCACATCCCACTAATGACTGCGTCAGCTCCCCAAGAGAGTGTATCGCAATTTACTGTATGCTATATCAATGTTCATTTACATTAAATAAATGTTAATTTCACCGTTTATAGTGTATTTTGCAGGTTAAATACCTGCAAAATACACTATAAACGGTGCTATAAATTATTCTAACTCAAAAAGTTCATGAAAATACCTTTCAGCATATTTTTAAAATCAAATACCTTTTGCCGTAAAAAGTAAACGAACACGTACGGTCGCGCTTGTTTTAGATAATACAGCGCGCTCTGCAATGCGGAATGCTGAATCACATTACGTGCATAGTGGCATAGCCCTTACAACGTAGCGCAGCCAGCCTTTAAAAAGATCGGTAGTGCCAGTGCATGTGATACTTAAACCCTATCAGTTCCATGGCCACGGTACACCATTAAAATATATTGTATGGACGCACACTTGCGATCATCTTAGGTTATTAAGCAACTCGCTAATAGACACAGCTTTAGTAAAGCCGCAATAAATCTGTGAGAAGACCAATACAATTAATATAGGAATTTAAACTTTCGTGGTCACTATAATTACTTTTACTGTTCCTACGGGATATATACCACGTACCTTTGTTTTGAGTAACGGATATTTTGGCACTGTTACAAGCGACATGTTCACGGATGTACTCGTTTATTGCGCGCACAACCACTACCACTGTTTTCACTCTCGCACTGTACTCGATCGCGATACACTGTACTCACTACGTCGGCTCGTGATTTAAGTTCTTGCGGTTTACGGGTTATGCATTGACGTACCACTGGATGCCAGGTATTTGACAGTTGAAACCCATCTTCTCTATTGTAGTTTTTATGCTTTTTAATTTCAAAAGTTTCTTTAACCATTCTAGGTATATAGTGGCATTCTGTCGAAAGCACCTGATCTAACTCAATCCAATGGTTCGTACCCGAGTCTAGGATATGTTAAGCTATTGCCGACTTTTGTGGTTCATTGGTTTTGACTGCCCTGATGTGTTCCTTGATGCGGCAGGAAATGGTGCATTACGTTTGTCCTATATAAGAACTCCCACAGCTGCAGTCAATTTTGTATACACCCGGCTTTTGCCAAGGGAAACTGTTCTTTGGCGTTCTAATGTATTGTGACAGTTTCTTCAAAGGAGTGAAGATAGTTTTAACAGATACCTTCTCAAGGATATTAGAGACCTTATCTGTCACTCCTTTGACTTACGGTAAGTAGGCTGGTTTTCGTTCTACCTTGTAGTCGAGGTGTTTTTAAGTGTGTCTAGGTGGTCTGATACGTCCGTTGTACCCGTTCTTTCGTAGAACGTCAATTATGTGTGCAAGTTCTTCATTTAAGTGTTCTTCCTCGCACAAGCTGTATGCTCGGTTGGTAAGTGACGTTATAACTGACTTCAGTTGACGTGGGTGGTGATGCGAGTCAGCATGTAAATAGCGGTCGGTATGCGTTGCTTTTCTGTGTACAGAGTGATTAAGCGAACCGTCAGATCGTACAACAACCATCACGACAAGAAACGCCATTCTTCTGTCCTCTTTCTATTTCATACGTGAAGAACATTTTAGCGTGGATACTATTTAAATGCACCAAATACTGTTGTACTATAATTTTTTTGTATATTGGAAGGCAATGAAGAGTCATTGCCGTACCGGGCACACTTCCAGACTCCTTGCTGCTACAGAGAATTTCGTGACAGAAAAACCCAGTAACACTGCCCGACCCAGGAATCGAACCCGGGACCTCCCGATCCCACGTGCACATTTATGCCGCGAGACCAACGAGGCAGTCGTATAGGGTTTGATGTCGAGTTTTTCGTCTCTAAGATGGTATTTGCATCGTGTTATCCCTTAGTCGCCTCTTACGACACCCACGGGAAGATAGGGGGTGGTGTCGCGGCGGGACTGGTGAGCTCAGCGCCGTCCTTGTGTTGTGCGGGTTTGGGCACCTACCCTCACTTGATTTTTATTTTTGCTTTTAACCGCAACGTCGATACCTCGACAAACTACACTAATTACGTCTACACACTGTTGGGCTGTATCATTACGGCGGTGTTTACATTTATTGATGACTGGATTCCAAGTTGTTGATAATCTAAATCCATCCTCCCGGTTGAAATTCTTGTGTTTTTTTATTTCAACCGCTTCACGCACTATCCTGGAGTAATAGTGACGTTCGGTGGACAAGACTTGTGGTTGACGTAGTTCTATCCAGTGGTTTGGTCCAGACTCCAATAAGTGTTCAGCTATAGCGGACTTACTTGTCGATTTTTCACAGCTGCAATATGTTCCTTGACCCTTTCCGTAATTGTTCGCTTGGTCTATCCGATATAGGAACTACCACAACTGCAATCGACCTTGTAGACGCCAGGTGTCTGAAAGGAATGACATCCTTTGGGCTGCGCAGATTGTGTGCTATCTTGGACAGTGGACTATATACAGTCTTAATGGAGTATTTCTTGAGTACTGTTCCAACTTTGTCCGTTACTCCTTTTAGGTAAGGCATGTAAGCCGGCACCCTGCTCACCTCAAGTTTACGGTCCCTCCTCTTCAGACGGTGTATCTCATTCTTGTATCCGTTACGTCTAAGTACCTCCTGAACATGTGAGAGCTCACTGCTTAAGTGTTCTGGGTCACAGAGGTCATACGCCCGTGTTCACTAGGGACGTCACAACGGATGCCAAGTGTCGCGGGTGATGATGCTAAAACGCGTTGAGATACCTGTCAGTGTGTGTCGGTTTTCTGTATAAAGTTAGAACAATAAAGTAATTTGATTTGATTTGATTTAATATAGTGGCGTTCTGTCGAAAGCACCTGAGGGTTATGTAACTCAATCCAATGGTTCGTACCCGAGTCTAGGAGATGTTGAGTTATTGCCGACTTTCGTTTCGTTTGTCCTATATTAGAACTCCTAGTTCGCTTATTCACTCTGTATACAGCAAAACCACGCATACCGACCGCTAACGCCACTATATACCTAGAATGGTTAATTAAACTATTGAAATTAAAAAGCATAAAATCTACAATAGAGAAGATGGTTTTCAACTGTCGAATACCTGGCATCCAGTGGTACGTCTATGCAAAACCCGTAAACCGCAAAAACTTAAATCACGAGCCGACGTAGTGAGTACAGTGTGTCGCGATCGAGTACAATAGAGAAGATGGGTTTCAACTATCGAATACCTGGCATCCAGTGCTACGTCTATGCAAAACCCATAAACCGCAAAAACTTAAATCACGAGCCGACGTGGTGAGTACAGTGTGTCGCGATCGAGTACAGTGCGAGAGTGAAAACGGTGGTAGTGGTTGTGCGCGCAATAAACGAGTAAGAAAGCGAGTCTGTAGACGGGTTCACTTGTTTATAACTTTCATCCACCCGCAATACTTCAGTACATCCGTGAACATGGCGCTGGCAATAGTGCCAAAATATCGGTTACTCAAAACAAAGGTACGTGGTATATATCCCGTTGGAACAGTAAAAAGTAATAAAATTAATGACTGCCATGTAGAGGTGTTGAACCCTGGCGAACAATACTTACGTTGTATGTCATTTAAGTGCAGGCTCTTCATTCCAGGCTATTATTAAGATCTTTAAAAGTCACGGTGGGTGCCGTCAAGTAGATACTTAAGTTGACAGTAACTTAGCCATAGACTTAACCTTTTGGGTTGCTAAAATTAGATTGCAATCGCTTTGTAGAAATGTTAACATCCTTCCAAATATACAACACAATTCAGAATTGTTCGTTATGTCTGCTGACCAAAGAGATTGGATAATATACATAGAGACCGTCCTAGTACTCCCAAATTGAACACAGTCAACTGACGTGTAAGATACAATTAAGACAATATTATGCCATCAAATTATATAACCTTCGTGATTTTTTCTTTTATAACAGTTCTATCATGATTTTGAATTTAGTCGTATAATATTTATATCGACTTTTCAAGTGTTGTAAAAAATCTTATAGATATGTCTATCCACCGTATATTTTTACCTCGTTATTTTTTAGATTATGTGCACGTGATAAAGATTTATAAAATAAGTGGATTGCTGCAGTATGTCGTGGAGAAAATTGGGTGCCTAGAAAGCACCATAGAATTTGTTCCAAGCATTTTACTGCGGAATGTTTTTATAGTAATGACAAATGGCTCCTCCCTTCTAAACATATCAGTGTGAGTGCTTAAATAATTACTTGCTATTATTTAAACTATCAGCAACAGTAATGAATTCCGAAGCTTGTTAGAATCCATCATATTACAAAAAAAATTAATGCACCTATAGAAAAAATCTGATATTTCTTTACAAAGACAGTAATATTTAAAGGACAGTAATTTGAAGGTTTGATAAGAATTGTCTGCTTTCATAGTCACGACGACTGAGTGGATATGCATCAAAATAAGGGAATCTTCATTTGAAAGAAATTTTGTTAAATGTCATCTACCCAGAGACCAAAACTTGGTTGTTCTTGTTCGACTAGTGGACTAATAATGTGCCGATCCCAAGATAAAATCGAAGGGCTAGTCTAGCCACAATTTTTTCTCTCTAAATATTCTGTGTGTCACATGTATGACCCAAAAGTGTCCGATCCCGCACATACATTTTTTACACATAGATTTGTATTACCTACACTATGTAATGAGAAAATTTCAATAAAGTGACTATTGTTAATAACAAACCTTTGGGCACTATTCAAGGTTTTGTCTGATGTATCTATTTTAAGTAAATTTTTATGTTTTTTGCTTGATAAAATCCATGTCGACTATCTCCTATCCTTGTAAAGAATTAATTTGGATATGCCATTCTTAGTTATCATAATGCTTAAGCTATGAGTTTTGCTTTTATCTTAATTATTTGCTTTCTCTAATAAAAATATGTTATTGAGATTAGAGAGAGAGTAGGGGGTGATGATTTATTTATTTAATATTTATTAATCCCACTTACAGCTTTCATTACAGCTGAAAAACTAACTATAAATAAGTATTAATAAACATTTATGCCGAGGGTGTCGTATGAGGCGACTAAGAGAAACAAGAGAAGGAAATCTCGAAATAAAACCCTATACGAATACGTCTGGCTAGTGTGGTATTATAGTAGGCCAAACCTCCACCACGGAAGGTTAAAGACCAGCAGTGGACTTGAAAAGGCTGTTGATGCGTAAAGAAAAATACCATGAAAATTACAAAATAACGCCTCGAAAGATTATGTGCTACTGAGTACCCATTTGATCCAAAAATATATAAGTTCAGTTTAAAAATGCAAGTTTGTGTAATAATTATTTAAAGACTGTCCATCAACTAGCGTTCTGACTGCTGTGGACATAAAGTTACGGAATTTAAAATGTATAACATATAAATAATATACTTTACAAGTCCGTTTGATTTTGAACCTATATTGAAACTTTAATCGATATCGATAGCGGATTTGCTCAGTCACTATTAAATTAAAAAGTTACGATATTTGTGTTCAAATTGTCTTTAGCCCTAACTGACAAACATAGTGCCATCTTCTTCTGGCAACTCTAATTTGTCATATGAGTGAAGAGTGTAGCTATATTCAATTTGTTCTTAAAAATATCGTTCCTTCCATGCTTCAGTTATTATTCTGTGCTGCTGACATACGCTTCATATACACACATCAAAAAAGTCTAAGCAACACATACAAATTTCAATTTTACAATGTGGTTTCGCATTAAATCCCTTGTATTTTCTTATTCATATTATTTTTTAATGCTTTTTTGATATTAAAAATTTTTTTTTTTAATAATTTTAATTAACAATAATTACGAGTAAGTACTGTATGTACGTAGTACAAAGTAAGGTGCCTAATCAACTAAAATTAAATGGTTGTACAAAAATTGCATAATTTAATACAAAGTGTGGCCTCCTCTGTTATTGAGAACTTGCTGGCACCGATTATTCGTAGAATCGATGAGATTGTTAATGTTATCCTGCGGCAATCGCTCCCAATGAAATTTTAGTAAGTCCATCAGTTGTTGGGTTGTTGTCACTCCATCCAAGTCCTTTAAAACACATCCCTAGAACATGTCCCATGCACGCTCGATGGGATTGAGGTCTGGCGATTGTGCAGGCTAAGGCAATACCAGGATGTTTTCCCTTGCCAAGTCCTTCCGTGTGTGCAGAGCTGTATGCGAACGCGCATTATCATGCATCAACATGAAATCGGAGCCAAGCGTTCGTGCGAATACACGGAAATAAGGCCTTAGAACACCCTCAACGTAATTTACAGCGTTCATGTTGCCATATACAAAAATGAGCTCAGTTCGTCTGTTCTTCATAATACCCGTCCATACCATAACTGTTAAGCCGTTGTATAGATGCACTTCCTGAACACACCTCAGTCTTTCAGTATTTCCAGGACGACGACGGGTAAGAGTGTACTCTTACCCTTCTAGTATCAGGCTTGAACCCAAATCGAGACTCATCGCAAAATAAAATTTTATCCCATTGTTCCCGGGTCCATGTTATGTGTTCCCGACACCATTCATTTTGACGAGCGCGATTCCCGTGACGTATAGGTGGGCACCTAATTTGCTGTCGCGCTCGTAGGCCGTACTCATGCAGTCGATTTCGCACAGTTTGGCAGCTAACAACCACTTGAATTTTGTAGCCTTAAACCTATCTCTCGGGCGGTTAACATCGGCTGGCGTCTTGCAGTCAGTTGTATGTATCGATCTTGCCGTGTGGTTGTACACCTACCTCGACCTGGGTGCTGCTCAGCAGGATCTCCCGTGTTAGTGTAACGCTGATGAAGACCGCAAATAACGCTTCTGTTGATACCAAAATACCGAGATACCTGAGATTGACTCTTCCCGCTTGCAACATCTCTACAGCTCTTTGCATTTCATCTGCGTTCGAATGACGTCGCTCCATGACGTAAAAAATGTCTCTAAGTCCAAATATGTTCAAAACTTTTTCAAATTGTTCTTTAAATCATAAAATTGATACAGAATACTAAAAAAGAATGGGCAAAATGGTACCCGGCTCCAATAGACGTGATTGTAGTGTCATTTGAAAGGTCTTACCAAGAGGAACAATATTTACTATAGCCGCCAGTCTCAAATCTGATTGCGTTTGGAGATAAACGACAGTCTTACTAACTAATAAAAACCCTGTTCCTTCGGTTTCCCTTTGCGTTCCAGAGCCACGGTAACCTGTTTAGACAGCCCCGTGACCCCGGCGATAAACATACATATACGAGTATATTAGGTACCACTTATCTATGTAAGAAAATGAGCACCAAGGTAATATTTTCTGCATTTCCGTCCATGTTTTCTATTAATAACTCGTTTACGTAAGACTTTGCCATGCATCCCAGACGATTACGTCAATATCATAAGGCAGAAAATACATACCTCGAATCTTCTCCATATGTATGTAGAACGAAAACTGCTTAATCACAGAAGAGTAGATTTTCAGAGGATGGAAGCGAGCCAGATAGAAAACTTCCCTTCAATGACGGAGGAGTATATAATTCTACTAGCGCTAGGTACATACCAACTCGAGCTGGCAAGATCTTACTGTGCCAAGCATTTATCAAATGGTCTGTATATAATTGAAACGTACAGAGAGGGAGCACTTGAAGATCTCCCAGGCTATGGCAGACACGAAGATGCCTGGTTTTTGCGTAGACGAATCCAGTCGCGACATGTCCGCATAAAAACATATTTTTGTTATATATTGATCAACAGTGCAAATAATATTCTCCAACAGTTTGCACATTGCACATGTTTAACCGGGTGACGTACGATGGACACTATATATGCACAAGTGCCCAGTGTAAGGTGTACAACCACACGGCAAGATCGATACATACAACTGACTGCAAGACGCCAGCCGATGTTAACCGCCCGAGAGATAGGTTTAAGGCTACAAAATGTAAGTGGTTGTTAGCTGCCAAACTGTGCGAAATCGACTGCATGAGTACGGCCTACGAGCGCGACAGCAAATTAGGTGCCCACCTATACGTCACGGGAATCGCGCTCGTCAAAATAATGGTGTCGGGGACACATAACATGCACATTGCACATGTTTAACAGGGTGACGTACGATGGGCACTTGTGCATATATAGTGTCCATCGTATGGTACCTAGGCTATTCGAGGCATACGGGATTTACTGCTCCGGCATCTTTCCTCAATCCTGTTATAGTTGATACCGATATGTAATGTTTTAAATCTACTCACTTATTGCTAAAATATATGATTGTTATTTGAAGAACGCATGTTTTCTTACTTCTTTAATAATAGAATCCTAAGTGTGTTATATCATCGTCTAATTCTATCTTATTCCAGCTTTATTTTACTAAAATAAGTAGTTTGTAGTAACTTTTCATTTATAAAACTTAGTGATATTACTGCATACCAACCGTGAATAGGGACAGGCGCCATGGTAGACGTTTTTCTGCATCAACATGTCTTTTCAATAATATATTAATTATGGCTATTGGAGCGGGTACCACGTTTCATACATTTTTGCCCATTTCCCTTTTAATAAGCAAAGAAAACGCTATAAAATTCGAACAAATGCATTCGCTTTTGAATTTGTGAAGAAAAAATGATATTCGATTTTTTTTACAACCAGCCAGTATGTGCTCTAGATCAAAAAACTTTACATAGGTACTAGCTGACCCGGCGAACTCCGTATCGCCTTTTTAAGGTATTTTTTCTCATTCCTTTTTTTCCATCCATCCATCCAGCTGTAAAACGATTTATTAACTCCAGTATGCGACTGGCGCATATGACTGATCTAGTGATATGATTAACTTACTAAGATGGCTATTAAAAATAGGGGTTGGTGTTAGAAGGGTGAAAATTAAGAGTTGTTTGTATTTTCAATGCCACATCATAAAGAAAGAGACTGCCTCCGTCGTCCAGTGGATAGCGTATGCGACTGCAAATCGGAGGTCCCGGTTTCAATTCCCGGGTCGGGCAAAAGTGTTACTGGGTTTTTCCGAATTCTCAGCAGCAGCGTGGAGTCTGGTAATGTGCCCGGTAACGGCAATAGCCTCGCCCCCTATTACGTGGGACCTAAAAATTCATGGCGAAATATGGGTGTCATATTACACTTCTGCCTACCCTTTCGGGAATATACAGGCGTGAGTCAATAAAAAAAAGTAAAAGTAAAGTAAAGTTGACACAGTAAAACGATGCCAAATGATAATTGGACCAATTATATTATGATGTTAAAGATATTAATTTTACTAAAATTGTCCCGTCCGCCATCTTGGATCCCCAAATAAATGCCATTTTCGTTATCAGAATGCATGATAACCCCGAAAATAATACTCATATTAATTTTATTAAAAATGTCCCGTCCACCTACTTGGATTCCCAAACAGATGTCATTTTCGTGACCAGAATCCATGAAAACCCCGAAAATGACACCCATATTAATTTTATTAAAAATGTCCCGTCCGCGATCTTGGATTCCCAAATAGATGTCATTTTCGTGATCAGAATCCATGAAAACCCCGAAAATGATACCCATATTCATTTTATTAAAAATTTCCTGTCCGCCATCTTGGATTCCCAAATATATGTCATTTTCGTGATCAGAATCCATGAAAACCCCGAAAATGATACCCATATTCATTTCATTAAAAAAGTCTCGTCCGCCATCTTGTGAATGTAGACACTAAAAACCTTTCCCGTGAGAATTTTGTGTAACACATGCACATCGTAAAATGTGACTGTCATCATTCTTTCATAACGCGCCTTTTCAAAGAAATACAAAGAAGTATAACTTCAAAAATATATGTTTGGGTTGGCCCGTCCTTTTTACTTAGGGGTTTAAAAACTAAACTGCGGCCGATTCTCAGACCTAAAGAATATACGTTTAAAATTTCATACAACTCGGTTCAGCCGTTTCGGAGGAGTATTGTAACTAACACTGAGAAACGATTTTTTGACTCCGGTATGCGCGTGGCGTGGCCAACAGGATTGATCTAGTGATAAGATGAAATCACTAATAGGGCTATAAAAAAAAAGAAGTTGGTGATAAAGGGGTGAAAATTAAGAATTGTATGTATCTTATACTGCCATATCATAAAAAAATAAAAAATATAAAAAAATGTTCAAAAAATAAAAAAAAGATTTTTTGGGCTGGCCAACCTTATGACTTGGAAGTTTGAAAAATAAATTACGACCGATTCTCAGGCCTACCGAATATACATACAAATCGGTCTAGCCGTTTCGGAGGAGTATTTTAACTAACACCATGACACGAGAATTTTATATATAAAGATTAGCTACTTGGTAAGAAATGATAATTATAATAATTATTGATTAATAATTTGAAATAGTATGTGATGACTTTTTTGATGTGTGCATTTGCCAAAAAATTGTCTCTTGGTAAAAAATACCTAATTTTATGGTAAAATCCTTTTTCGTTATATTCAGTGAGAATATTATATTTTTTAAATTGGCTTCAGTAACATAATATCTCACACCAAAACCGCGATGTCTACGTTTCTGATAATTACCTCAATGTGTAAGAAGTCGGCGTGGTGACGTAGGCGCTGCAGCAGCTTCCCTGTGTAATCACCCGTGAGAAATAAAACCGAACGCCATCAAACATGCTCCCAAAGCTGTCTTACGTCACCGCCGAGTAATTCGAATTTAATGGATTTTAACTGGAATTTCTAAGCGAATACTATTGTAAGTAAACGGCGTATAGGCATAGCGGTTGTCCGTGTGGTGACGGATTAAGAATACAAATTGTCACCACCCCATGTCATCCCATGGGTGTCGTAAGAGCCGACAGAGGGAGCATAGTATGCAGAGAACAGCACTGTAAGAGAAGGAAAACTTGATACAAACCCTGTACCAACTCGCTTGGCCAGCGTGGTATAGTAGGCCAATTCCTCCTTTCTAACGAGAGGCCTAGTCCAGCAGTGGACTATCAAAGGCTGATGATGAGGCATAGCGGCTAAAAATAGAAATGCAGAGGAAAGAAGGTACCTATTTCGGAATGAAGTTACTAACAGTAACTGTTATACAAAGTATGTTTTTTTATTCATAGTGAAAAGAAGTGAAAACGTCATAAATGAATGGCAGGCGTGAGCTAAATCAAAACAAGGGTTTCTTATTACTATGACAAATAAAATGTTACCCTATACCTTAGTCGGTTACCCAAAACCACAACCCTTATTTTTGCGCAGTCTTGTTAAACCCCTACAAACACAACCAGACAAGGCTGCTGGTATACAATACTTATGTGATATATTATATTGATCAAGAGAAAAGACCTTTCGGAGCAAATAAAGACAGCAAAATATCTGTCTTTGTAGGAATCTTGAATTATTTGTAATAAATAAAAGCCAAACACTATTTGGATATGGGTTACCTAATATTGCGTACAGCCCGAGGCGTGTTTTGAAAAGATAAAAGTAACTGGGACTAATATTCGAGAAATTTCTCTTTTTTTACTATACATAAAATAGTATCTGCCAATTTTCGAGCTCATATACTGTAGGATTTATCTTCACGAAGTTTTGTATTTGCATAAATTGACTTTACGTAATATAGCAGCCTTAGATAGATACATTTGTGTAAATATTTACTATACGAGCCTTTACAACGACCAAACTAACTTGGCCTGTGAATTCTTCATAATTGTTTGACGGAAGTAGTCTTTGTAAATCGGTGTTTTGTTGTTGTATGTGTAATATTTTTCCAAAGTTGGCGAGAGAATGTGGGGGGTTTTGTTTATTGCACATAAGATAGTTACCATTCTCCTCTTGAGTATCTTTTTCGTCAAAATATGTTGAATATTTGCATGTCTTTATATTAATCCTACCGCATGAATAGTAACGTTACGTACAGTTTCATTCAAGTGTAACTGACCAAGAGAATATACGGATGTTTTGTTTGCTAAACATATTGTATATATTTTGTAACATTTCTTTCGGTTATGGATTTCCAGCTTCAACAGAAGAAACAAAACTTAAGAATCATGGCCTCTGTAAATATCCAAAACACACACATATTTTATAAAAGTCTGCAACATACTACACTTTCTCCGTAGAGAACTTTTACGATAGGTTTACATAGAAAACTATTAAATGGCGCAATAGTAACGATAAGAGAGCACTAAAGAGTGGAGAAACTGTTGTTCATCGCTACGCACTCCGTACGATGATGATGAGTAAATGTTTGATACCTTAGCATTTTAGTATCTAATGGCCGGCCAGTCCCATTATTTGATTTATCCATGGGTTCGGAGATTAGAGATACATATTTAACATGTCTAATCTTCAAATCCATGGATAGATCGGATATGGAATCTGGACTGACATGTTGTTTTTGCATCGTCACTGTGATTGTGGCCGTCGACGTTCGCAGTGACGACGCATCTGCACGTTTTTCAAGATAAAGAAGCAATATATCATACGGCCTTTCGCAGTCCACTGCTGCTTGCTTTGACTCACTATAACATTATGAGAAGATTTTGGTCTTCTATACCGCGCTGGCCAGACCCGTGAACGATTTATACAACTGGCATATGGGGTGATGTCTAGTTTGCTTGCTTGCGGTCTCTTAACAAAGATATTATTTGCTTCATGTATTTTCCATAGTCGCCACTTTGTGTTCTTAATCCGTCACTACTCGGAGCAATCATTTAAAATGTGACTCACAATGATAAATCTTGTTCATATGTATTCGCCGAAACTAGTGACCGAATATATAACTAGCAAATTACGCCTCAATGCCATGTGTACGGATATTGGCATAAGTACTTACACGACATCAGTATTGGCGATTTACGTAGCTTCGTGTACGAAAGCCCTTGAGCTTAAAGGTAGACCTCAAACCTGTCACACAGAGTAACATTTTCTTCATACACCCTCCGAGAGCAACAAAATATATTTGCTTCAAAGTTGTCACACGAATCCCCTTGTTATACGTTTAAAAAGCCACAAACATTTCGCTACAGGCTTGTATCCTTTAGATAAATTTATTCGTTGTTTGCTGTATACCTCAATTCAGTAAGATGTTTGTATAAACTACTTGTTTATTTGTCAGGAATTCAGGAACTATTGCTTGTGTACCAAAGAGATATGACAAACTAAATTCTGATTATATACTATGTATTTTTTATTAAGATCTGCAAATGTATACCCATATTCGCAAATGAATTATGAATTATGATTTGATTTAGTAGTGAAGTATTCTATACTATTTGTATTTCTTCATCGAAAATCTTTAAATAACTGTATAAGTTTGTGTGAAAATCGTGCAACAACTAATAATACCATTCACTGGGTAAAAGACGAAAATTTAAATAATTATTTATGACTTATATGAACAAATTTATTATTTTTAAAATGACCTGAAACGAAGTCTTAGCACCGTAGCGATAACATTTCTCCGTCTCAATTTACCTCAGAGTGCGATGTCTAGCGCTGCACAAGAGCGAATCCTGAACCGAGAACTAATTATGATAACGAAGAGGTAAAATAAAAAGAAAATCTATTTTATAAAAATAAGAAGAAATACTTTTTGAATCTTCGAAGGTAAAGTTCTCCTCCAACAAGGCGTATCGGTTAATTAAAAAAAGAAATAATTTTGTTACCGAAATCACAAAATGGAGTAAGAGTACCTTATAGCTACGACCTAAGCATAAAATGAGAATCGAGACCCTTGATTGTATGTGGCATTAAGTCATGCTTAAGAAGGCAATTAAGAACTATACTTGCCTAGATTTAACCCGCATAACCACATTACATTTGATTTTTAAATCGCAGTTTCCAATTGGAATTATTATTTATATGGAAATATGCCATATTTGTTAGCATTATTTTATGTCAATTCCCTTTGTTCTAATTTACCGCCGAGTAGTGTTCCCGGTATGGAGTGTCATCCAAAAAGTAGTAAGGCAGGCCTAATAAATTTATAGGGAGTCAAGAAATGCACATATAAAAGAGCAAGTTGGATTTTTTTTTTAAAGACAACTCCCGCATTAGGACTAAATCCTGTGTCGCGGGGGACTTTACAAACATACAACTAAAGGACACAATAAACACCCAGACTCGACACAACAACTTATGAATCACACAAAGTGTTATCTCGTGTGGGAATCGAACCCACATCACTTCGGCGCAGTGTCAAGTGGCGAGGCGGCCCCTTAAACCACTATGCCAACCGTGCAGTCATTCGATTCGGACCATCATAAATGGCAAGACTATTTAGAAGGATACGAGTAGAAAATAAACTATACAAAACTATCTTGTGTAGTCATGACTTCGTCAAGGTGAAATTTGAGGCCTATAGAAATGAGAAGTAGCTTCAATTTTACACTATCGTGACTAGTTCTAAGGTTGTACCTTGCGAGACTTCTCGTAATACTATTTAATTACCTACATAGGTCCTAATGGGACAGTTTGCATTAAGATCTTTACCTTAATACACTGTGTTGCATAAGTATCTAGATGGCGTTACAATAATGAACTAGATACATAACATAGATAGAAACATAAACTTGACTTAATTTAAAAATTCATGTGCGACTGGTCCACCAATTTAAGGTCGCTCAGCGAGCTATGGAAAGGGCTATGCTCGGAGTTTCTCTGAAGGATCGAATTCGCAATGAAGTGATCCAACAGAGAACCAAGGTAATCGACATAGCTCAAAAAATTAGCAAACTGAAGTGGCAGTGGGCCGGCCACATTTGTCGAAAACCGATAACCGTTGGAGTAGTCGTGTTCTAGAGTGGAGACCGCGCCTTCAAACGTAGTGTAGGTCGCCCTCCGGCTAGGTGGAGTGACGATATACGCAAAGTGGCAGTTAGCGGCTGGACACGAAAAGCCGAAAATCGGGCTCAGTGGCGTACCATTGGAGAGGCCTATTTTCAACAATGCACTATGGTTCGTCTAGAACAAGCTAGCTAGACAAAATTATTTTATTTGATTTTTATGTCTAGATGCGGTTAATAAGCAAAGATATAAGGTTTTTGGTACTTTTTTCAAGGCAGTTTGTCATTTGAGCTGGTATCATGAAAAAAAAAACATTTATCGGGCATATGTGTATAATATATTTTTTGAACATTTTATAAAGTGATTTATCCCTCGACGTCGCTATAAAATCTAATAACAAATGCATAAAATATCTAAGAACTAAATCTATTACTCATTATCATCACTATCATCAGATGAATCATCCATTGAATAGTCATGATCGTGAGGGGCAGAACTATGAAAAGTAGAAATCATATTAACATTTTGTTCCTTACAGCTAGGTGGGACAATTAAATCTAATACTTCAGTTGGAAGCGTACCTATTTTCTTCCGAGGAACTTCTCGTAAACCGTTTATTACAGGGTCAGATGTTATCAATAACATATTAAGTAAATCTCTATTCGTAGCCTCCCGTGATCGCTTTCGTGTGTTGTGCTCACGAAATCTTCTGCAGTCCTTATTCCGAGCTTCCTGTGCTTCCTCGGAAAGCTGGCCTATAGGTAGAAGGGACGATCTAATTACTTCGCCACTGTGCAAAAGTATTTTGTGGACAGTAGCGGGCATGTAATACCATGAATAGAGATTTACATAAAGTTGTCTAGTTTCTTGAGCTAAGTTAACGAATTTTTCAATATTTATATCATATCCCGATGATAAAGTGCGAAGTAGTATGCCAAATTTTTGTATTAGTGAAACATCTAACCCTGTAATATCGGCACTAGCCTCGGGATTTCCAAAAAATCTTCGCGCGGTGTTCCCGTCATTAGTGTTACCGAACCCTGGTTTTGGTTTGTCTACAATCAAGCCCATTTCGCTTTTAAATCGTTTTTTAATGTCATCTGAACGTTGTTTCACACTAGCTTTGTCTTATTTTATTATTTTATTTTTTTTATTTTAAACTTCTTGCACAATTACAAAAAAAGTAATGCACAAAGGCGGGCTTAATGCCAGAGGCATTCTCTACCAGCCAACCTTTGGGTGATGCAGAGATGATTGAAGTAGGTGCTTAAAGAGGGAGTAATTTAACAAATAATATTAATTTAAAACAACATAATTAATAGGTATCACACTAAATAAATATGTAATAATAGGCATACTAACAGTAACATATTACTATAAATATATACATACAAAATATAATACATATATACACATACAAGTATAATAGATAATTATATTACATATATATATATATATATATATACATATACAAGTATCCTTTACAGAGTTCATTATGATTCTACCAATTCAGCCATATAATGCTGGCGTACTCTAATTTTAAATAGTTCACGAGATGTAGACTTCCTGATTTCGAGAGGGAGTGCATTCCAAAGATGGACAGCCTGTATATAGAAAGAAGAATGAACAAGGCTGGAACTATGAGAAGGGCAGAGAAGAAGAAGATTGTTAGTGGAGCGGAGATTTCTGTCATGATTGCTACATAAATGTTGAAATTGAGGAGACAGATAAGCAGGAGCATGAGAAGAGTTCAACAAAGAAAAAAGAGTCGTCAGTGTATGCAATTTGCGACGTTGACGAATAGGCAGCCATCGCAATTGGGAACGGTGAGCAGATATATGATCATACTTACGGAGATTGAAAATGAATCGAATGCAATTGTTGAGAAGGCGGTCAAGTTTATTGAGCAGATCTGCATTCAGGTCGAGATAACATACATCACCATAGTCGATTATAGGAAAAATTAAAGTCTGCACAAGCATGGTTTTAATTTTGATTGGGAGAAAGTTCTTCAAGCGATATAGAGTCCGCAGGGTTCCTGTGACTTTGCGACTGGTATTTGCAATCTGTGTTCTCCAGTCAAGGGCAGCGTCGATGTGTAAGCCGAGATCCTTGACACTGGGGCTGACGGGGATGACAGACCCATTAAAATTAATAGGTGGAAGCGATTTGACATCCACTCGGCACATAATACGTGTGCTACCAAGTAAGATTGCCTGGCATTTATCAGGATTAACTGACAGACCAAATCTATCTGACCAGTTTTTGATCGCATTTAGATCCCAGTTGATGTTATCGATGGCTGCAGTAAGACTTTCTGCCCTTGCCTGGGTGTAAATCTGCAGGTCATCGGCGTAAAGATGATACGTACAGCGAAGATCATGTGTGACAAGATTTATAAACAATGAAAACAGAAGAGGAGATATTATACCGCCTTGAGGAACGCCAGAGTCCAAATCTCGCCAAGTTGACGAAGTTTCATCAACACGAACAGACTGCTGACGTCCTCGAAGATAAGATGAGAACCATTCCAGCGCGTCCGATGAAATCATATAGTAGGAGAGGACGGACATAAGGAGGTCGTGGTTGACGGTGCCAAAAGCGTTTGAAAAATCCACTAAGACCAGCACTGTGATCTTAGTGTCTTCCATACCCGCCCTCACATCGCCAGTTACTTTAAGTAACGCTGAGACTGTGCTATGTCCGGGTCTGAATCCTGATTGTAGAGGAGATAAAATATTGTTTTCGAATACAAACCCGGACAGTTGTTTATAGACGCATGCTTCAAGCACCTTAGATAGAAATGGGAGGATTGAGATAGGACGGAAATGGGAAGGAAGGGAAGGATTAGAAACCTTTGGCAGTGGGCGGACGAAAGCTTTGCCCCACAATGAAGGAAACTGGCCGGTTTCAAGAGAAAAGTTAAGGATATGGGTTAAGGGAGAGAGGAGAAAGTCCAGAATAACGGTGATCATATGACGACTGAGGTTGTCACATCCCACCGCTCTGGACTTGATAGATAGGATTACCTTTTTGACTTCATCTGACGTGACTGGAGAAAACTTAAAATAATTAATGTTTGGCCGCATTAATCCGGTCATATAGTTAAGGGTTTGACGCTTGGTTATATGATCTAGGGAGCATGTGGAGGTAAAATGTTGATTAATGTCGTCTAACTCGATTGTCCTTGGAAAGTCTATATGACGATGCTTACCAATACCAAGAGACCCCAGAAAATTCCATATACTAGCTGGGGAAGAGGAATCAAGGTTGTCAAGAAAGTATCGGCGTTTAGCGTTACGAATCATCTGATTACACCGATTCCTAGCAGTCTTAAAAGAAGTCCAATTCACATCACACCGATCCTTTCGGTATTTCCGAAAAGCTCGGTCTCTACGTCTCATCGCCATTCGAACTCCCTCCGTAATCCAAGGTGCCGGTCTTTGTCTTCGGCAGTTCTTAACTGCCATTTTTTTATATTTAGTCGATAGCTAATGTGAAGCAAGCATTCAAAGCACCTTATCCAAGCGTGCAACGTAGACAAACCAAAACCAAGATTATCTTTGTCCGCAGCAAACTCTTTTGACAGATCATTCATCATTGTTGGAGTTGCCCCACAAATAAAACATTTTTGTGAGGAAGAAGTTTCGGTCAGAGCATTGCAAACTTTTCCGTCAATCATTGTTAAAAGCATAACATGTGTGACAGATACTTCGGTCTCCATCACCTTGCAGGTTGTCGGCAATAAAGCGTTTATCTCTTCTAAAACCTTATTGGTTTCCGAAATCGTAAAATCTTTCGTTTCCTTTGAAAAGATAAACTTAATTGGCCGACAATACATTGTAGAACAGGGCCGAGGATTCTGCCACACAATATTACCACTTTCATCTTTCAATTGCAGAGGAACGAAAGAAAATACAAATAAAAACTCGTCACTATCGTCACAATTAGTGAATTTTTGTTTGTACATACTATGACCGGAACTTCCATCACAACCCCATTTACTGATTAATGTGAATGACGTGCAAGGTAACAGACTATGAACAACTTCTTGTTGTGCTGAAACTAAACGTTCGGCAGTCTTATCAAGAATTGCCTGAACTTTGATTTCAGCATGCGTTTCATTGACTGTAATTTGTTCACCTGACGGGTAGCAGGCTATTTTAGCCTTTCTAACACTGTACATTGACGGAAACACCTTATGTCCAGCTTTAATACTCCACTTCCGAGTCTGCTTATAGCTATGGCTACTTGATTTACTATCAACGTAGTACGCTAAAGCTTCCTCACTTGTTAAACTCCTGGGGGCACTTTCTTCACTCGTGGTCTTGGTTATTGAAGGATCACTAGTCACATCTTTAATTTGACGTGCTACACTTCTCTGACCCGAGATTCGAGCTGACACTTCAGCGGCGTAAATTAATTCACTAGCACTTCTGGACTGTAATAGATCGTCTACACGTCGTCTCTTCGTTTTGAGACTAGAATGTTCAAAATCTTTAGTAGGTCTTCCGGGTCCCGGTTCTCCAGATGTAGTTGGCAGAGATAAATAAACGGACACATCGAAAGATATGTCAAGACCCTCCAGCCACGTCGAATACTTTTGTAGGAATCGCTCTCGATTTCTTCCACAGCTGCTCCACTTTTCAGCAAATTTCGTTGAATATCTTGAGATTAGTACTTTAATATTTCGCAGAGACTGCTCCGTAACACCATCAAAATTATATCTCAAAGATATAAACCGAAAGAGCTCCTCATTCCGCGTTTCCTTCGGGTGTTTCAGCCATTCTTCGAAAAAATCCATTCTTGAGACGGTAAAAACTGTTGAAAGAAAAAAATAAATAAAAATTAGTTGTGCAAATATATCGCAATGAATTTTTTTACGTATAACTACTAGATACTTATGAGAATCGTATATGATAGGTTCTACGGTGGGGACAAGTGGGGACATGTTATTATTTGACCGATGAATTTGAAAAAATGAGTAAAAAAGTGGGTGAAAATTCAAACATTTCATTTTATAAGACTAAAGAATGAAGTTCCCATGTTGAAAATGAAATAAAATATAACTACTTACCCTTACGTATACAATCCATCACAAAAACACTTTCACAAATTTCTTTTAGTGACATAAACAATGCTATCAAATTTGATGTAAAAATGCAAATGAATGCCCTTTAAATAGTCAACATCTTATAAACATACCTTAATGACGCTCTTAATGAGGGTAGTATTGATAATTAATAGGTGTAATCCTCAATGTATAGGGGTAATGAGTTCGTAATAGTAATTAACTTCCAGGAATTTAAGAGTTGTTTTTGTCTAGCTAGCTTGTTCTAGACGAACCATAGTGCAGTGGACTCTTTAAGGCTGATGATAATGATGATGATGATGTATGTTTCATAAACCCCTACCTGTTCTATAAAGGGGTTGTTGCATAGTGTAGAATGATAAAGTATTTGTCATTATTTAATAGAAAATCATGCTAAAATTTTCCCTGGCCAAATTAATTTTAAATTCAAATTCAAATAACATATCAGAATTTCGATGGCAACACTGAAGACTAAGAAATCGTAATATCTGGTATGTACCTAAAGTTCATAAAACATTGTATCTTGAAATAATTATATTTCGAATTATTGAATTAGATATTAGGTTACTTCTTACTTACATTCTTATACAATGGGTATTGTAGACCGTAGGACTAAATGTATGACGTCACAGAAACGATATGGCCAATCCCAGTTGACGTTGACAAGTCACGTCCTCTAATAACGACGGGTTTCTTTTATGAGCCAATTTCGACTCACAGACCTCTGTGACGAAAGACCTCGGCAATGTCGCAAATGGTGTAAAAATCTACACAATGATCAGGTAAGTCATAACTATAAGGTATGGTAAGCTACTTTTAAGTGCGATGAAATAATAATAAACGTCATGACGTTTATTATTATTACTAATACCAAAAATATTACATTAATAAACATTAACATTATAATAATAACAGGGATAGAACTTAGAATAGGCGCTTTTAATATATCGCGATAAACCACTCTCAGGCGCGCGGAGCCGCGTTTGGAGTGAAGTCTACTGATAAAAGCAATGTTACATAAGCAGCCTGCATTACGATTGTAAAAGTACATAGAAAAATAAATAACTAAATCCCGAGAACTTTTGTAAAAAAAGAAAAAGAAATTATATAACTTATATACTTACAAATACAATTTTGTTTTCAAGGAGATCCAGGCAAATCAATCTCCACAATGGCTAGGTTAATCAATCGCCTTTAGATTCTTAGGTACAAAATTTCAAAAAACATGCTTTAGATTAGTATAGAATTGCCCTTATCATAAAACCAATGTTATATTAATAAACAATAGGACAATTATTCTTAGAGGCACAAGTAAATTAATTTTCTCAGTAAAATTTTATTAGAAAAAGGCAAATAAGTAACGTCAAATATAATTTTCTTTCTCAACGAGCAATACAAAAAGAACCGGGCCAAGCAAAATTAAACCGACCTACACTCTCTGATTGTTGACCATTTTTACACCCGGCAACATCCATTTGTGCGAAATAACAAAGTCATTGCTGTTATTTTCATAGCTTAGTGTACACAGTTGGAAACGTTTGTACGTTACCGTATTCTGACTTACAGAGTAAAATATGTAGTTCATTTTTATGGAAAATATTTAATACGTACATTTTTATATTGGAGTGTAAAATTGCAACATATTGTGTCATAAATAGTACAAACATAAACTGGCGCATAGAGGTTTGTCGCGCGTGGTGACTGTATTATGTGGTCGATGGTCGGCAACAATGATCTGTGGTCGATACCTTCTCGTTGCTCTCGCTACAATGTAAGTTTGTAACACCGCATTTGTACATTCATAATAGGAATATACAAAAGCAAATTGGGACACATTCGTTTCCGGTCATTTATTGTTAAATGAATGAATATATTTTTGCTACATGAATTCGGAGCAGTTAAAATTAATGTTGCTTAAAATTTTTTTTTGTTGTGTAATTGTCCCCTCTAGCAGAGTTTATATAGCCGTGGATGCTGCTAATATGTTGCGAGGAAACATTTCTCTTCTTTAGTGCCAAGTTTAATAATAATACATTGCAAGATCCCAACTAAATATTTTTTTCCTAGAAAGAGGTCTTATCACATTGTATAGAAAAATAAAGCTCATATTAAACTCAATCCTCCTTATTACAAAACATGAACATATATAAAACGTTTAGTCCTAAACGTACCTGCGTAAAATTAATTACAATTTTGTAAAACTATTGTCACTAAAATTATTTGATTTTTATATAGTCACGCCTGTATCCCCGAAGGGGTAGGCACAGGTGTAATATTACGTACCTAGTACATCCACATTTCGCCTCATAAGTTTGAGGTCCCAAGTTATTGGAGGCGAGCATATTGCCATTACCGGGCACTCTGCCAGACTCTGTGCTGCTACTGAAAAGTCGGAAAAGCTCAGTAACACTTTTGCCCGAGCCTGAAAAGGTCTTCTCCTTAACACTCCTAAGGAAAATCCATGCCCAATTTGAGCTTCTTTCGCCCAATAGTTTCGGCTGTGTGCAGTCTTTCAGTCAATAACGAAGAATTCTAACAACAACAACAAGTATTTTTATATCAATTATGTGTAGGTATATTATACAGATTATTGATATAAAAATACTAGTTACAATCTGTCGATTATACTTAATATTTATCCATGTAAACATTGCTATTCAGGGGAGGCTATCTAAGTAAATAGGTCAGAATCCAATAGCTTGCAAAAGCCTCTGTATTTTCCATGATATTAAACCTAAGGTAGTATACTATACTTGATCAAATAGTGTCAAACATTAGTAATTATATAACATGATAATGCCAAAAAGAATGCTAAAAGCATCCTTACAATATGTTTACTGAGTGATTTCATCACAAAAGTAATTCATAACACTATTTCTTATTAAAATATATTAGCTGATTGACTTTCATTGGTGTAAGTAGGACATAATGACTGTTACCGTCATGCCCGGATCACGCAATTATTGTTTCTTTTTGAGGTACGAAACTTTAAAAAGTATATTTTTCTCGATCAGCTTTTCATGTCAAAGTCGTCCTCCGTCCATGCACCTTTTTTTTGGTTACGGGTTGGAAAATCCTCATGGAGTCTTTCCGCCCTGGGGGAAGGCCGAAGGGGACTGGACTGTCAGACTCTTACTGACTAAAAACCAACCCGTGTTCCTCATGTACCCATGTGTCGGAGGGTCGGGTATCACCGAAGCATTCCTCGCAACCCCCCGACGGGTATTGGCCCGCCAGATGGTCAGGCGGGCCCCCAACAAAACCCCCTTGGCGGCAGATGAAGGTGTTGGGCTCCGCATAAACAACAAAAGAGTGTAACAAGAAGAAGAATTTTTACTAAGGATTGAATAATGTCAAGTTCTAAATTAGTAGTATTATTATTGGTAAATAAAATCGTACTTTCATCAGCAAATAATGATATGTCATGTTTTGTTATCGAAGGCATATCATTTATATATACTAGAAAGAATAAGGAGCCCAAAATACTTCCTTGTGGGACACCAAATCGCGTAGTTCCAGTTTTGGATGTGTAAATTTCTTCGGTCAATGATTGTTGGTTCAGCTACCGAATCTCTGTATACTGTTGTCTATTTGAGAGATATGATTTTACGAGATCATAGGCGTTACCTCTAATTCCATATTTGTACATTTTGTTTAGGAGTGTTCTATGTTCTACGTGGTCAAATGCCTTCGACAAATCCATATATAATGCTATAGCTGGTAATCCTTTATCCATTTAATAAATACTTTCAGCAAAAAATTATATATTGCTAGATTTATCGATTTGCCTTTTCTAAAACCATATTGACTGGTGGTTAAAATGTTTTGGCTTTCAAGGAACTCATATATACACTTAAACATTGCCTTTTCAACAATCTTTGCGAATACTGATATAAGTGTTATTGGCCTATAATTGTCTATATTCGTCCTATCACCTTTTTTATGCACTGGTTTTATGGTCGATATTTTAAGCTTATCTGGATAGATGCCATGTTCTATGCACAGAATAACTATGTAGCTTAATGGTTCACACATAATTTTAGCAACATCTTTAACAATTTTTGTCGTGATACCATCATAATCGACGCTGATTTTATTTTTCAACGCAAATATAATTTTATTTATGTCGTCCGGAATTGATGGCGACATAAAGATTTGTCAGAGTCATTTGTCTTCATTACGAGCCTATAAATTATTATGAGATGTTAACTTTGGGTCTTTTACAACTAAACTTGTGCGTGGGCCTTTATAAGTTTCTCAATACATAAAGTGATAAGATAATGTACAAGACTTACTTTTACACATGTTACCTAAGTGTAGATGAATAATGGATTTCTACTTATAACTTTCACACTGGGTTATTCGAGTTTCATATGGAATCTAGAAAAGTATTAATTATTTTATTTATGCTTTATTGTACACCAGAAATATAACTTAGGAGATCTTACAATATGAGCGAAGTACAAAAGGCGACCTTATCGCTTATAGCGATTTCTACCAAGCAACCTTTGGATGGAAATATTATTGGTCGGCAAATAGATGTTGTTGTAGGTGTAACAGTTATAGATAGATAATTATTTATTGTGCAAATGTTGGTACAAATTCGGTGAAAATGACAAGTGTACTACATACATATCAAATACACAAGGGCGGCCTTATCGCAAAGTGCGATCTCTTCCAGGCAACCTTAGGATGGACAGACTGAAAAGACAAAAAGCTTTGATGTGTAGTGACTAAGTATCTGATTTCTATAAATTGGTTTTATTTATTATACATACATACGCAGGCATATATGCAATATATATATGATAGGTGCTAAACATATTATAAACAAATAAATACATAATATGATACATACATATATAAACATATATATAATATTATACATAAATATAATACATATACATAAATATAATGCATATACATAGGTATTGGGAGCCACTTGAGCCTGGATCGAAATTCAGATACATGATCATATTTGCGTAAACCAAAAATGAATCTAATACAGAAGTTTTGGAGACGCTCAAGTTAATCAAGTAGGTCCTCATTAAGATCAAGATAGCTGACATCAGCATAATCGAGTATTGGGAGAAGCAAGGATTGTGCAAGCGCAATCTTGGTGTTGGTGGGAAGAAAGTTCCTCAGCCTACGTAATGACCCAGCTGAAACAAACAATTTACGGCTGGTCTCTTGTAATTGATTTCCCCATGAAAAAGTTTTGTCCAGATAAATACCAAGGTTTTTCACGTTATCTGAAATTGCTAAGATGTTACCATCGAACTCAATCTGCGGCAGCTGTGGCCAATTTATCTTGGAAATCATCCTAGAACTGCCAATTAGAATGACCTGTGTTTTTGTCGGATTCACCTTGAGGCCATAATTTTTACTCCACGCACAGATACGCGCCAAATCTAAGTTTATATTAGAAAACGCCGTTGAAATTGACTCGAGTGGTGCTTGTGAATATATCTGCAAATCATCTGCATAAAGGAGGTAAGATGAAAGTAACTGTTTGGAGATAGAATTTATGAAAATTGCGAAAAGTAACAGAGATAGCACGCCACCCTGCGGTACCCCGACAGTTGTATTACACCACGAGAAGTACGACTCATCGACACGTATACGCTGTCGGCGTCCAAACAGATAACTATGAAACCAGTCAATTACCGTTAGAGATATGTTAATAGAGCGGAGTATGGTATTATAATACATAGATCTCTAAACACATACATATATATTCATAAACTCTATTATATATCATCATGTCCGCCTAGAGACGTCCAGAGCTGGATATAGGCCTCCCCCAAGGTTCTCCACAAAGACCAATTTTGAGCCGCCCACATCCAACCGCTTCCCGCGATCTTAACCAGATCGTCGGTCCACCTCGCGGGTGGCCTACCCCTGCTGCGTCGTCGGGTATGTGGTCGCCCCTCCAGAACCCACCTGCTCCAACAGCCATCGGTTCTTCGCGCTATTTGCACTGTCCATTGCCACCTGGCTATTCGGAGAGCTATGTCGGTGACTTATACAAATACATGTACGTGGGAGACTCAGAAAGTGTTGCGTCACTAAAAAAAAATGTTCTATAAGTAGTTGCATGAGCACCTGTATACAGTGACCTCGGGAGAGAAAAGCAGGCGACGTATAACATTGTTACGAGTAAAATACGTAGGATGAAATTGAGCGAAGAATATAAGGGAATGAAATGTCTGCGTGAATAGCGTGGTACTTTAAGCGGTACCCTCACCGTAGTTAACACTGCGTCTAGAGTTGCAGGTTCGATTCCTACACGAGGCAATACTTGCTACGACGACATGGAACTGAAATGTATATTTGTTTCTTATCAAATAGTTGTGACATTATAAGCTATCATATTGCTATGATAATGATGAGGTATATTTGTGAAAATAATATAGTTACAGCAAACGATATTCGACGCATTGTTAAAACTTCTGAGAACCTAAATACAGCAGAACGTTGAAAACGTGATATGTGCGCGTCGAAATTATTAACACGTACATCAAATTGAGCGCTGAATTTCAAAAGCATTGAAATTAATGTAACTCATAAAATGAAATGGATTTCGTAAAAATATTTCCGTACAAAAATTAAATGAATGTATAAAAACATTTTCAAAGTAGGTTTAAAAACATTTCTGGAAATGAAAAATTTACCAAACATATGTATCGTGACTTGCTTATGCAATATTTTATTATGTATTTTAAATAAACTGCCAAATTTCTCATTACTAAAACAAGATCTATAAAAAGAAGTGAAACACTGAATACAAAATAGGCATGTATTTTTTTCTTAGCACGGTAATGATTCTTAGCAAATACTTTTGGAAAGTAATAAGACAAGGGTTTACAACGCGTTAAAAGATTTACACCATAAGCTGTTTATAAAATGACGTTAAATAAAGGGAATAAGTGACAAAATGTGTGATAAGTGACGGACCGCATCTGATTTAGGCCAACCTCACATTGGGCGGGCGCGTTCCTAGAGCAGGCGCCGGCGTGCGCTCGGCGTCCACTCTGTAGTACAATGAAGGCCGGGCACGAATGAAGGCAATCTTAATATGTTTTGGAAACAAAGATAAAACTATTTATACGGTTTGGAATATGGGCTGCGCGCCAGATCGTAATGTTTAACATAATTAAGTTTTTCAAATTAAATTGGAAATATGTAATAATATAATTAAATTAAATTGTTAGTTCACTATTAAGTAATCTGTGAATAACAGTGTGAGTGCACATTTGCTCAAATGTAAATGCTATGCAAATTTGTATTATATATTGTGTAACTGTTAGTTATTCCAAATAAATAAATAAATAAATGAAAGTACTCAACACAAGATCATTCGGTATCGATTCGGCATATGAACGCCGTACTACTCTCGAATCGGTCTACAGTCTATCACCAACCTGCTTACTTGGAAGCTGTGAGATCTATTAACTTATATAGCCCTTAGTCGGTTAATAAATGACGGAGTTCTTAGGTCACAAACATTAGAAACATACAATTGAATTGAGAATCTCCTTTGTAACAAAGAAATTAATTGACTAGACACAACAAAAGCAGCGATAGCAGAGAGAGAGACCGATAGACTGCTACGCAGAGGGTCTCGGGTTCGAATCCACGGCACGCACCAATGACTTTTCTAAGTTAAGTGCGTAATAATTTTTTAATTATCGCTTGCTTATCGGTGAAGGAAAACATCGTGAGGAAACCTGCATGTCTGAGAGTTCTCCATAATGTTCTCGAAAGACATGTGAAGCCTGCCAACCCGCACTTGGCCAGCGTGGTGGACTATGGCCTTACCCTTCTCATAGTGAGAAGAGGCCCGTGCCCAGCAGTGGGACAGTATGCGGCTGATGACGATAAAGTTTTTATACCAACACATTAAGTAGCATTCACGGTAACATACATTCTGTTAACCAGCGACAATTACACAGCTACTCCAATTTTAAATTTAAAGCCACATAAATTTTAACTGCTCCGAATTCATGTAGCAAAAATATATTCATTCATTTAACAATAAATGACCGGAACCGAATGTGTTCCAATTTGCTTTTGTATATTCCTAATTTCTATTATACATACAGGGTGTAAAAAGACCCTTAACGAAAACTGAAACCCCATATTGTACCAATCATTACAAACATTTTTTACTTCGGCACCATACCTGGGAAATTACCGGTTCAGGAGATATTGAGGCTCAAAGTCACGATATTTTTTTCTGATTATTCCAAAATCGTGTATTGAATGATAAAAGTCAACTTTTCTCCAAATAAACATACACAAAATTATTAATATTTCTCTAAAATAAACGGCTTTGAATTTCTCAAAACGCAATGGACGCGCAAATCAAGTTCACGCCTCACGCACACAGACGGAGTCTACCAGCTGATCTACCAAGTTCGTTGCCTTCGCACGACCACGTGATCATTTACTTCCTGCCGATCGTTCGTTAGCGCGCTCGCATACCTACTTACTAAAAATGAGTTAGAACAATTAACTGGAAAGCTATCTTTTTATGGTTATTATTTATTTATTTAGGACAACCAGTCGTTGATACATTGTAATAAATAATTAAAAAACAGAATTAATAAGATAAAACCTAAAATGTACAACATGCTAAGGTGTCACAGCAAGCACCAAAAGATAAGTACATTTAAGTAATGTTATTATCTTTTTTGCCTAATTTATAAAAAGAAGTAGGAAGCAATGTTTCTAAGGAATTGTTTAACTAATAAAATGTTTCTACTCAAAGATACGCCATCTTAAAAAAAATGTTAATTTACATCCAATTTATCATGTGTTGAACTGTTTGAGCAATAGGTCGTACCACCATGTTCTAGACGTTGTTTTGAAGAGTTGTTATGATTATTAAACCGGCTTGAATTAATTTGTTATCGAAGAAAAAAATTGCCTATTCTCGGTGCGTAGGCGTTTAGACACATTGCGCCATGTTAGTGATATAATAATCTAATACTGAGGTAGTTTTCATAATATTCCGTAATTTATTACGATTACAGCTAGTCACTCATTTTCTTATTCAAACTCTTTATTTTTTAGTCATGATTATAAATAAACGCAACTTTACTCTTCCATACAGGAAATTAAAGCTCCTACAAAAATATTAGTAGCAAAATGTTTCTACATTATTTTACAGAATGCAAAATTTTATTCAAATTTCAAGTGTAATGTGTAAAATGTCTCTATTTTTTAAACTTTAAAAATGATTTCGCTTCCCAGGTATTATTTTCACGTAGTATGACTTGACATGATGTGCAAAACGAGTAGACTTCGGCTTGGTGATGGGTCTTGTATATGTACAAATGCGGTATTACAAACTGACATTGTAGCGAGAGCGATAAGAAGGTATCGACTACAGATCGTTGTTGCCGACCATCGACCACATAATACGGTCACAACATGCGACAGACCACGCCCGTTTATTTTTGTATCTATTCATGACACAATATGCTGCCATTTTAAAAATAACATGTACATATGGGGGGATGGGCCTCGTCAGCTTTGGATGGCAACCCGTCTAGGAGAAGGAACACTCCGAAATAAAACCAATATTCAGGGAGCATACCCGAAAACAAACCCCAATCCAAGGTGTCAACCGACCCGTGCCGAGGGATTCGTGGCCAGAGGGCGAGCTGGTCGCAAACGGAGGGTGCATGTGTTGGTGGTCACAGGGCACAGCTGGGATTCCACCTTATCCCCGTAAAGGGCTCTGCGGGGACGGACATTATAAATCCCTAATGCTCGTGGGAACGCTATGAGAACTGAAAATTATATTTCTCCAGACGGCGGCGACGCGGTTCGCAACCCATCACGTCTCGTTTCCCGCGAGGGCGAAAAGCGGCCTACGGAAAGCCGGTTTGCAACATTAAATGTTGGAGGAGGAATGGATGATAAATTGAATGAAGTATGCCAGATGATGGATGATAGAAAGATTGATGTTCTATGTGTGAATGAGACAAAAAGGAAAGGTTGTCGCCCCACCAAGCATGACAGCTACACGGCTTATTGGTCTGGGGTAGACAGTACCACCAGAGCCTGCAAGGGAGTTGGTTTAATACTGTCTGCGCGACTGAATGAGTGCCTTATGGAATTTGAATGTCTAAATGCTAGACTATTGAGGATGAGAATGAAAGTAGGACTTACTCGTCTCTTTATTGTAGGGGTTTACGCCCCGGTCAATATAGTAGTGAGTATGTCACAGCAAGAACAAGACGAAAGGCAGGAATTTTGGGAGAACTTAAGAGCGATTTTGAGGAAATGTAAGGATAACGAAAGATTGATCTTGTTAGGTGATTTCAATGGATGGGTGGGAGTAAAACGAGATGGATTTGAAAGGGTTTTAGGTGGATTTGGTGATGAGAGTGTGAATGAAAATGGAAAAGTTTTGCTTGAGGTTTGTTTAAAGTGGAGCCTTTGTATGACAAACACCATGTTTGATCACAAAAGGATACACATGTTTACGCGTGAGGCTAAGAATGTTAGAAGAAGTATGATTAATTTTGTAATTGTAGATGAACGTCTGAGAAAGAATGTGTTAAATACAAGGGTGTATCGAGAAATCGGCATCCACACAGACCACTTCTTGGTGATGAGCCGGAAAAGAGGACTCTTTAAAGGATGGTGACACCGAGAACATAATGAAACTAGGGTTTAAGAAAGAATAAAAGTAGTAAATCTGCAAGAAAAAGATGTGAAAGATGAGTATAAGCGAAGACTGATAGCAAGATTTGACAGGTTCGATGGCATAAATGATATGGAAGAATTATGGCAATCTTTTAAAGAAGAGATAATATGTGTAGCGTCTGAAGTATATGTTGTGATCAAGAGAAGGAAAATACGAAAGGTTAAGAATACATGGCGGGGACAAGGATGTACAATCAGCAGTGTCAGAGAAGAAGAAAGCTTGGTTAGATTGGTTGGCTGCCAGAGCAAATGAAAGAATGGGAAAGGCAACGAGTGATGACTTAGATGAAGCAAGAAAGGAGTTTGTTAGGTCAAAAGAATTGTGAAAGAAATTGTTAAAAGGAAAAAAGAGGAAAAGAAAGATGAGTTTGATAGCAGACTATCTGAAGATTTCCGGAGAAACATAAAGTTTTTCTGGAAATCCGTTCGTGCAGTTCGAGGAAGAAATCAATCCTCAGAATACACGTCAATCAGAGACAAGAATGGAAAGATACTGAATGGTGAATCATGCGTACTGAAGAGATGGAAGGAGTATTTTGAAGGTCTATTTGAAAGAACGGCGATAGAGACATCGATCGACGAAATGAATGGTAATAATTGCAATGATGAAAGCGGCATTGGTGTGGATGAGATTATGAAGGCGTTAGGAAGTATGAAATTAGGTAAGGCTGCAGGATATTATTGGATTACAGTTGAAATGCTGAAGGCTGGACAGGGCCTTATAGTTGGTCAGCTGCAGCGCTTATTTAACTTGTGCTGGAGCACCGGCCGAGTACCTGATGACTGGGCCACAGCGGTGGTTGTGCCTCTTTATAAGGGAAAAGGCTCGCAACAAGACTGCAAGAACTATAGAGGCATTAGCCTTCTCAGCATTGTTGGCAAATTGTATGCGAAGGTACTGATTGAAAGAGTTATGGAAGTAACCGACAAGAAAATATGGGATGTACAAGCAGGATTCCGAAAGGGTATGGGGTGCACGGATCAAGTATTTTCCTTGCGGTGCATAGCCGAGAAATTCTTGGCCAAAGGTCAAAAGGTCTATTGCGCATTCGTGGATTTGGAAAAGGCTTACGATAAAGTGGTGAGGAATGAAAAGTGGTCGGTGCTGTCAATGAATGGGGTGGACAGCAGCCTCATTCGAGTTCTGAAATCCCTTTATGAAGATTCTAGAGCTTGTAAGAGGATAAATGGGTCTTACACTGATTGGTTTACCATCGAGACAGGTGTTAAACAGGGATGTGTAGCGTCGCCGTGGCTGTTCAACCTCTTCACGGACAGTTGTTTGCAAGATTTGAAAAATATTGACTGTGGATTAAGGATGAATGAGTTACTTGTCAAATGCCTCCTTTATGCTGATGATCAGGTTATACTTGCGTCTTCAGCGGAGGAGTTGTAGGAGATGGTAACAATCATGCATGGTGCGTTACAGAGGAAAGGAATGAAAGTGAATGTAAGTAAAACGAAAGTTATGGTTTTTGAAAAGGAGGAATGCGTTACGGCTTGTAATGTTATGATCAATGGACAGCGAGTGGAGCAAGTGAATGAGTTTGTATATTTAGGTAAGCTGTTTATAAGAGATGGTAAGAATGTAGAAGATATTGAAAGAAGAGTTAATGCAGGTAATAAAGGGAATGGAGCTCTGAAGGCGTTTATGAATAGCAAAAACGTGTCCAAAAAGGCACGTTTGGCTGTCCATAGAGGGGTGTTAGTACCTACTCTTATGTATGGTAGTGATAGTTGGGTATGGAGGAAGAGTCGTGAAAGTAGAATAAATGCTGTAGAAATGAGACCACTGCGAAGTATGTGTGTTGTTTCTTTGACTGACAGAGTAAAGAATTATGTGATAAGAGAGTGTTGTGAGGTAAAAGAAGATATAGTGACAAGCATCGAGAAAGGTATGCTAAGATGGTTTGGGAACGTGGAGAGGATGGATGACGAAAGACTGACCAAGCAGATATATAAGGCAAGTCTGGAAGGGACAGGACGAAGGGGATGACCTAGGCGGACGTTCTCTGACCAGATTGGAGACATCCTAAAAACAGGACAGGTTAGAAGCACCCTGAACAGAAGAGCATGCATGAGGAATCTGATGAGAGTGAATGAAGCAAGAGCGATATGTCAAGATCGTTGCAAATGGCGCTCCGTAGTCTCTGCCTACACCTCCGGGAAACAGGCGTGAGTGTATGTATGTATGTATCTATGTATATTGAATATTTTGCTATAAAAATCAACTGTATATTTTGCTCTGTAAGCCACAACGCGGTAACGTGCGAACGGTTTCAACTGTGTACACTAAGCTATGAAAATAACAGCATTGACTTTGTTATTTCGCACAAATGGGTGTTGCCGGGTGTAAAAAAAGGTAATAACAATCAGAGAGTGTACATCGGTTTAATTTAGCTTGGTCCGGTTCTTTATGTGTGGATCGTTGAGAACGAAAATTATATTTGACGTTACTCATTGTTATTTTTTTAATAAAAATCAACTGAGAATATATATTTTTTTTCTATGTGCCGTTAAGAATCGTCCTGTTGTTTAAACATGTCATTGTTTATAATAAGACGAGAGCTCTAAGAATAGCATATCTTGTATTTAACTACTGTGATAAACGCGAAAGTTTGTGAGAATAGAATGGAATGAAAAAATTTATGAACGGACGAGTGTCAGTTACTCTTTACGAAAAACCTACATAACGGATTTTAATACTACTTTGCTGTTACATATGTAGCTTATACATGAAAAAAGCACGTGGGCTAATTTTGAAACCTTTGGTCTCAATAGCCAACCTCTACGCAGGCGAAGCCTTGGTTAAAAACTAGTATTTAATGAAAAAATAACAATTTAAAAGGAATATATTTATCTGGCCATTGTGAAGATTGACACATCATTTGTGTGATTTTTACAATCAACATTGTGACCATGGAAAGGAAACCCATCCCATAACCTAACCCAACCATTATTTGACAACGTGACATATTAGCCTCAATGGGGAAAGGCCATTTCGTTTGTCGTCTTTGACCTACAATCAATTCATAGTGCATAATTGCGTTTAGAAAGAAAGAAAAGTATAAAATATAAATAAACATAAAATGCACTGAGTCATCATCATCATCAGCCTTTGATAGTCCACTGCTGGACTAGGCCTCTCCTTTGAAAGGAGGAATTGGCCTACTATACCACGCTGGCCAAGCGGGTTGGTATAGGGTTTGTATCAAGTTTTCCTTCTCTTACAGTGCTGTTCTCTGCATACTATGCTCCCTCTGTCGGCTCTTACGACACCCATGGGATGATATGGGGTGGTGACAATTCGTATTCTTAATCCGTCACTACACGGTTATCCGTCACCACACGGTGCACACCACACAAATGCACTGAGTATTGAAATAGAATAGGAAAAAAAGTGTAGTCCTTTCTTTTCACTGTCGCGATAAACTAGAAATGGACTAACATTTAAATGGCAAAGCAGTGCAATAATCATATTGTATAAGATTTCTCATGTCCACCGACCCATACTGCAGGAATCGTGGCAAATTGCAAAACAAATATAATAAAATATAATCATACTTACTTGTTTGTTTATAAACTGGCCCAGAGCGAGTATGACTTATGCGTTGAGGGATATGTACAAAGTAGTTTTATGTTTATTTGAGTAGCAAATATTTTATACTTTTAATTGAGATGCTTCCTAGAATCTATGACAAAGTGTTTGATTTAGTGGGGCTTTATTATTGTCAAAATTTCGTTTCAATGTAACCTCATACCGATTATTGTCAAATCATAACAATCGATTGCCTAATTTTCTTGTCACTACATAGTATAAAACAAAGTCTGTCTTCTGTCTGTCTGTCCGTATGTATGCTTAAATCTTAAAAACTACGCAACGGATTTTAATGCGGTTTTTTTTATATTATTATTCAAGAGGAAGTTTTATAGGTTTGTATAATTGACGCAGGCGAAGCCGCTGGCGACGTCTAGTAATTAATAAAGTATTTTTGGGTTACTCCCCATGAGCCCTGATCCCGATTCCAGACCCCGAATACGACTAATTTAATTATGTATTACTTTTTATTTTCTTATATTTGCTACTTTTGCTTCTACTACTGGCAACATAAAAATTGCTTTTATATATGTATATGTTACGAAATATCCGAAATCAACCAATTATACAGGGTGTAAAAAGACCCTTATTATAGTACCAATTATTACGATCCTTTTTTACTTCGGCACCATACCTGGGAAATTACTGGTTCAGGAGATATTGAGGCTCAAAGTCACGAATTTTTTTTCGAATTATTCCAAAATCGTGTTTAGAATGATAAATGTACACTTTCTGCCAAATAAACATAAACAACATTTTCAATATTTTCCTAAAATAAACGGCTTTAAAGTTCGCGACGCGTAGTGTATGCCTACCAGCAATCAGCTGCGAGGTCATTCCCCTCGGCCGCGCGACCACGTGATCATAAACTGCCGCCACCGCGGCGCACGGTGTAGGTAGATACGGCCGGCGTAGGTACGATGTCTGCAAGTGCGCGCTATACATTACCGGTAATAAAAGTTGTAAATTTTTTGTAGCTTAAAAAAAATTTTTGTTTTCCAGGTATTATTTTCGCGTAGTATGACTTGGCATGATGTGCAAAACGAGTAGACTTCGGCTTGGTGATGGGTCTTGTGACACCCTGTATATTTTTGATACATGAAAAATGTCCTATTTGTATTGACAAGTTTTGAAGTATAGTCCATAACGCCTTGTAATTCTCATAATTAAGTCGAATAGTGCACATGGTATTGCGTTTTACTCTTTCTTAGAAAACAGTATATTTAACAAACTCAATTGATAGAATCCTAATGAGTGCCCCAACTTTCGCCACAAAATAAAAAAAAACATCGGTGTATTTTGCTCAGAGAAGTTTTATTAACTCGCTCAAACGGATCTAACTGTTTGTATTGACTAGTGTTTGGTGAATGAAAAATGGACACTTATTTCACAAACAGTCAGAATCGGGAGTTTTCCGTGGCCTTTCATGGATCGCAATTGCTCTTTTTATGGTTCTCGGTCGGCGACAATGATAAATCGGGAACCGAATTGTTCATCCGTCACTTGACCTATTTTACGAATGAGCGCCGAAGCCTTTTATCGTAAGTCCAGCTGTAACCCTAGCTTCAGTGCCTACGTTTTCTCTTGAAGACATATTGCGAATAGTGTACGACACTGGTGTGTGAAAAGCGGCATTTTATTTGAACGAGTTTGTTTGAGTATTTAATGTTTCGTTAAACGTTTTTGAATTCAAATATACAAAAGTATTTGATGATTCAAGCCAAACCAAACTAATTTCTAAGAGATAATATTGGTTTTATAGGCACTGGATATAAGAACACGTTCATTTCAGTGTAAGTATTGAAAAAAAGCTTTTAAGCATTACAGAATTGGTATACTTAGCAACACTTAACATCTTAAGGAAAATTTAAGCTGACGAAGCAAGCAATACGTCAGCTAATTAATACAAATGTTTTCGCACTCCACTTTCAAATCACATTCGAAATTGGACGTCTCTTACAAAAATACGAGTGGACTTAGTATGGTATTATCATGGCCCTTGAGGAGATTAAGTGGGCCGGTCGGATTTGAGACGGAGGTTGTAGTGAGAGAGATCGTTCGATGTGATAGAGCACGTTGGACTATTCTGCGTACGTTGACGTACAGCCTCCGGAGCTTTAGACAGATGCCACGAGGCTTATCTCACTAGATATTGGAACAATATAACACTACTTGAAATAGTGTCGCTCTAGTATCAATTAATGAGATATCTATAATCCTGATTTATGGTCTTATATTGATTTTAGTATTATATCTTTCAGCGTTTATATAACTAGTATAGATTTACTTTTAGCTGTTTGGCTTTTTAAGATAAAATTACGCATTGCGAAAAAATTACATTTGCATTTTATAATTATTAGTAATTTATTTTTAACGACATCTCCTGCACTTAGACTTCTCAATCATACAAATAACGGACACAATGAACACCCAAACTCGAGACAACAATTCACGAATCACACAAAGTGTCATACGAGGATCGAATCTACAACATTCGCCGCAATGTAAAGCGGCGGAGCGGCCGCTTAAACAACTACGAGTATGCCACAATTGCCAACGTGCAGACGTGATTGATGAGTTTATGATTTAGCTTAAAGTTGAAATTCATTACAAAACTGTTGAATGAAACAGTTGACTACCTCCGTGGTCCAGTGGATAGCGTACGTGACTGCTGATCGGAGATCCCGGATTCAATTTCCGGGTCGGGCAAAAGTGTCTGGGTTTTTCCGAATTCTCAGTAGCAGCACGGAGTCTGTTGAAGTGCCCGGTAACGGCAATAGGCTCGCCATTATTAGGTGGGACCTAAGAATTCATGTCGAAATGTTACACCTATGTCTACCCCTTCGGGGATACACGCGTGAGTCTATTAAAAAAACATGTCATTGGTGGTGTCTGATGGTTTCATTACTGTGTACGTGCGTGTAATATTCACACGAGATATGAAAGTTGTATTTTTAATTTATCTTAATATATAAAATCCTTGCGTTACTGACTGACTGACAGACACGCTACAGCCGAAACTATTGGACGCAGGAAGCTGAAATTTGGCATGTATGTTCCTTGGGGACCGTAGGGGTGCACTAAGAAGGGATTTCCCGAAATTCCCACAGGATCGGCCAAAACGGGTAAATTTAAAAAAATGCATGCGTAGCTGCTGGCGTCCTCTAGTTATCAATAAATTACACGATATAAACCCATTACATAAATATAAGTATGTGTACAAATCGCGAAACTTTGGCAATATTTATGATACGATAGTTATTCTATATTTACATATCAAGAGAACAAATCAAACCTAATGTGCTTATTAAGTCATTCAGAAGTTGCTCTCCTACTATACTTATATAGTCGAGGAGCTATTCCTATTTTGAGGTCAATTATCCGTCTGGCCTCAGGCTGATTACTATCGGTAGCTCGGAGTGACCATCCATGAACTAGTCCAACTAGTTCGGATTACCGCAATCTAGAGTTGGAACAATTGTTAGAAATTTTAGGCTTCAGACAGGCAATTTAATGTTTTCTTCAAAGGGCAGCGTTTTCTCATGTGATGTTAGTTCAATTAACCATTTGATCTTGACAGTTTATTTGAGTCAAAGTAATGTGGGACATGACGTGCGTTAATCAACTTAAATTAAAGTATTTCAGGTCCATCGTAACCGCTACGCATCACGCAAAATGTTTTTGAACTGCTAATACAAGTTCATGATTTTGTTAAGCTATATGAGTAAATTGCAAATGAAAATGTAAACTAATTAGTATGCTCTATATCAGATTTCGATAACGGGTCTTTGGCAAAGCGGATTTGCGAGGTTAAGCACATGTTTTCTCCGGTTTACGGGCACGACGGGTGGGCTTGCATGCATCAGAAAGAAAAGATATCGATTCAGGCTGTCATCGATAAGAAAGAAACTGTTTTGGCATGGAGTTAGTGCGCTTCAATAACCGACACTGGTTATAAGCATACGGATACAATCTTAATATATAAAATCCTTGCGTTACTGACTGACTGACAGACAAGCTACAGCCAAAACTACTGAGCGCAGGAAGCTGAAATTTGGCATGTATGTTTCTTGGGGACCGTAGAGGTGCGCTAAGAAGGTATTTCCCGAAATACCCACGGGATCGGTCAAAACAGATCAATTTAAAAAAATGTGCAGGCGTAGCTGCTGGCGTCCTCTAGTATATCACTATGAGGAAACAATACGAGGAGGAACAAATACTGTGACATAATTTGGTTAGAGCTTTTCGGTCCCCGGGCACGAAAGCTTAAGGTTTGGGTCGCGACAACGCTAGAATGATTTCCTTCTATACTTACGCTGGTTAGTAGTCGCTCGAATGCAATCGCTATCTTGAGATGTTCTTAGTTCACAGTATTGTTGTTATTTATAAGACAAACAAACAATACACCGTATTAAGGTTTGAGGGTTTTTATTCTATCAGTTGCAAACAAGAAGAACTAGAATGAAAGAAGCTGTTTTGTGCAGTTTAAGCATTACAAATATTTTTGAACAATATTAATAGCGATAAGGCTGCCTTTTTTTTGTTTGTTATATCATTCATTTTTAATATCTATAATAGTGTACAATCAAATATAAAGTAAACAAATAATAGATCATCCCATTTTGTGACCGTTCGTTCGAAAACCAGAGGTTATATTCTGGTTAGCCACGTATAGTAAACTGTATAGCTATTGGTCAAAACCGAACTGTATTTATTACAAATTTACTTTATTTAGTACTAAGCTACGTATCGCACAGCACAAACTAATATAACATGGTTGCGATCTGGCTGTTTGTATAGGTTTATGATTTGTGTTTGGCGATATACGATAAACTAGGTATGCTGGTTTATGTTGATAGTTTTGTGAATATAACGTGAGTAATAGATGGTTTAAGGGTTGATAGAGTTTCGGTACTGAAAAGCTAAGCAACAAGAATACGTGGGTCAGGGGACGCATAGCGTGGGTTTATTAAAGTCGCACATATCGTGGATATTATGTAAATGTAATTAAGCCTAAAGGTGAGTACGCACATTAAACAATAAAGATGAAAGTTAATGATTGTGTTTAATATTATTCTAATTTTCTTAGCAAGGTTATAACCAAAAGCGTAAATGTTAATGTTTTAATAAGAAATATTGTCTATGATAGTTAAATCGAGAATATCAGTTTGGTAACATTTTATTTTGTCTATTGCAATTTTTTGACTCTGGTCACACTGTGAGATGACAAATCATTCTCATTCTTGCTTCCGGATTTATTTTTTGTGCACGCCGTTTTGCTTGTCGCGTGATTTGTAGAATTGAAGTAAATTTGGTAAAACCCTTGTGAATTGTCGCTATTTGATCTGTCCGGCATCGGTTTAGTAAGCCCTTGATAAATTTGTGATAAAATTATATTGAACATCTCTTTGTTTTTGCCTTGAAAAATTAACACGTTGTCGTCTCGTAAAATATCGCCTTTTGAAAAGCACATGTTAAACCAGCTTCACGAATTGTATTGTGTAATAGTCTTGTCATCATCATTATCTGATGATGATGATGATGACAAGACTATTAGTCCTAGTCCAGCAGTGGACTGTTAAAGGCTGATGCCTTTAACAGTCCACTGCTGGACTAGGCCTCTCCTTTAAAAGGAGGAATTGGCATACTATACCTCGCTGGCCAAACGGGTTGGTATAGGGTTTGTATCAAGTTTTCCTTCTCTTACAGTGCTGTTCTCTGCATAATATGCTCCCTCTGTCGGCTCTTACGACACCCATGGTATGATATGGGGTGGTGACATTCCGTATTCTTAATCCGTCACCACACGGAATAAATAGTCTGTTGGTAACTGACCGTCACCTTAAAAATTCACAAGCTGGTTGTAATGCTCTGTTGGCCATTTTGCAACGCGAGTTTTGAATTTTGTCTTCCCGAAGAATTATTCGAAGTGTAGTCTCAAGGATTCTACCATGCAGCCCTTTATGGGAGACTTACCGGCAGATCGCGTAAAAAAGAGCAGAACGTTTGACGGTGTTGGTACGAACTTCGCTGCTCCCTTTTTGGTGAAAACTTCAACACTTCGAAACAGCAAGACTGTTAAGGCCTACTTGTGTGTCTTCGTTTGCCTCTCCACACGGGCCGTATACTTAGAACTGGTCTCCTCGCTTAGGACCGAGGCGTTTGTAGCCACATTTTATATATATGTATCCCACAGAGGGCTGCCTTCCTTGATCCGTTCTGATTGCGGCACTAACTTCAAGGGCACTTATAATTATTTGAATGACGTAGTTAATTTCCTTGTCGTGGGATAAATTGGTTGTTTTCCCCACCAAATTGTCCACACTGGGGTGGTATATTTGAGGCTGCTGTAAAATCGGCCAAGACACACTTGGTGAATCAGTCCTTACATTTTCGGAACTCGCAACTGTGTTTTGTAAGATTGAGGCCGTTTTGAACTCTAGGCCATTGTGCCCGATCTCCTCAGATCCGAATGATTTGGAAGCCGTTACGCCGGGCCATTTTTTGATTGGTCGCCCACTTGTCGCCTTGCCTGAGTACCCCTATATTGATACGAGACCTAAACGTCTCTCGCGTTATGAATTAGTACGCCAGATTACTCAGAGCTTTTGGAAACGCTGGAATTTGGAATATTTGCACATACTCCAGCAACACGTTAAGTGGACAGACAAGACCGATCCACCCAAGATTGGAGACCTCGTTTTAATCAAGGAGGCTAACCTTCCGCCACTCAGATGGCGCAGGGGGCGTTTCTTCGTTTAGTAACTGGGGCTGATGGAGTTCCCCGATTTGCTGAGGTCTTGGTGGATGGTTCGATTCTGAGGAGAGCGGTTGCAACGTTGTCACGTCTGCCAACCGATTAGTGGACCGGTAGGCCGGTCCGGGGCGGGTGGATGTTTGAAATAGAAATATTGTCTATGATAATTAAATCGAGACTATCAGTTTAGTAACATTTTTAGTAACATTTTAGTAACAATCAGCGGGGTTGAGCTCACCTGGCACGTGTCTCCAAACAAGTGTGACTTCGGATTGCAATTTTTGAACTCTGGTCACACTGTGAGATGACAAATCATTCTCATTCTTGCTTCCGGAATTATTTATTTTTGTGCACGCAGTTTTGCTTGTCGCGTGATTTGTAGAACTGTAGTAAATTTGGTAAAACCCTTGTGAATTTCCGCTATTTTATCTGCCCGGCATCGGTTTAGTAAACCCTTAATAAATTAGTGATATATATTGAACATTTCTCTTTGTTCTTGCCTTGGAAAATTAACTGCCTCGTTGGTCTCGCGGCATAAATGTGCGCGTGGGATTGGGAGGTCTCGGGTTCGATTCCCGGGTCGGACAAATTGTTATTGGGTTTTTCCGTTTGGAAATTCTCAGTAGCAACACGGAGTCTGGTAATGTGCCCGGTACGGCAATAGGCTCGCCCCCTATTACGTGGGACCTAAAAATTCATGGCGAAATGTGGGTGTTATATTACACCTCTGCCTACCCCTTCGGGGATACAGGTGTGAGTCTATAAAAAAATTTTATAAAAAATTAACACGTCGCGTTGTCGTCTCGTAAAATATCGCCTTTTGAAAAGCACATGTTAAACCAGCTTCGCGAATTGTATTGTGTAATGGTCTTGTAAATGCTTGTAATTGCCGCCTTTGACCTCTCCGGCAAGTTTGTGATAGAATTTGTTATACATATTAAACTTTTGCAAAATTTGTGTGTCAACGTGCCTCGTGTCCTCGTGTCCTGAAGACATCGTTTGGAGGTTTGGTAAGGCTAAGTAGATAATTCACCAGCTAATATTGGCCAATTTTAGTCCTGTGTGTGTGTCTTACTTAGTTCCATTCCTGACATCAGTGAAGATACCAGGTAAATCTACATTGTAATTTCACTGCTGAAAATCTCAGTAAAATATGTTCGACTCTTGTCTTCCTTAGAACAACTGGATGAATGCAATCACACTTCCATTGCCCTTTGCAAACAATTCCCAGTTTGTCTAGGCAAATTCTGAACAGTTAAGTAACTTTTTCTTATTCCTCTGTTTCAACGGATAATCGTCGGGTCGATTCCCGGGCCGGGCAAGTGTTACTGAGTTTTCCGAATTCTCAGTAGCAGCACGAAAACTGGCAATGTGCCCAGTGACGGTATAGGCTTGCCCGCTACGTAGGGTCTAAAATTCATAACATGGAAATGTGGGTGTAACACACCTCTGCCTTCGCTTTCGGGGACACAGGTGAGAAACTATAAAAAAATATTATATGCACAAAGAGCTTAGAAGACGTCTTTGTGACTCAAAACCACTTTTAATATAGTAAAATGTAGGTACATACCTACATGATTATGAATGAAATACATTTCAATCATTTCTATATTTAGAACCAGTCCAGAAAATTTCAAACAAGTGAAGAGTAAAAGGTAAAATCGTATTATAGTAACTTTCAAGAAAAGGATGTTCCTTTTAATTTGTGCTGTCCTGGATTAATGGTGGGCTTTTGTGTCGACCATGTTACGGCTTGTAATCCACTCAGTTGATGTTAATAAACAGAATAATCGAATATTAGAAGTGCTTATTAAAGAAAATATTATTGTTATAATTGTTCGGTTTATTTTTACACGAAAAATATAATTTTCTGTTAAAAATAATAACATGTTATTTGTTTATTTGTTTAATGAGTATACCGCCAGGCACGCAACATAAAGAAAAAATAAAGTCTTGTTGGCCAATTTAGCTCGAGTTTGAAAGTTGCTGCGTTGCATCCCTAATCTTTATGCTCGTTGTCACATACATCTATGGTAGTGACTTTTTGCCAGAGCTTCAAATATCCTGGTTAGTCAACTTTACAGCAATGTTGTTTATGTTACGGAGGTGAAGGAGGAGTTGCCAAAACTGATATTGAGTCAAATCTAGATGAAACAACAATCAATATCTGGTCTCCTTGGTTTAAATTTAGTATGCAATGGCAATAGTAGCAGGTTGGTTATCGGTGTTGTACTAAATATGTATCATCATCATATCAGCTGAAATAGGTCCGCTGCTAGACATAGGCCTCCTAAGGCTCTCCACTTGGACCGATATTGAGGCAGCGGTCCACCTTACGGGAGGCCTGCCTTTGCTTCGACGTCCAAAAAATTAATATATTTAATGTTAATTTGTAAGAAAATTTTAATTTAATTCAAGTTAGAACTATTCTTTACTATTTGTTTACACTTCCAACAAAATGAATTAATAATTATAATGATATTACTACCACATTCGCACAACACCATCTAGTCCCAAACTTAGCAGAGCATGTATAGTACAAGCTCTGCTTAGTGTACTAGCTAATGGATAAACGTAGCGATACATACCTGAACATAGAAATCCGTCTTTAGAAAAGTAATGAAATAATAGGTCATATAAATATTTAGCATAAATGTCTGGAAAACTTTGGTAAAAAGAAAATCTATTTGTATCCTTACAAAATACTTCATCTTTGATCTTTAGCTGTTAGAAAACATAGACGGTCAATAAAAACGAGCCAATAACAGCAATTTTAAGGGGTCCCGTATTTTAGAGTAGCCGATATCTATATTACAGTAAAAACTATAAAAGGCCAATATTACGCGTCATGAATTAACGGCCATACAAAATTTGCGTAACGATTCGGATCTACTGGTGCTGCCTGTCGACAAAGGCAATGCTACTGTGGTCGTCGACACCGTAGCGTATGACAACAAAATGACAGTTAGCGAGTGATTCCATCACATATAAGAAAGTTGGCTATAACCCGACCACCAGGGTTACCAACAAACTGACTATAATATTACAAAGCCTCCATAACCCGGAACTGGCAACACAGCTCAGACCGCACAACCCGTCTCCACCGAAAATATACGGGTTGCCTAAAATACACAAACCCGGTTGGCCACTACGACCCACTGTCAGCTAGATAGACGCGCCGACATACAAACTGTCGTGACATCTGGCAACAGTACTTCAACCCTTCACCGGTAAGACGAGCAGCTTCATCAGGGACTCGAAACTTTTCGTCGACTTGCTGTCAGGAGTAAAGCTCAAGGAAACAGAGATTATGGTTACCTTCGATGTTACATCCTTGTTTACTAATGTACCAGTGGAAGAGAGCATACACATTATTAGCACCCTATTGCAAGGCACCGATGTACCCACTGCATACATTGACGCTATAAAATTCTGTCTCGAAAGCGGCTATTTCCTGTGGAGAGTAGCATACTATTTGCAGCTGGATGGAGTGGTTATGGGGTCCCCTCTCGCACCGGTGGTGGCCAATGTTTTCATGGAGTGGTTCGAAGAGCGAACGCTTAACACACCCTTGAAACCGCGATATTGGTGGCGATACGTGAACGACATCTTTCCTATCATCAACCTCTCATCTCTCTGCTGGATCTCACAACTCACCTCAACTCCATACATTCAAAAATACAGTGCACGGTTAAAGAAGAAAAGGATGGAGCACTACCGCTTCAAGACGTATTGATCATACATGACCTGGATGGTCATCTACACACACCGTATATCGGAAGCCAACATACACGGACAGATATCTACACGCCAGCTCTCATCATCTCCCATCCCAACTGTCTTCGGTGCCAAGGTCACTGATTAATCGGGCTCTCAATATCTGCGATCCATAGTACATGGATAGTGCATTGAGTCACCTACGACGAGTGCTAGAGAGCAACGGCTTTCGGTGGCGACAATGTATGCGAGTTGCTAGTACGAACAGCCGCCGTCGTCCATTTGGAGCGGTACGGACCCCCGCATTCCTACCGTATATTCGGGGGATAACCGACAAGATTGGACACCTGTTACGCCGAAGGTATAGCATCAGGACAATCTTCCGCCCATCTGGGCAGCTAAGACAGCTACTGCGCTCCCCAAAAGACCGAGACCTACTAGATGTTCCCGGCGTTTACACGATCCAGTGTGACTGTGGCCTGAGCTACGTAGGCGAGACTCGTCGCAACATTACACGGGTAAGGAAACATATCAGAAGCGTCAAGAGCATGGACAGCAACAGGTCGGCGGTCGCCGAACATGGCTCTGAAACAGACACGGCTCACTACATACGTTTCAATAAGGCCACCGTACTAGCGAGGCAGAAATACTTCATACCGCGGAAAGTACGGGCCATCGAGATCAGCCGTCGTCCCAATTTCAACCGAGATAGTGGCTGGGGACTGTCTCCTGCCTGGAGATCGGACTTAAAACTGACTACACATCTTGATAAATAAATAAATAATAATCAAAATGGTTTATTAATTTCTCTCTCACACAGAATAGTCACACAGTAATAGTACAATAATCACACAACAATCAGGTCTTAAATTAAGTGTTACATAATCAAGTAGGTAAACCTGTGTGTGAGACTGGTATCTGAACTCCTAGTTCAGATACCAGTCCTGTATGACCTGTATGACAGATCACCAGTCTCTCCTAACTACTAGTTAGTTCTATCCGCACTGTCGGTACTTCGACACACTACACTTATGACATCTACAAACTGATGAGTTGTGTTACTGGGGCGTTGTTTGCATTTGTTGATAACTGGGTTCCAAGTGGTCGATAGTCTGTATCTGTGTCGATAGATGTCGAAGTACCGACAGTGCGGATAAAACTAAAAATATCAAAAATACAAAACAAGTGAGGGTAGCTGCCGAAACCCGCGCTTCACAAGGACGGCGCATAGCTGACATCAGTCCCTCCGCGACCACAACCGTTGCAAGCCGGTAGAAACGTAGGAGAATAACAGACGTATTAATGCCTTGAAATAAATAAATTATCGTGACTAAGACCCGCTAAATCATATTGTATGATGTATACAAATCGCGAAAGTTTAAAATCGATTATAACATGGTCTTTCAACATGATTGATATTAGTCATAAAAGTGATTAACTAAATAATCGAATATACCTACTGTTTTACGAGAACAAAACTAAGTAAACATATTACTTTATAATAAATGTCATCGTTTGTGTTTAAGTAGGGATTTTTCTGCCAGATGACAAAAAACATGGCACAATTAACCATTTTTGTTATCAAAAGCCAGAGATCGACTAGTTTTTTACCATTGCCATCTATGGGACTATGTTTTTATTTTTTGTTTATTTTGGTGCTAGATAATGTTATATACAATCTTCGAAAAAAGATTCGTATTCTATATACAACGCTTCAAATAAACAAAAATAATTCAAGTAAAAATCTTATAAAGTAATGGCTCAAAAGACTTAGCTCCAAGTCAAACAAAATTACATTAAGTATTTGAGTCAAACAGTTAATTGATGTCAATTAAATATAAAAACACATGAGAAGATAGTACAACATATAACCTGTTCGACCTTTGGAAAACTAATAGCAATGATGTAAACGATAAAATGTATAAACAATACCAGTAGGCAATTATCATATTATCTTGTTTAACGTCCAATAACTTTTCAATCAGTTCGACATTAATACTAGATATCATAAAAATACTGTTAATAAGTTATCGTATGACATAGAGCTGCAATTTGGGCATTGCATGGCATTGACACAACCGTCAACACACAGACAACCGTCGTCGAGCGTGGACGTGCTTGCGCGGCTACGCGCCTATTCAATAGTAATTATTTAATAAATGTAGTTCGCGGCTATAGACGTTACACAATACTGTAGCTATGAGTTGTTCACAGCAACTCATAGCCAACGAGGTGTTGGCATTCATACGACATGCCATCGACACCATGGGCGAGGTCAGCATTCTGCAGATCTGCAAGTGCAACTTTAAAGAAGAAGATATTAGTGCTGGTAAGAAGCTGCTATATCAGACGCTAAACAAGTTGGACCAGATGCCGTCTCGGCGAAGAGATAGCACGGAGAAGAGCGTCCAGGACATCATCACTTTATTAAAGGTGACTGATCCGTACGACGTTCCTGCTTTCGTGGCGAAAGATCTTCATAAGCTGCTGCCCGTCACTTACGACCACGTCAATGTAACCAGGCTGTTGAAAGTCATAACATCCCTGAAATCCAGCCTGGCTGAAGTACAATGTAAGTTGGAGAAACCGGATAACACCATTACTGAACTACGTGCAGAGGTAGTGTCATTACGAAACACTATGTCTGCAAGAAGGTCATCGCATGCGTCAAACGTCAACACACGATGCGGGGCTCAAAATGCATCTGTCTGCAGTTTCGAGTCAGCAAATTTACTTGCTTCACCTATCGCTGCGAGTAATGCAAGCGGTGTAACGTGTGCTGTGGATGACCTCGGGTCGTCGACACCAGTCAAGGTTTTGTCGCATTTAGGTGCGTCAAGCCCTAAGCGCGACTATGCAGCTGTTACCGCCGAAAGCAAAACGCCGGTAAATCGGCAGCATAAAAAAGGGGTTAACCTAAGGTAACCTAACCTATATAGACCATATATTATTATTATTATTGATGACTTTCACCTCCATACTAATATGGGCATGGTCCTTATTATATTAAGTTGAAACAAGCTTTTGTGCTATATGTATGTATATGTGTGCTAACCCTACGACAATGCTGAAATATCATCTTGGGATCAGAGACAGCTGATAAGCTAGTAACTCTGATAGCTGTGTATAAAAATACTTAAAAAGCTGTCAAAACTGTTTTCGTTAAACCTATTACGCTCCGTCTTATTGTTGTTTTAAAAATAAACGAGTTGTTGTTTCGTGAATCTGCGGTTGTGAAGTTGTGGACAGTGACACAATTAAGGACTAATAGTGTTTGCAGTGTATTTCGTTAGTTAAATTCTATTTAAACTTAAATTTAAATCTTTACATCTAAAGGACTTAAAAACTACCCTTACTCTATAAAATATAAAGGTGAACTGAGGTTCCAGACAGTGTTGGTAATCGCTGGTGTATGTGGTCTTGGTGCGGTGCTAGTTACTGAATATTTCAAAACTCGCGCGCTGATAAATGCCGCGAGAGCCTTAAAAGAAGCCTTTTTCACGGAACTAAGCACAGCGCCATCTCTGTGTCCGTGTTTGATCTATTAGATACATTGCCTGTGTTGTTTCCATCAATTAAGATTGTGACAGAAGCGCCATCTTTGGCTTGTCTTGCGAATTACATAGAATACAATCAATCAGTAAACAATCATGTCAAGGAGTTGTGGGCGTTGTCGTCGCTTTCTGTCGCCGACTGAGTCTGCGAGATGTCGCCACTGTGACGTATATTTTCACCTAAGATGTGTTTCCCTGCCTCCTGCCGGTACCGTTTCTCCATCCTGGCAATGCCCGGGCTGTATCAAGTCTAAGACAGCCAAGAAAAAGACTGACTTACCGGCTGCCAGCAAGCAGCCTGAGGACCCGTTAAGCATCAACTCGCCAACGAACTCATCGTTCGAGTCCACCCAGGAGCTGACACTTGATATTAATGAAGAGCTTAAAATTTTCAGAGATCATTTACGTTCTGTAAACAGAGATCTGCAAGCATTTAGAGACGAGCTAGCGGATATTAAAGTAAATATAATAAAATACCAACAAAAAGTCGATACTCTAGAGGAGAGGGTCAGTAAGCTTGAACAGAAGCAACCTCCTCAAAATGAAGACGTTGACGAAGTGATCGCTCAGCTCAGACATGGCCTGCGCGAGCGTGACCAGCAGCTGCTTGCTAACGACATCGATATAGCCAACTTTCCGGAGGTGAGCGGGGAGAACCCCGTCCATGTCGTAATGCAGATAGCTGCGAAGATCGGGTTGAGCCTTGAAGAACAGGATATAGATTGCGCGCAACGGATTGGCGGTCGGCATATCGTGGCGACGGACGCTGCGGGTCCCGAGGAGCGTCCACGCCACATAACGGTACGCTTCACGACGCGAGCAAAGCGAGATGCAATGCTGCAAAGCGCCAGAGTTCGTCGAGGAGTGACGTCGGCCGACATGGCCCCAGGAGCGCCTAGGCGCTTTTACATCAACGAGCGGCTCACCAAAGAGAACCGTCACTTGTTTCGGTTGGCGCGTGAGGCCGGCCAGCGCTCAGGATGGAAGTTCGTATGGGTCAAACGTGGCCGTATCTTTGCACGAAACAAGCCTGGAGACAAAGTATGCTCGATTAAAAAAGAATCGGACATTGAACAGGTTTTTAGTTCTAGCTCCACATAGTTATTTTTTTAAATTAATAGTATTATTAAGTTTTAGATTTAGTAAAGACGGGAAGTCTTATTGTAAGAATAGCATAACTAAGGATACAGGTTGTAATAGTGGGTTAAATTATTATAATATGACTATCACTATGTATATTTATTATTTATACAAATTATTTATTTATTTATATATAAGATTAACTAATAATCATATATTTATTTTATTCATGCTTCTATATTGCACAGCGTATGTATATAAATGCATCACAATCATACACTACTTACATATAATAATAACACAGCATAATATTTACAAAACTGTATCTACAAATGGTATAATAATATATGAACATCGTGGCTTTAAAAAATTTACATTAATAAGTATACACAGGACAGTAAAAATATTTAATTATAAAAATGACAAGAAGTAAATACTTGAAGGTGGGTTTATTTAATGCCGGCTCATTGGGAACACGGCATGATGAATTTTTGTTAGCCATGGATGAACTAGCAGTAGACATCATGGCAATCAATGAAACATGGCTACGGGAAGGAGAGGATGGGCGTGCGCCGACACTTTCAAACTACCGCCTGCGTCACGTACCTCGACCCTCGAATGTGCGGGGAGACCGGGGCGGTGGCGTTGGCTTCTATGTGCGCCGTGACCTCAAAGTTCGAACCATGGCACACCCAGTCGCACCGAATGTCGAGCAAATGTGGCTCAAACTCACGATTAACTCGCAAATTTTGATCATTGGCACAGCATATAGACCACCTAGGCTAGACATGAACACCTTTCTGGATGCAATTACTGACTCCTTAACATCATTTAACAAAGCCGACAAAACCGTACTTCTTGGCGACTTTAACTCAAATTGGCTCATCAGTAATGATAATAATACTATCTTACAAAAAAATTTTTTACAGAGTATCAGTCTTGATCAGGTGATCCAGCAGCCAACTCATTTCACCGATCACGGTGAGACCCTAATCGATGTTGTATGCACTGATGCACATATTAACAACATTTCAGTCCAACATAAACCTGAATTAGGTCATCATGCCATCATATCTGTGACATTGCAAATTAAAATTAACAAGCCTACCCCACAGTGGATCAACTATAGGCCGTTAATGCACATAATGCCAAATTTTTTTGAGGCTGACCTCAACAAATTAGATTGGGCTTATATAACTGTCCAGGAAAATGTGAGTGACATGGTATCATTATTTAACACCTTTATCACAACTCTATTTGATATACATGCACTAACAACCAGTATTTTAATTAACTCGTCCGTGGATTACATATACAATAAAAGAAATCGACTGCAGCAATTAACATAGTCGGTACTACATTTTGGCCAGTTTTGTTTTATTGCATTAGAAGTCCTAGAATGCCTATAACTTGAACCTCACGAAGTATAAAACTTCAAAAACTATGTTTTCTGTATTTTTCATCTTGAAAAACGTCGGATGTTTTTGTGACACTCGACTAACAATGTAGGTAGTTATGTTACGACGCTCTTACCGGGGCGCGCAGGGGTTGAGGCGACTCATGCGCCGCGCGGATCTGCCAGTTCCCACATAGTTAGCGGGAAAAGCGCACCCTAGTCATTTCCCCGATCAACTCGACCGTTTTAATGGAATTAGTACAATTTTGTTAATTTTATTGATGTCTCGATCTAGACGTACGATAGACTAAGTTCAACGACATGATCCGTCTAAAGAAATTATATTAAAAACAAATTTAAACGACACCGGAGTTCAAAAACGGTTCGGCCAGAAGAGAAACAGTAAGTTTAAAATATTTTTTTACATTTTTCTTAAATCTATAATAGATAATGAGTTATATTTGTACTTTCATTATTTTTAATCATACTTTTCTAACAAAATAAAAAAATATATATATTTTGCGGTTAATAATGTAGTATGTGCCAGATCCTACAATAATAATGGACTCGCATTTAATTTTTTGGGTCGGATGTAGCATATCCTACAATATTACTGGTTGGTTTATAAATAGCGTTTGTCATATGTGGTAATACCGACTTTGTTCGTTGTTTATATTGTAAAAATTAATATCGGATATGGTACTACCGACATTGTTTTTCGTAAACCATATAATTTTTAAATTGGATGTGGTAAAACCGACTTTATTATTCGAATATACGTCGTAATGTTTGAGTCGTATATGTCATACCTATAATATTTTCCAATATGTTCTAAAGATTTTTCGTGTATTATTCTTTGACTTTCTAGCTGTTTGATGCTTCTTTTTGCGTTATTAGTATGTTGTACACTCTATTCGAGGTTCTGTTGTAGTTGTTTGAGCGTAATTAATACACAAACATCCAAGCATGTAATTCTTATGAACTTTCGGATTTCTAATATTATTAGGAGAGATGAAGACGATGTGCATTCTACACTCTTATATTTTTTTGGTATTTTTAGGAGAAAAATCCCCACTTCCTGAGGAATTTAAGAAGATCTTATACAATTACAGGACCTACTAGGAGATGTGTTTACCGATAGCTCCTTGAACCGAACAGAAGATATTCCTCATGGTATAGATCATAAAACATCAGGATCAACCACTCCGGCAATATTGACTTTGACGTCTAATGTAACCCTAGATCTTCCAAACATTCCTGCACCTATTGTCTCCTATAGTTTCACCATGTCTATTCTGGGGAGGCTGACTAAATGAACAGTAAAATTTAAATGAAGTATTATGCTTGAGTATTATTATGTACAGTAAATATGTACAAGTGATATAGAAGCGGTAACAGTTGCAGCACCATGTACAACGTAAATTATGCGTAGTATGCCAAATCTGGCGATGAAAAAGAGTGACCGTGAGTTTTATTGCCCATTCTTTCTCATGGTTCTACGCCCTTTCTTTGCGAACGTGTCAGTAAATGTACCTAAATGTAGAGTCTTTAAGTAATTATTTTATAAATTTATTATTTTGACGTTCATAAGCGTCACACTGTGACCCAAATGAATAAAGGATTTTGACTTTGACTTAGTACGTCTCCAGTAGAGGCATCAAACATCACAGAAACTGATCCTTATAATAGACAGATGGCGTACACGGTATTCACGATGTTTTAGAATGTAACATAATTATGACATCACCTATTTCACCACACAGCTAAAATTGTGAAAATCAGTTTTGCACTTATTGTGTCGATTGCATATTAGCCCAGGTTGATTATGGGAACATAGGAACACCATCGGGTTATTCGGATGTTTCCATAAAGGTACCTACACCATCTTCTGCAGCCAGTTTCAGAACAAAACCTTTTAAAACTGATAAGGGAAAGAAACGACCCATCCATATTACGATGATGGTATTTGGCTCCTCATCAAAATCGTACTTGTACTCTATACGATCAAACTGTTCTGCATTAACTTTGATCTCTCTTACAGTACAGTGGTCTACATAATATAACCTTTTGATTCGCCGTAATTTTGGTCCAGTTTTTTTTTTGGCTTGCAGGATTTTTGAATTGAAGACCTCCTCTTGTTTTATCACCTTTATACGTAAGGGCTGCCTTTGGATTTAGCCCATAAAGCTTACCAGTACCATACTTCGGGCAATCAAATTGACTTATGGCGACAAGCTCGCTCGATTGTAGAGTGTTAGCGAAACCAACAACGTTTGGCAAACGAATTTGATTTGAAAAGGGCCTATGACGGACATTTACACAAAACACTTATGGCAAAGATTTGACCGATCTCTGCAGAACGAGAATTATACCCGATCGCTTTCATACATTTTATTTTAACTTACCTAAAACTGATGCCGCCAATTGGTTTAATACCCAAGATGATGATGATGATTTGGTATTGTGACTCAACTTTGACTGTGATTCAACTGAGATAGAAGATGATGTATTTCGAAGAATTTATGTTATATTCATTCATTATACTGTTTTAATTTAGTATTTTTATTTTGTTTAGTAAAATTACCTACCTATGTCATAATTATCTACATTTTTAGATTTTATCGTTGATTATTTCTTTTTTTTAAGAAAGACTTTAGAAGTTCCCTGTTTAAGTTAGGTTTGATAATTGCTTATTTAGTTGTGTTTGTTTTTTATAAGTGAGATGCACGAAAAGTCCTTCAATATGCGTTTTGATAATTCCTTTTCTTTATTTCGGTACCTAATTCAGACTTAGAAGTACTTAATTGTCAAGTAAACTGAAATATAATTGAAAAATAAATTTGTTTTCATTCCTACATCACAATCCTAGGTATTTATGGAATAATAATACCCTGGGTAGGTACACTCAAGTTCTGTTGGCAATATCAGCCCGGCCAGTTAGAAATTAACAAGGTATATGTGGCTTAAGGGTTGCTGTGTGTACTTCATACAGCAGACGTATTTTGTGACGAACAAGATATGAAATATTTTCAAAATTTAGAACCTGACTTACAGCAGATGTTTAATTAAAAATAGTATCTTGATGTAGTATCTACGTGATAGTGAGTTGACAGGGTGCAGTTAACAATGTAGGTTATCCCACTTCCAACATAGTCGATAGTTAAAATTCCGATAAATATTGTAGGATATACCACATCCGACATAATCAATTAATACAACCCCAATGAATATTGTAGGATGTACCATTTCCGACATTTTAGTAAGGTGTTCAAACAGTTAATAATGTAACATGTGCTTTTTTTCAGCTTTTCTGAATATAATTGCAGTTTTCACTTAAATATCTTTTAAAGCAACTTAAACTACTTCATCACATCAAATATTGTATCAATCCCCGGTTTTATGTGGATTTAATACATCTTAAAAACTTCATTTGGCCATACTGAAAAAGTATACGATTTCAATTCCGACATTGTTAATTGCTGCAGTCGAAATGGTAAAATTACGTAACAAGTATCACGCACGCTATAAATTAAGTAAATCTACCATACACAAAACTTGTTATAAAGACATGAAAAGTATTGTAGTAAATGCAATTGAAAGCGAAAAAAGAGCCTGCTTTGAGACTTATGTAAACAGTCATATCAGAAACCCAAAGAAGTTATGGTACAATCTAAAATCTACAATTACAATCGGCAAACCAAAAGTACATGATTTGCCATTTACATTTAATGATTCAGAGGATCTCAACAGACATTTTTTAAACATTCCTGGTAATGATACAGTCCTACTATCTGATCTGATTTACTTTGAGACTGAGAGGTTCCACTCACACTCCTTCAGTCTTGAGCCTGTTAGTGAAGAACTAGTTCACTTGTACATTAAAAGTCTTAAATCAAATGCCCTCGGTATAGATAACATTTCACTGGACATGCTGATGATGACTCTTCCACATAGTCTACCATACATCACAGAAATCATCAACAAATCGATCACTTCTTCTACCTTTCCTGAAGTATGGAAAACGGCTATTGTTAAACCCATACCCAAAATCTCTAATCCCATCACTGCCAAGGACTTAAGACCCATCAGTTTGCTTCCTTGCTTATCAAAGGTACTGGAAAAGGTGGTAAACAGTTAGTTAAGGAAGTATCTTGAGAATTATAATATAATACCGAAGAAGCAGTCGGGATTTCGCCAGGGACACAGCACAATCACCACTCTCCTTGATGTGGTTGATGATATACTGGAGGCTAGAGACCAGGGCATGGGTACTTTGCTCACACTGCTAGATTTTTCGCGCGCCTTCGAAACAATCAATATTGCTCTTCTCCTGGCAAAACTTTCATATTATGGGTGAGACTCAGCAACAGCGAAATGGTTCCACAGTTACCTGACTGACAGATCTCAATTTGTCCAACTGGATAACAACAGGGATGGTACTACGGCTTACTCCTCTTGTTGTCAGGTGACTCGGGGCGTCCCTCAGGGTTCGGTACTCGGCCCTCTCCTCTTCATTTTATACTGCGCCGATGTTACCAACCATATACATAACACCAAGTTCCATATGTATGCTGATGATCTCCAAATATACACCTCCTTTCGTACAGATGATTGCAATGAGGCTGTAATTAAAGTGAATACTGATTTAGAGAGGATAGCTGACTGGGCAAAAAACAACTCACTAGTGCTTAATCCAAACAAATCAAAGTATATTATATTTGGCTCTAAAGAATGCATTCATAAAATACAGGCCCACAAGCCAGTAGTAATGGTGGATGGTAGTCTCATACAGCAAGTTAGCGAAGCGCGTAATTTGGGTTTGATCATGGATGGACAATTGCATTTTGAGACGCATGTTCTATCTGTAAAAACTGTTTTTACCGTCTCAAGTTGCTATACCGCATTCGGGATCACCTCAGCACAGATGTGCGCATACAACTCTGAGAATCGCTGGTTTTGTCCAAACTAAATTATGCAGACACTGTATTTGGAGCATGCATATTAAAACGAACTCAAAAATTAATACAGCGAGTACAAAACGCATGTGCTAGGTTTTGTTATAAAATCCCACCGGGCACACATGTCACTCCATTTTTGAACAAAGGGAACCTAATGAAGATGACTACACGTAGACACCTTCATTCGGCAACATTGCTTTTTGGTATAGTTTTATATAAAAAACCAGCTTACCTCTATGAGAAGTTGATATGGTCGCGAGAGGTCAATACATATAATACAAGGGCCTCATCAGATCTCATGGTCACCTTGAAGCACCGTACTTCTTCATTCAGAGGTGGATTCCGATTTGCTTCAAGGAAATGTTGGAATGATCTTCCTCCTCCTCTGCGTAGCCTGAAAATAGTATACACATTCCAAACTAAATATAAGCAATTATTATTACAAAGACAAACATTATCATAGATATTATACAATGAAGTTGTAACTTACATTTTATCGGTATTACACACACATTTTCATCATCTGTAGTACAATATGTAAGCAGAATGTATGTTATACATGTAGTATCCATATAGTCTGTGTTACACATTAGTTTTTAATATTGGCACAAAGATAACAATCACAACTTTGAGCAATGGTCGACCGAACACACCATCTGTCAAGGGTGACATGACGTGATTGTAAAGCGTTCGGAAACGCAAAAAAAAGTTATCCATTTATTGTTATTGTGATTTCTGAGAATTATTTATAAGAAGTTTATATTCTGTATAATTATGTTTTTATTAGGATTATTTAATTTTTTTTTTATTTATAGACTCACGCCTCTATCCCCGAAGGGGTTGGCAGAGGTGTAATATTACACCCACATTTTGCCATGAATTTTCTTTTTTTTTAGGTCCCACGTAATAGGGGGCGAGCCTATTGCCGTACCGGGCTCATTACCAGACTCCGTGCTGCTACTGAGAATTTCCTAATGGAAAAACCCAATAACACTTTGCCCGACCCGGGAATCGAACCCGAGACCTCCCAGTCCCACTCGCACATTTATGCCGCTAGACCAACGAGGCATTATTTAATGTATGTATGTATATTTATTTGATATTTATGTATTAATTCATATTGTATGTACTAATTATAATTAATTATAACTAGTTTTATGAGATTGAATGTATGGAAGTAGGTCCTGCGGGAAGATCAGTTTTGCAGTCTCACCTGATTCTGCAATTTATACTGACGCAGGTACCCATTTGCGATCCAAAAACTGTTTATTATTATTTTTTCCTTTGTTCACTATATTGTTGTTACTACTGCATTGGAGTTGCAAATAAAAATAATTTCATTTCATTTCATTTCAAATTTATATATTAAGTTGGGTTGAAGAAGCTTTGTGCTATAAGCTAGTAACTCTGTAAGCTGTGTATAAACATACTAAAATTTATATATTAAGTTGCATCAAGCTTTCCGTTTCCTCGTAGTTTAGGGATTTGAGCCATACAGACGTGTTCAAAGGTACTTAGGAAGTGAAGGGATGTTCAATTGTTTATTCACCTTATTATACAAGAATCTGCCCAGGAATCCAAAAAATCTGCCAGAAAATGCCATAGACCAATGGCTAACAGTTTCTGGCCCAGCTTTGTGTTGCAGTTTTTTAGGGCGCGAAGGGTCGTAAGGGGCAAAAGAGTGATGTATAGTATTAAGGACAAACAACTGGCGCACCGTTAGGACATCCGATAGTAGGTACAAATCCCTAGTAGGGTATAGGAAAGGCAAAAAAGGTTTACCTTGAGAACTTCCCTTTGTCCTTTTCCACCTTTATCAGTTTGGTTTTGCATGCCCCACCCCATACTGAGATACAGTATGTCAAGATGGGGTGACAAAATGACGTGTAAAACATTTTTATTACTTTTTTGTCGGCTATGTGACGCAATCTTTTAAAGATAGATATTAATTTCCGTGTTCTGGATGTGAGAAGATGTAGGTGGTTATCAAAATTCAGAACACTGTCTAGCATAACACCGAGATACTTGATATAAGACGTACATTCCAGGTGGTCACAGGAGCAGGAGTCATAGGTTAGGCAGGTGTGCGCTGTGATTGAATAGTTTTTAAGTATGTCAGATGGAACTGTTTTTATTGTGAAAGGCATGTATTTTGTTTTTGTCACGTTAAGTGTAAGACCATTGTTTTTGAGCCATATGCATACTGTATTAAGACCCGATTGTGCAAGAGCATAGGTCTCATCCCAGGTATCTCCATGGAAGACAAGAGCTGTGTCATCTGTGAAAGTAACAATTTTCCCATTTTTAAGATGCACAGATCACTAATGAATACAAGGAAAAGTGTAGGGCCAAGTACGCTACCCTGTGGTACGCCAACGGTTATAGGTAGGTCGTCGCTAATCACACCATCGACTCTTTCTCTTTGGTACCTGTCAGCCAGGTAACTGGTAAGTAACCTATGTTGGGTATCCCGGATACCCAACCTATGCAACTTCTCCAATAAGAGTGGGGCAGAGACAGTGACAAAAGCCTTAGCTAAATCTAAGAATATTGCAATTACTTTTTTCTTTGTGAAAAGTAAAAAAAGTGAAAAGTAGAAATTCTTTTTCTAGTTTGCAGACAATATGGTCAACCAAAGAATGTACAGCATCATATTTGTTGAATTTCCCAGCTCTAAATCCAAACTGTGCATTTGAAAATAAGTTTTTAGTCTCAAGGCAGTTAATTAGTCTTTTACATATTTAAGAGTACTCAATACTCTTTCTGCCAGTTTAGATATAGTAGGTAGAATAGAAATAGGCCTGAAATTATCGACACAGGCTCTTTCTCCACTCTTATGGATGGGAACTACTTCGGCAAGTTTGAGCTCCTTGAGAAATACTCCTGTACAGAACATTAGATTAAATATGTACGTAAGGGGGGGTCGCTAGAATATGGTGATAACGTTTCAAGAGCACGCCTGAGATATTATACCGTCCTGTCGTATTGACCTTTTTTAAATTCAGTATTAGGCTGTGCACCTCATCTTCAGAAGTTGAGGACAGGACAAACGAAAAAGGTTGCGAGTCAATGCCAGTGACACGAAGCAAGCTATGGCTAAGGGCTTTTTCAGCTAAGTTTTTACCTATGGAAGTGAGGAATTGGTTTATGTTATTAAGCGAGAAAACTGGATTTGTGGTAGACAATAAATCTGTAGCAGGATTAGTACTTTTGTTATAATGGGTCACATTCTTTATGGTGTCCCATAACGACTTACTACTAGTATTAGCTGCTGTTTTTAATAAATTGGATTCGTAATCTTTTTTTACCTTTTTTAATAATGAATTGAAAATATTTCGGTATCTTTGGTATGTTAATTATACAATTTCACTACCCAGATATTTCTTCAGTTTTATATGTTGTTTGTCTCGGTTCCTCATACATTTTAGCAGGTTGGTTATCCAAGGCTTTTTAATGCGCTTGCGATTTGGAAGAGAGACAACTCTTGTATTAGATTCAATAACAGTATTTAGATTAGATACCAGTAAGAAGGTGGCAACTTCAGCATCATTTAAACCGTATATAGAACTGAAACACTTTTCTCTCATATCAATATCTAGTCTATCATAGTCTATTTTCTTTAAAGTAAAATATTTTTCTGTTCTACCGATCGTTTCAATACAATAAACACACAATATAAAAAAAGGTATTGAGGTTTCCACAACATAGCAAGAGGCTGGTAAAACAGTTTTCAACATGATGTGGTCTAAGCGCGTTTTGTTGTGTGTAGGTAGTAGATGTGCCGGTAGTATACTATGAGAGGCTAGTAGGTTCAGGTATGTAGAAGAGTTGAGGTCTTTATTATTAGGCATTATATCCACATTTATATCTCCAATAATGACAATATTAGAGGTTTTTGGTAGCTAGTAACGCATTAAGTGATATGAAAAACGGTGTGATATCCTTATAGCCTGGCGGATGATATATAGCGACTATTGATGTATTGCAGTCAGTTTTCAGCGTTATGCAGTTGGCATCATGCAATGTTACTTGAACAACAGATAGTTTCATATATACGGGTTCGGGATACCCCGAACCTAGAATGCGACACAGTCAGCACGGTGTGTACACATCAAACGTCCTTCACGGTGCAGCGGGACACGTTACAAAATGACGGTCACACAGGCACACCGCACACGCCGGCAACGCAACCAACTTCATCGCAGGCGACGGTGAATACGTCTTCTACACGCTCGCAACGACAAGCTGCGCGGTGGGCCCGCTTCAGTGGAGCGCCCGACGCCAACGCGGACGGTCGCGCTGCTCATGACTAAGGACCTTCGTATGGTCCGAAACTAGTCGTGCTACTCCGACCAAAAATAATACGTGAGTACAACCGATTACAGTTACTCTAGCCGATATCTATTCCATATCATCCCAGAATAATTTGTCAATAAAGATGTTGAATAAATGTATAGCGGTATTATTGATAAGGTCGCAAATCGAAAGCAATATAATGTAATTTTATGCCTCATAGAAATGGCTCGCTAATATTTCTATTCGAATTTGATGTTGTGGGTCATTTGGTTAATACGTGCTCTTTTTAATAATAGTTATTTAATCTAATGGTACATATAAATGGGTATTTGAAAATTCCAGTGCTTTGGATATATTGGTAAGAATGAAAAAAATGTTTTAGATTTGGCAAGTCTTTTTAACATAAAGAATTGCTAGACATTAGGTATCATTATTAATGCTGTACTACTTATGAGTTTCATCATCATCGTCCCAACGCTATCTCGACCTTTGTCTTTGCACCCGGGATACGCATACTGGTTTATCCTTTGCCAGCATACCGTACTCTCCGAGACACGAGCCAAACGACAGGTAATTAACGATTACGCATACAATATGAGGCACTTATGTGTATTCAATTATGGCTTGCTAAATGGTGACAACCAGCGATAGCCTAGTGGAAAGACCGACGGACTGCGACGCAGAGGGTATCGGGTTTGAATCTACGGCGCGCACCAATGACTTTTCGAAGTTATGTGCGTATTGTATTGTTAATTATCGCATGCTAAACGGTGAAGAAAAACATCGTGAGGAAACCAGCATGTCTGAGAGTTCTCAATAATGTTCTCGAAAGGCATGTGAAGTCTGCCAACCCGCACTTGGCCAGCGTAGTGGACAATGGCCTTACCCTTCTCATAGTGAGAAGAGGCCCGCGCCCGGCAGTGGGACAAATTATATAAAGAGCCGATGATGATGATGATGAAATGGTGAAGGAAAACATTATGAGTTTTCCATACTAATATGCTTGCAAGACGTTTGAAGACTGTGAAGCAGCACTTGGCCATTGCAGTAGACCGTGGCCTTATCATGTGTCAGCAATGTTGCAGATAATATACAGGCTGATATTATTTAATAGTAGTTCAGCATCAATAGGTCAACTCGACCGGGCAATTATTACCTTGTTACATAAAATCGACTTAAACTATCAGTACCTATAATACTGTTGCGTTTTGTGTGGTAAAGGGTGTTCCGGCGGCCCATCCCCTATTCCTTCTCCCTCATTCATTCCTCCTCCTATTCCTTTCCCAATCCAAAGGGCGGTGACACACTTGTGAACCCTCTGGTGTTGCTTGTGTCCAAAGGTGGCATTAATTGTTTTCAATCAGGCGACCCGTCTTCGTCCTTCGTCCCCTATTAAATAAATAAAAAATATATTGTACTAATTTATTAAATGGACTGCCTTGTTGGTCTCGCGGCATAAATGTGCGCGTGGGAATGGGTGTGATTAGTATCGGGTTTAATTCCCGGGTTGGGCAAAGTATTATTGGGTTTTTTGTTAGGAAATTCTCAGTAGCAGCACGGAATCTGGTAGTTTGCCCAGTACGGCAATAGGCTCGCCCTCTATTACGTGGGACCTAAAAAATTCATGGCGAAATGTTGGTGTAATATTACACCTCTGCCTACCCAAAAACCTCTGCCTACCCTGGGTCGAAAAGACCCAGTACTCTAGTTTTTGTACAATAACTATGTTCGTGTAAGTTTAATCGTGTCGTCGTGCCACGCCTGTATCCCCGAAGGGGTAAGGAGAGGTGTAATATTACACCTGATCAGCTAGTTACTCTGTTGTCTGTGTAAGTTGTAACAAGCTTTCCGTTTCCTCGTAGTTTAGTGATTTGAGCCATACTGACGTGTTCTTTTTGCAAAGGAGTGAAGAGATGTTCAATTGTTTATTCATCTTATTATACAAGAAAGGTGCTAACTGCATAACGCTAAAAACTGACTGCAATACATCAATAGTCGCTATACAATATCGTCCGCCAGGCTATAACGATATCACGCCGTTTTTCGAATCACTTAATGCGTTACTAGCTTCCTTAAAAACCTCTAATACTGTCATTATTGGAGATATAAATGTGGATATAATGCCTAATAATAAAGACCTCAACTCTTCTACATACCTGAACCTACTAGCCTCTCATAGTATACTACCGGCACATCTACTACCTACACACAACAAAACGCGCTTAGACCACATCATGTTGAAAACTGTTTTACCAGCCTCTTGCTATGTTGTGGAAACCTCAATACCTTTTTTTATATTGTGTGTTTATTGTATTGAAACGATCGGTAGAACAGAAAAATATTTTACTTTAAAGAAAATAGACTATGATAGACTAGTGATATTGATATGAGTGAAATGTGTTTCAGTTCTATATACGGTTTAAATTATGCTGAAGTTGCCACCTCCTTACTGCTATCTAATCTACATACTGTTATAGAATCTAATACAAGAGTTGTCTCTCTTCCAAATCGCAAGCGCATTAAAAAGCCTTGGATAACCCACCTGCTAAAATGTATGAGGAACCGAGACAAACAACATATAAAACTGAAGAAATATCTGGGTAGTGAAATTGTCTAATTAACTTACCAAAGATACCGAAATATTTTCAATTCATTATTAAAAAAGGTAAAAAGAGATGACGAATCCAATTTATTAAAAACAGCAGCTAATACTAGTAGTAAGTCGTTATGGGACACCATAAAGAATGTAACCCATTATAACAAAAGTACTAAAACTGCTACAGATTTATTGTCTACTACAAATCCAGTTTCCTCGATAAATAACATAAACCAATTCCTCACTTCCATAGGTAAAAACTTAGCTGAAAAAGCCCTTAGCCATAGCTTGCTTCGTGTCACTGACATTGACTTGCAACCTCTTTCGTTTGTCCTGTCCTCAACTTTTGAAGCTGAGGTGCGCAGCCTTATATTGAATTTAAAAAACTTCAATACGATAGGACGGGATAATATCTCAGGCGCGCTCTTGAAACGTTATCACCATATTCTGCGATCCCCTTTACGTACATATTTAATCTAATGTTCTGTACTGGAGTATTTCCCAAGGAGCTCAAACTTGCCGAAGTAGTTCCCATCCATAAGAGTGGAGAAAGCGCCTGTGTCGATAATTTCATGCCTATTTCTATTCTACCTACTACATCTAAACTGGCAGAAAGAGTATTGAGTACTCTTAAATATGTAAAAGACTAATTAACTAACTTGAGACTAAAAGCTTATTTCAAATGCACAGTTTAGATTTAGAGCTGGGAAATTCAACAAATGATGCTGTACATTCTTTGGTTGACAATATTGTCTGCAAACTAGACACAAAGAAAAAAGTAATTGCAATATTCTTTAATTTTAGCTAAGGCTTTTGTCACTGTCTCTGACCCACTCTTATTGGAGAAGTTGCATAGGTTGGGTATCCGGGATACACAACATAGATTATTTACCAGTTACTTGGCTGACAGGTACCAAAGAGTAAGAGCCGATGGTGTGATTAGCGACGACCTACCTTTAACCGTTGGCGTACCACAGGGTAGCGTACTTGGCCCTACACTTTTCCTTGTATTCATTAGTGATCTGTGCATCTTAAAAATGGGAAAATTGTTACTTTCACTGATGACACAGCTCTTGTCTTCCATGGAGATACCTGGGATGAGACCTATGCTCTTGCACAATCGGGTCCTAATACAGTATGCATATGGCTCAAAAACAATAGTCTTACACTTAACGTGACAAAAACAAAATACATGCCTTTCGCAATAAAACAGTTCTATCTGACATACTTAAAATCTATTAAATCACAGCGCACACCTGCCTAACCTATGACTCCTGCTCCTGAGACTACCTGGAATGTACGTCTCATTTCAAGTATCTCGGTGTTATGCTAGACAGTGCTCTGAATTTTGATAACCATCTACATCTTCTCACATCCAGAACACGGAAATTAATATCTATCTTTAAAAGATTGCGTCACATAGCCGACAAAAAAGTAATAAAAATGGTTTACACGTCACTTTGTCAACCCATCTTGACATACTGTATCTCAGTATGGGGTGGGGCATGCAAAACCAAACTGAAAAAGGTGGAAAAGGACAAAGGGCAGTTCTCAAGGTAAGCCTTTTTTTGCCTTTCCTATACCCTAACAGGAATTTTTACCTACTATCGGATGTCCTAACGGTGCGCCAGTTGTTTGTCCTTAATACTATACTAAGGCATCACTCTTTTGCCCCTTACGACCCTTCGCGCCCTAAAAAACGGCTGCAACACAAAGCTGGGCCACAAACTGTTAGCCATTGGTCTACGGCATTTTCTGGAAGATTTTTTGGATTCCTGGGCAGATTCTTGTATAATAAGGTCAATAAACAATTGAACATCTCTTCACTCCTTTGCAAAAAGAACACGTCTTAGCTCAAATCCCTAAACTATGAGGAAACGGAAAGCTTGTTACATCATCATCATCATCATATCAGCCAAACGACGTCCACTGCTGGACATAGGCCTCCCCCAAGGTTCTCCACATAGACCGGTCTTGAGCCGCCCGCATCCAACCGCCTCCCACGATCTTGACGAGATCGTCGGTCCACCTTGCGGGGGGCCTACCTCTGCTGCATCGTCCGGTACGTGCCCGCCACTCCAGAACCTTTCTGCCTCAACGGCCATCGGTTCTTCGAGCTATGTGCCCTGCCCAATGCCACTTCAGCTTGGCTATCCGGAGAGCTATGTCGGTGACTTTGGTTCTTCTGCGGATCTCCTCATTTTTTATTCGATCTCGCAGTGAAACTCCAAGCATAGCTCTCTCCATCGCCCTTTGAGTGACCTTGAGCCTTCTGATAAGGCCCATAGTGAGCGACCACGTCTCTGATCCGTAAGTCATCACTGGCAACACACACTGGTCAAAGACTTTCGTCGACGTCGAGCGTAGAGTTCCCAACCTGAATAGGAGCAGGTACAACATGGACGTTTGACATGATTTTCGTCTTGTCCATGTTCATCTTAAGACTTACTTGTTGGGAGACTCTACAAAGGCCATCGAGCATTGTGCCTAGGTCTTCCATGGTCTCAGCCATGACTACGATATCGCCTGCGAATCAAAGGTGAGTGATGTACTCGCCGTTGATGTTGATGCCGAGTCCATTCCAGTCCAAAAGCTTGAAAACATCCTCCACCGCAGTGGTAAACAGTTTCGGGGATCTTGTTACAACTTAATTATAAATTTAAGTATGTTTATACACAGCTAACAGAATTACTAGCTTATCAGCTGTCTCTGATCCCAAGATTATACTTCAACATTGTCGTAAGTTTAGCACGCATATACATATAGCATATAATCACACACTGTCACGTATATAGGACGTGAACAAAGAAATTAGAAGAAATAAAACTAAGTTTTGAAATTATGAAAAATAAATTAAGGTATATTAAAAAAAAAATTTAAGGTTCGGCCTAGGTCGTTGCGCACTTGTCTAGCCTTCCACACTTCCCTGGCGAGGTCCCATCCTCCAGGCGTAGTCCAGGTCAGCTTGGACACTCCACTCAGGCGATGAAGGAGACTGGGAATCCGGTTACGTCAGTTGAACCGTGACGTAATTCCTAGGAACAAAGGCCGAATCATTTAGCTGCCGGTATAAGGGGCGCACGGGAAACGCTAGGATGCATAGCAAGAACTAGATTGGCAATTTAGGGCTTATAACGGCGGAAGAATTCTAAGTGTGAAAAATCTAAATTAATAGTAAATGTAAGCAAGCATAGACGGTTACAAACGATAAGCTTTGAGAGTTAAAGTATAACATAGTGGAAGAAAGGCAACTATAAGCATTACACACAGGATAGAATAAAGCTACAATATTTAGTCGGACCTCTAAAATTAACACAAAGAATGTAATACAACAGGTAGGTAACCGCCGTTAGAATTCTTTATAAATAAATGTGCACAACTTACCCAAGATTGGGAATCACGGTCACTAAATTAATAATTACAACTAATTTAAGTATACGGAGAAAGGCACTCCACTCTTAAGTTGATATTAAAGTTTAAAAATATTCGTAAATAACTTTACGTTCAAAATTGATATTTCGCAATGACGGTAAAACAGTGAGAAAATTAGTCAAGGCGACAGCGTCCGTGCCTCGAGAGGTTCGGCTACGGACTCCTGTGATAGCTAGGTGAGCGCGCGGCGCGGGGCCGCTGGCGGGCGGCAATGAGGAACCGGTACTTCCGTATATTTAAAATAATGTGGTTGTCCGCATTGCTTGTCGTTTTTTTTTTAGTTATTTTTTAATTGTTTATTTTTAAGTTAACTTTATTTTTAATCTATATCAGTAGTAAAGGACATTTATGTACACTATGTTACAACACTCAATATAAACACTAAAACATACACACATACACACACATACGCACACACATACACACACGCGCACGCACAAACACACACACACACACACACACACACACACACACACACATACACACACACACACATACACATACACACACATACACACACGCGCACGCACAAACACACACACATACACACACACACACACACACACACACACACACACACACACACACACACACATGCGCAAAAAAATTTTTCTTGATTAAATTATTTTTTCTCATTTATTTACAAAAATATTACTTACCAATCAATGTATTTATACTTAAGCTCCGTCATGTCTAGTTAGGAGAGACTGGTAATCTGTTATACAGATTCTCCTAGTTCAGATACCAGTCTCTCACACAGGTTCACCTACTTGATTATGTAACACTTAATTTAAGACCTGATTGTTAACTATTCTGTGTGAGAGAAAAATTAATAAACCATTTTGATTATTATTTATTTATTTATCCAGATGTGTAGTCAGGTTTAAGGCCGGACTCCAGGCAGGTGACATTGCCAGCCACTATCTCGGTTGAAATTGGGACGACGGCTGATCTCGATGGCCTCCCGTACTTTCCGCGGTATGAAGTATTTCTCCCTCGCTAGCACGGTGGCCTTGTCGAAACGTATGTAGTGAGCCGTGTCCGTTTCAGAGCCATGTTCGGCGACCGCCGACCTGTTGCTGTCCATGCTCTTGACGCTTCTGATTATGTTTCCTTACCCGTGTCGGAATGTTGCGACGAGTCTCACCTACGTAGCTCAGGCCACAGTCACACGGGATCGTGTAAACGCCGGGAATATCCAGTGGGTCTCGGTCTTTTGAGGAGCGCAGTAGCTGTCTTAGCTGCCCAGGTGGGCGGAAGATTGTCCTGATGCTATACCTTCGGCGTAACAGGTGTCCAATCTTGTCGGTTATCCCCCCCGAATATACGGTAGGCGGGGGTCCGTTCCACTCCAACTGGACGACGGCGGCTGTTCGTACTAGCAACTCGCATACATATTATCGAAATATTTAACATGCATTTAAAAATTAGAAAATTCTATTAACATCAGGAACGAATGGAAATGTTAAAAAGAGACAGGCGATGAAAACAAATTAATAAAGGAATGAAAATCAAAATTAATGGATCTAGAACATTCGTAGGTGTATAAAAGGCGGTGTAGACACGCTAAACGCCAGTTTAGGTTGAGAAGCGGTAAAGTAAAGAAGTACCTAAAGGAAGAAGTAAAAGGAAGAAATAGTAGTAAAGTAAAGTGAAGTAAAGTGCAAAAGACGTTAGTGCTGGTGCTGTCCGCGTCGAGAATGAACGACGCGCCGTGTTAAGTGTACGCTGTGCGTAGTCAATGAAGTGTCATCTGCGTTACTCGGTGTTTCCTTCCAATCCCGTTACCCCGTCCGTAACAGTATTATTTACCAGAAACTATACAAAAGTAATTTTAATTAGAAAACACATGACCAAGAAATCTTGCGGATGGATTTCATATTTAAAAGTTATTTTAGTTTTAAAAGAAGCGATACCTGAAATCAAATTACGGAAATCACCGTGGAAAGTATGTATTTACATATCTATACGTATATACATTACCATGTATGACTATTAGTTTAGAATAGCGCACAAATTACGTGCCGCCAACTACACAATGTCTTACAAAGCAATCGTAACCAAGTACATATATAATATTTTCCTATCTGCACTTGCTGAGTCAAAGCCGGCATAGCAAACTCCAATGCAAACACTACAAGTAAGTATGTTACGTAATTTTCGCAGTCTTAAGCTTTATATACATTTGTGCCTGTACAACATTGCTGTGAACCAAAAGCAATCAGAAATATCTCTTAAAATAAAGGTTTGATACGTGATCGTGTTTGCAAACACACAGGCAACTCTTGGCATCAATGATGTATTTTTTTAAGCTTCGAGGCCCACCGCATCTAGATTCGCTGACCGGTTCACAAACAAACACAAGTCGGTGACAAAGTTGTTACTTTATGGTTGGGACAATTTCGATGTCCCTTCTTTTCTTTCCATTTGCCTGCTTCTTATTGAGGTAGCTAACGAATTTTCTTCCACACTTTACTCAGGAAGCTTATAAGCCATTTTTTTCTGGATACTAACGGCGTGTTGCACGAGAGTTCGTGGGTAGTTACCAGAAATCTTTATATGATGAGCACGATGGAATCAGTGTGTTCTGCCTGGGTGACATTTATGTTTAGTATAATTATATACATGTCAAGCGTATTTATCAGTCGTCTGATTTCCATAGTAAGGCTCTGTCTAGTTTAGGATTGAATGAAAGTCTGTTTACTTTCTCAGGATTATTATTAAAGTTACCTCATACCATCAGGCAAGCTACTTACCGAACGCTCAAGCTGATAACAAAAATGTAGGCCCAAGTAGGTATATAAACTTTCAGGTCAGTATACAATAACTATGTACACGTAGTATACAATGTAGTAGTATCTTTATTCCAGCAATAGGCTATAAACGTTACGATGCAAGACTACTTACACCAAACTGTCTCGCCAACTAGTTTGCCTTGTATGAGATGAACTTAGTAGCTACATTTCCAGGAAAACGTCTTGTATTCGTAGAAATCATTTGGTTGTCTTCAACATTTGTGTTTACCTCTTACGGCCAACAAAGCATCGCTTAGGATAATTTTCAGTTTTAAAATATTTTGTATGCAATGATTTTATAGTTCTCAACTTATATTCATTTTACGGTATTTATTGTCAGACTTCCCGTGACTATATACAAGATAAAAATTGGTGTCTATACTTTTATCTAAATTGATATTTACGAGAAAAGCCGTCAACAAAAATATTATCCAAGAACAAGTTCTGTCTGATGAGTTGAATGACCTTAAAAAATACCTTTCCAAAGTCGAACAAAGATTTCGAACCAACTAAGCAACTAGAGTGGAAAAAGTTTTAACGATACCGAGGATGCGAAGTGTTCCAGAACGTTATGATCTATCGTTGATTGCAAGCCGGCATCGCTACACGAAACATTTTATATTTCCGTTGGAAGAAAGAACCTTTTGAAATTTCCAAACACAAAGCTTTTGAATTGCAAAGCTTTCACGGGAATTTTTGTATTGTGATATGTGAAGGCGAGTTTACAATTTTATTCTCGTAGAAATAAGCTACAGTGTTTTAATAGTAAAATTCTATCAAAAACTCTAGTCCCAAACGAAGCACAACTGGCACTATGGGTTAGTATCCAACTTGTGTAGTGATAATGTAAACAAATTAATATTAAAAAGCATAGTGTACAAATATCGTCAGTATTCAATGTTGAACAATGTAATATGTAAAAAACTTTAATACAATTAAGTTTTCACTTTTGTTTTTACACGCCTTACAATCATTCCTTTAATACAATTTATTTTATATTAGGCTAATCAGTTTATCTTTATGTTATGCGTATCTGCAATACATTCGGTATTTAAATCGTTCTATGTTTAACATTAATTGGATAAGTTTTGGCAGTAAAATGTTCGTTCTTTAGCGCCTGTTTGCTACGATGACATTTTCTTGTCTTAATTTGACTAAAAGGTAGGTGTTGATAACCATCATTTGCTTGGAATAGGTTGATGTTGTTGTGTTTTAAGTGGTCGCCTCATTACTGCTAGTAAGCCATGACAAGAAGTGTAACACACGCCAGGCTAAATAAAAATCATCAGTTAGAAGACCACGGGCTTCTTCCACTAACAATAAATGTAAAAACAAATAGGAAAGAAAGAATTGCCCACGCAGTCAGCTCCGGGGGTTACGTAAGTGTGCGACCCTTGTAATCAAAGAATAACGTGTGTCCATAAAACGTCTGCAGGTTCTAACGAGGACGCCTACATTTAAATAAAAAATGGAATTTTCCATTTGGTCCAGCAAAAATAACCCTTTTATTAGAATTTGGTTACATTAACATTTTAACTAAGTCTATAGCTTTTTCTTAGTTGATTTTTAAATGGCTTGAAAGCTAACACGGTAAAAGTGTAAAGCCGCTTAGGCAAATGCTTTTAATTCATTAAACATTCAGTATTAACAGTCTGACAAAAAACGTACCAGAACTTGGATTTACCGGCAGCCTCAATAATAAAATAAACATTAAAAAGAGATAAAGTAAGATAACAAAAGCATCCATATTCCAATTCTTTAAAATGCTGAATGCTACATAGTGTATTTTCAATGACTAATATGTCTTTTGCTATAATGAAACTGGGTTGTCAGACTCTACAGACTACTACTTAAATAGGTTATATTTTAGTAAACAGTAACGCATAACTTCCATTTCTCATCTTATACATATATCCCTGTGCGAAACAAACGCGAACAATGCGCACAAAAATTGCAATATTCGCCACAAAAGGACTACGCAAGTATAGCCGTAATGGCAATTTGCATGCACGCAACTTTTCTTGCATCCTACTGTCATTTCTATAACACAGGCGTTTCATATAAACCTGCGCAGCAGACGATATGCTGTTTTTTATAACCCCTAGCCGAGTTTTATACATACATTTCTAGAACGGCAACACTGGGAAAATTCTAGTGCAGATTGCCCTTAGGTTAAAGATTATTAATTTGAGTAGTTTATTAATTATTCACTGGTGGATGTTCTTTGAGTGTTTTGGTTATATATTTTTTGTTTGTAAAGTCTTACGTGATACGAAATTTATATCTTGTGTTGACCTACTTTTTTTTTCTTATTTCAGACAACACCACTCGAGTTGTCTGAAATAAAAAAAAATAAAAAACGTGCAATAGCGTTATTTTTAGTTGAAAATTTGATCGAGAAACTTGCGTCACCTCGATAAACAATTTTTAATAAATCGTGCAGAATTCTATCCTCTACATACATACATACATAGACTCACGCCTGTTTCCCGGAGGGGCAGGCAGAGACTACGGAACGCCATTTGCAACGATTCTGACATACCTCTCTTGCTTCATTCACTCCCATCAAGTTTCTCATGCATGCTCTTCTGTTTAGGGTACTTCTGACCTGTCCTTTTTTTAGGAGGTCTCCAATCTGGTCAGAGAACGTCCGCCTAGGTCTTCCCCTTCGTCCTGTCCCATTCACACTTGCCTTATATATCTTCTTTGTCAGTCTTTCGTCATCCATCCTCTTCATGTGCCCAAAACATCTTAACATGCCTTTCTCGATGCTTTCACCATGCATGATTGTTACCATCTCCTGCAACTCCTCCGCTGAAGACGCAAGTATAACCTGATCATCAGCATAAAGGAGGCATTTGACAAGTAACTCATTCATCCTTAATCCAAAATCACTATGTTTCAAGTCTTGCAAACAACTGTCCATGAAGAGGTTGAACAGCCATGGCGACGCTACACATCCCTGTCTAACACCTGTGTTGATGGTAAACCAGTCAGTGTATGCCCCGTTTATCCTCACACAAGATCTAGAATCCTCATAAAGGGATTTCAGAACTCGAATGAGGCTGCTGTCCACCCCATTCATTGACAGCACCGACCACTTTTCATTCCTCACCACTTTATCGTAAGCCTTTTCCAAATCCACGAATGCGCAATAGACCTTTTGACCTTTGGCCAAGAATTTCTCGGCTATGCACCGCAAGGAAAATACTTGATCCGTGCACCCCATACCCTTTCGGAATCCCGCCGGAATCTATCCTCTATCACAACAATTTAGACATAATCAAATAATCATATGTCAAATTACATCAAAAGGTTTAGTCGTAAAAACACACAGACAAACAAACATTCGCATTCATAAAAGGACATTGGGCGGAATCGTCCCCACCCATCAACAAAAATGAAATGTAGCTCAATTGACACATCTTGGCAAGATGATATTTTTTACCATGGGGACGTTGCCCTAACGTTTAAATAAATATTCGTAGAAGTACGTATTTTTGAAAATTATTTGTAAAACACCTACTCATTTATATATTCATTAGTGCACAGTGAACATAGACCAGTAATATTCACACTCACTATTGTTATTTGCCTACTATGAGCATTGTAAGAATGAATAATTAGGAGAAAATGAATTTAAATGATTCATTCATTTATATTATACTTGACGGCGCCAGAGGCTTCGCCCACGTCACTTATACATATAAACCTTTCTATTGAATGATTCTATCTATTACAAAAAACCGCATTAAAATCCGTTGCGTAGTTTTAAGGTTTAAGCATACATACATAGGGACAGATAGACAGAAGACAGACTTTGTTTTATTCTATGTAGTGATTATTATATATGGGCAGCGACACAGATGTGAGAAGTATCAGATGTAACGCGCGGCACAGTTGCGTGCGGCCACTAAAGCAAATACAAAATTGAAAAGCGAATACAAACTCGTCTCAGTGCGTTACGAAGCATCGTACAGTTAACGCGTCACGATCACGTCAACTTTTAAATTCTCAAAATGCCGTCTTGTGTTCTTAAACACTGTAAAAGTTGTTCCTAAAAACAGAAACAGGAAAATGGAATATCTTTTCACAGGTAACTATTGATAATTTGACTGTTTCCTAATTTAATTTCGATAAAATTCGTATTTGTGCAAGAAATATGTAAGTGTTGCCAGTTTTTGTCGATGCCGTTCTGCCTGAATTAGGGAAAATGCACTTGTCAATTGATTATGTGATAATGATTGTCATGTTAATGAAAAATACATTACCGTATTATAAAAGTACTAGCTGACCCGGCAAACGTAGTTTTACAATTTTTTTTTTTTTGAAAAATAGATGTTGGCCGATTCTCATAGATACCGGATAAGCACAAAAAATTTCATCAAAATCGGTCAAGCCGTTTCGGAGGAGTATGGGAACGAAAATTGTGACACGAGAATTTTATATAAAAGTATATTGTAGATATATCTTCTTACTCATAAATATAGTAATAGAATTTAAATTTCCATTAGTATATACCTTACATAATATTGTCTTGTGTTCGATCCCCAAACGATCCAAATATTCGTGTACACCCTGCTACTCGTCAAGCTTATAAATCTTGACCTTTGCACCGTTCTTATGGCGTAAAGAATAAGTATCAAAATCGTACAGCAAATGTTTAGCTTGACTTGGCGCCGTGTGTACATACATACTTATGGCGTAGGGAATAAGTATCAAAATCGTACAGCAACTGTTTAGCTTGACTTGGCGCCCTGTGTACATTACATACATACTAATGACGTAGGGAATAAGTATCAAAATCGTACAGCAACTGTTTAGCTTGACTTGGTGCCGTGTTTACATACATACTTATGGCGTAGGGAATAAGTATCAAAATCGTACAGCAACTGTTTAGCTTGACTTGGTGCCGTGTTTACATACATACTTATGGCGTAGGGAATAAGTATCAAAATCGTACAGCAACTGTTTAGCTTGACTTGGCGCCCTGTGTACATTACATACATACTAATGGCGTAGGGAATAAGTATCAAAATCGTACAGCAGTCAGCAACTGTTTAGCTTGACTTAGTGCCGTGTGTACATACATACTTATGGCGTAGGGAATAAGTATAAAAATCGTACAGCAACTGTTTAGCTTGACTTGGCGCCGTGTGTACATACATACTTATGGCGTAGGGAATAAGTATCAAAATCGTACAGCAACTGTTTAGCTTGACTTGGCGCCGTGTGTACTTACATACTTATGGCGTAGGGAATAAGTATCAAAATCGTACAGCAACTGTTTAGCTTGACTTGGCGCCGTGTGTACATACATACTTATGGCGTAGGGAATAAGTATCAAAATCGTACAGCTACTGTTTAGCTTGACTTGGCGCCCTGTGTACATTACATACATACTAATGGCGTAGGGAATAAGTATCAAAATCGTACAGCAGTCAGCAACTGTTTAGCTTGACTTGGTGCCGTGTGTACATACATACTTATGGCGTAGGGAATAAGTATAAAAATCGTACAGCAACTGTTTAGCTTGAATTGGCGCCGTGTGTACATACATACTTATGGCGTAGGGAATAAGTATCAAAATCGTACAGCAACTGTTTAGCTTGACTTGGCGCCGTGTGTACTTACATACTTATGGCGTAGGGAATAAGTATCAAAATCATACAGCAACTGTTTAGCTTGACTTGGCGCCGTGTGTACATACATACTTATGGCGTAGGGAATAAGTATCAAAATCGTACAGCAACTGTTTAGCTTGACTTGTGTACATACATACTATTTATTTCTCAACTAATCGACGCCAGCGGCTTCGCACGCACATATTTTCGTATTTCTCGTTTTGCCTGATCCCGTGGAAATTTCGAGACATCCCGTCTTAGTGCACCCCTACGGTTCCCAAGAAACATACATGCTAAATTTCAGCTTCATGCGCCGAGTAGTTTCGGCTGTAGCTTGTCTGTCAGTCAGTCAGTAACGCAAGGATTTTATATATACAGATTTACGAAGTAGTTAAAACTTAACTCGGTAGCTACATTTAAGAAATGTATTTATAAAAGCATTAATTAAATCCATGGTAAATTCTTCAAAACCGCAAATGAATATAAGAATATTACATAAATATTTGCCAAATACTGGGAGATTATTCATAATCTGGCAACTTTACACACACATAGACGCGCGTGTCCGTACAGGGCCAGTCGCCATAGGTCACGCACACATAGCTGTCAACGTGCCACACTTAGTTGGACGAATGTGCTATATCTGATACTTCTCACATCTGTGGGCAGCGATAGCCTAGTGGAGATAACAACGGATTGCCATGCAGAGGGAATCGGGTTCAAATCCACGGCGCGCACCAATGACTTTTTGAAGTTAAGTGCATATTAAATTGTTAATAATCGCTTGCCCCGTGCCTTGGAGAGCACGATAACCGTCGGTCCCGGCTGTCATGAAGATCTTTGACAGTCACTGGAGTCAGTACCCTCAAATAAACTGATACTGGTCTAAACTATGGAATATCGCTATCCCTTTGGGTTGCGGAAGTTAGAGGGCAATCGACGAAAAGTTAATATTCTGTAATATCTGATTAGACCAGTAAGCGGACCTCAGGCTCTAAGGCGTGTAAGTCTTGGATGCAACCGGGATAATGCTGGGGCGATGATGATTCATTTATATACGTTATTTTCCTATTATTCATTCAAAATTATTATTTAATGTTTAAAAATACATTATTTCTAATTTTCTATAGTTACTAAATCATGTTTTGGACTGTAATATAACCATAATGTTAAAATAACTTACAAGTGTAAAATGTAAATATTGGTGAATTGATAATAAAAAATTGTTTCTTATTTATATATGCCACGGATTTGAGTAAAAAAAAGGATTTTAATCAAATAGAGGATACTTAAGGTACACATTGGCATCAGTTCCTTGTGTGTTGGTATATATATGGGGACGGAGCCTATACATTTTTGCCCATAATCCTTTGTATGGCAGATAGTTAAACAGCCCTGTAGATAAAAGTACGAATCAACTCTTTAATCCGATTTATCCCACGAGGCACATAAAACCAACAATGTTGCACAGAGAACTTAAAACTAGATAACATAGTGTCCAGTAGATTGGAGCATAAGATGTCGGATACGACTGAACTGAATGTGCCATAAATCACAATGGCTTCCTCTGAATGATACTGCCGTTACAATGAACATTTACGTGTCAAGTACTACGTTCTTATTTATAACTTATAGAAAACTCTTTTTTGTTCCAGCTATTTGTTATAACTTTTGGAGCCATTTACTATTTCTTTTAAATTTTCGTTATGTATTTTTTCAATTGGCTGCATAACGAAAAGCTCGTCGTTGTGACAGCCTTGCGTTGATTAGCCAGCTTCAATGTTCGTATCTTTGTTATAAGTTTGACCAAGTTGCACCGTGGCAATCTTAGTTGTAAGTTAACTTCAACACTGTGGTCTGAAGTCTTCGGTGTTTCATCACCGATACCTACTATCTCTCATTTTGTTTTGCTGCGAGTGTAGGCTAGTAGTTAGGCAACTTCTTCCGTGAGAATGAAGCCTGAGAACCTTGATCACACAGCACTCTTAGTAGCCTTTATCTTGGCTTATGTATGCACAAGGGCCGTTGCTAAAAGCGTTGAACTCCGTGTGTCCGGTCCGGTAAGTTTAACCAAGTTGCACTGTGACAATCTTGGTTGTAAGTTAACTTCAGCTCTGTGGCTTGAAGTCGTCGGTGTTTCGTCACCGACACCTACTATCTCGCATTTTATTTTTCTGCGAGTGTAGGATGGTAATTTGGCTACATCTTCCGTGAGAATGAAGCCTGAGAACCTAGATCACACAGCACCCTTAGTAGCCTTTATCTTGGCTTATGTCTGCTCAAGGGCCGTTGCTAAGAGCGTTGTATTCTGTGTGTCCGGTCCGGTATGTTCAACTTGGTTTTCTTCCAAGTTGTAGTTGTAGTTGGGTTTTCAAAGGTTTTCCGATCCTTTAACCCTTTATGTTCGTCATTTTTATTGACGTAATTGTTGACATTAACCTTCTTTTGAAGTTCAAGGTGTAATAATAAATGTTGACCTAGTTCGCCACAATATCTACACTAAAACATTGAATGAATGTATTATGCACTGTTTGCATACTTTATTATTACGCTGTTCTGCTGACAACGCTTTAAGTTCCGCGCACCTGTATATGATGCATGTAAAGCCGTATACAGACTTTGTGAGGCATGCGTTGCGCACGGCGCACAGCGCATGCCTCGCTAGGTGTGTACCTTTATATTCGTGGCGAGGCATGTGCTACGCACGTGCGAGGGCGAGCCAACGAATGTCGGCAAATGCTACAAGATCAAAGTGCCTCAGTGCGAGCATTACATTAGTTGTGGACGGTGCCGCGCATGCACGTTCGAGGTGTGCGCCGCGTACAATATCCACGTACGCCTCGACGTCGAAAATGAAACTGCGTTTGTTCGGGCCAAACAGCGCGCAGCGCAAGCTCGGGCCGATCCAACCCACACAGCAGCAGTCAAGATGGCACCTTTGCATCGCGTGCACGTATCCGCTGCTGCTTTTATAATATATTTTATTTTCTCGAGATTTTTCCTTCTATAAGATCCTAGAAGATAATTTTTTTTTCAGCTCAGCGACGGTTACATTACTTCATTCGCAATTAAATGCCATATGTCTTCTCTTTTGTTTTTATTATAATAATAAAGATGTTTTGGATAATCGGTTATTTTCGTATAATTCAAATTTTTCGTTCATAATGCGTGCAAACATCACAGCGATGCGGACACAACCGTCCAAACGCAACGCACTGCTCGCAATGAGCCGGCGCACACGCGCGGCTTGCACGTGCGCGTCTGTGCGTAGCACATGCCTCGCAGTAAACATGAAGACAGACAAACGAGGCGTTTGCTTCGTACGCGATGGCTCGACCCGAGCATATGTTGGTATAATTTTTCAACACGCACGCCTCAAACAGAGGCATTCGTTGTGCGCCGTTCGTAGCGCATGCCTCGCAAAGTCTGTATCCACCTTTATAATTACACAGCCAGCACTTGTAAGTTATACGAGCTATTTATGGATTTTGTTGTTTATAATGAGATAGTTGCTATTTACGAAAGACATAAATCGTTTTTCGAGGAAAGACATCTTTGATGAAAATGTGTGACATTTGTTCGGCTCTACAAGTTGTTCGTATCATAGATCTTTGATTATCCCGAAGTAGTTAGACTTTGAATAAGTATGTTCTTCTACGATGTCCTGGTTTTCCAGTAGTGGATGGTTTGCCGATGCTCTGGTGAAGACTTCTGTGAGTTGCGATCTTCTTTCTGTGATGTATTTTTCTGTTTTTCTGGATGCCGAGTCCTTTTTGGTGTTGGTCAATATGCGTCCGATTTCTTTGTAGTAGCTCTCCTGGCTTTTTACATAACCGACCGGCGAAGGACCACAATGAACAGCGGGATAGCAGCCCTACGCTACTAACCCTGCTGTAGGGGAAATGATTAAAAGATAAGGAAATAATCTAACTTGTTAACCTACACTATCCTAGGGTCGTAGCCTATCACCTATACCTAATATCCTATCCTAGTTATCCTAATCCTTATACCTATATGTATCCTAAACGTATCCTAACTTGCACCTAGCGTAAAATGCGTATAGGCTTGGTGCTCTGTGGTATTCTGTGATACAGACCAGCACTTATACGCACTTACTACTAAGCGCCTAACCTATGGCACGTACTATCGTGGTACTACTGTGGTATGCTGTGATACAGACCTACGATTCGTACGCGCCTAGAACCTAACCCTATTTGTCCCTACAATCCCTATTAGATCCTAGCCCTACTATACGTATTTATATATACTTATATAGATAGGTGCGGGATATCTGCCACCGGAGACCTATGATGACAGACAGACTGTGGGTAGGACTTAGGTATGGTGGAAATGGTTTTCTGACGGCCAACTCGACAGACTCACCGAGCTGATCAGTACTGATGGCTAAAGGTGTCTTGGCCACCGTCAGAGGTATGGGAAGGGTATCGAGTCAAAGTCGGATTGAACTTGTGACTGCTTTATTTCTTATAATACATAATCTTATATACTAAACTTATCCTATGTACACACACGCAACTTTACGGTTGTGTGCTGTGTGTGTAAGGTGCCATCTCAGCGGTACATGCCTTTTATGAATACGTGATTTTTTCTTAATTTAATATAAATCACGAACAATCTGTGTTCCAGTAAATACTCACGTAGGATTATATCGCTGATATGGCATGTTCATGTGTGAACAAGTTGAACTATATACATCAAAACACACAGGTTAATTAACAATGAACCACGAAATGTGGACGTACAAGCTTACTTTTTTGACATGGAGATATTTTGCATTTAAATTTAATTAATTAAAATGTATTATTATTATAGTAAAGGATTTATGTGGAAATCGTGATTTATAAGTGGGATACTTATAAATCACGATTTCCACATAAATCCTCCCGTTGTTGCCAAGAAAGAAATCCATTTACGTATTGCATCTTATCTTGTTATTTCACTCGGGTTTCCTCGGCGATATAGTCAAAAATAAATTAGATTTTGCGGTACTAGCTTAGCTTTAGCCAGCCAGTATGATTAAAATGACGAATGTATGTTGGAACGTAGAGCACTTCTGAAAGCGCAGTGTTATTACGAAACGTCTACGTATGTGTCTACTTTCAGCTAGTTATGATATATTTTTTGCTCTACTAAGAAGGTGTACACTATTACTTAGATACTCAATTGCAATGTAGGATATATTGGGAATAATTGTGTCATCTTTGGAGTTTTCCTAGCGAAAGGGGTAAATATCAATCCATCAGAAAAAAATCTCATGAAGCCAAAGCAAGCTAGGCGAAATGATACCTCAGGTAATTTTGACAACTTTAACAAATCTGTGCGAATACTCTCGAACCTCTTTCTTTCAGTATTTTAATACTGAAAGAAAGAGGTTCAAAATGTTCAATGTCTACAATTTACAACTTCACCGATTCAATACGGGTATTATTTTTAAGCTTTATCTCTTCACAGTTAGAATAGTGCATAGAAAAACATAAATATACTTTAACTCAAATATTGAAATATTTATTGGTTTATTTTTGTATGAAGGAATACTAGTCGTAACGCAAGATTTATGAGTATTTCTTCTTTACCCAAATGCGCGAAAGTTAAAGAAGTACGCCTAGATTTATTCGATAGGAATGCCAAGTAGAAACTAAAAACGAAGTATTTCTTCAAGATCTTATCGTATTTTTATATTGTATAGTTTGGTTTACTTATTTATTTTAAACATTCATTTATGTAAGATTAGCAAGATAGGTCTCTACCATTTCAACATAACTTACAGAGCCTGTAAGCGAAATAACAGTGGGGTTGAGGAGTTTAAGAATATAAAACTAAAATTAACCTTATTGTTTAATAATATGCATAAAGTTTTAGACCGTAGGTTGGTAGACCATATTTTTGGTTGATTGAAGGATTAGAAGCTACGCCTACGCGAAATCAAACGCCTTTTCATAACTTAATCTCAATTACAAGATTGTCTAAAAAATATCGCGATTTATGATAACACCGCCCTTGTATCTCTAATTTTAAGTTATATGTTTTACTTATTGGCATACAATAAAGAATTCTCTATATAGATATTTCAAACTCAACTTCAACACAGCCTTTGTAAAAGCGCTACGAGTAGTAAAATATTTCAGTAGCAGTGCTTACAAAGAACATTACTACACCTACTGTAGTTACAACTTCAATTAAATATTATTTGATACGTGGCGCTAACGGGCGTTTTTACTGAACTCACGTGCTTATAACGGGTGTTCCTCAGATGCAATATACAGAGTGTGTTTTATTCGATCGTTTGTATGCTACGGCATTTACACTGTTGCCTTTGTCTGATTCTGTAATACTACGCGAGGCTGTGGTTTGATTTTATGTAGAACAAAACTAGTTATTAGATGTATTTTTGTTATACAATTGTTTTTGGCGCAGGTGCTGATACATATTAGATTTGGGTGAGAAGTATTCAAATGAAATATAACTGGTTTGTAAGGTAGTTCGCAACGTTGTTATGCCAATTATTGATATAATAAGAAAAACAATGCTACTAATAAGGAGGTTATAGTTTCATCACCCTAAACTGCAATATGCACCTCATAGGTGCATAACGGGACATCTATCATTCGTCGGTCATCATCTATCGGTCGTTGATACTTAACGGTTTTTGCACTTGTAACTCGATCTGGTTATATCATTCGATTTATCGATTTCCGCTTGACCAGTTTTAATACTTTTATAAACTGGAAACGAGCAAGTATGAACGAAAATTTATTAAACAAAACACGTATGCTATTGAACTTTGCGACGACGCCATATTGGCCATTTTGATATGATATTGAAATAAGTGTGCACGAGAAAAGACAAAATGTTTGTAATGAGAAAACATTGAGTAAACTTATAAGAATTATATACAGAACTACTGGAAAATAAAGGACAAGTTAGAAGTACCGTTAACAGAAGAGCATGCATGAGAAACTTGATGGGAGTGAGTGAAGCAAGAGAGGTATGTCAGGATCGTTGCAAATGGCGTTCCGTAGTCTCTGCCTACCCCTCCGGGAAACAGGCGTGAGTCTATGTATGTATGTATGTATGTATGTATGGAAACTAAGTGTTGATTTAATATTGAGTTATAGTTTATTGAAAAGTGATAAATATTGCAGTGAAAAAGTAACGAAACTTTTGTAATGCACTTATTACGTTCCCAAAGAATGGCGACCGTTATTTTTCGTCGCGTAAACAAAAACGTTTTATGGCGAAATTATGATTCTAAAGTAAAATGTGTTAAGTTATTTTGGCACATTGTATATTGTTTTAACGTAATAAAGTGTTCGTTTGGTGATTATTTGTGGATATTTGATAAATTGTGATAAAGTTTACAGGTTATACCAATTAAATTTCTCAAAATCAAAATATATTACATCGCTGCGAGAACAGGTCAGTTTTATTTACTTGTTGAAAGATATAACTAGTTAGATAAACTCGTAACGAAGCCAGGAAGGTATAATTTATGCCATATAATTATAATTTTATAGACGAATTTTTCGTTTTTCTTCAAGTCTACGTAAAAAATAAAAAGTATTTGAAATGACGTTGCATTTCCTGCGTTGGGCGAACCGGGCCTTGCGCAGGATAGGGGTTAATATCCTGTCTTCGTGCTAGTTGTTTGAAATTTCTGTCAAAAAAATAAATAAACATAAAATACTATACTTATCATATCGCAATAATTTCGCTTTTCGTAAACTGTTTAAAAATTACCCGTTGCTAGCTTTTTAATTGTCATCTACCTTAGATAATTTAATATCGAAACATTTTGATGAAGCTAATGCGATGCAAGCTAGGTCAATATTTAAGCTCTATAGACGAGCAAAGGGTTATCGACATACCACCCGCTGCTCTCAAAGCATCTTACGGAACATAGTTGGGGGTAGTTGTGACCACAAACAAGTAAAAATTTTAGCTCTCGTTTTTATAATCTTTTAATAATTAATTTAAACACAAATTCAGTATTTTTATGATTTAATATAGTTCATTATAACAAGCTACCTGCCAGTGAAAGTTATCTCCTGTCTAAATTCACCGCACATACAATTAATCATGGAAGCATTACACAGCACTATTGATAACTTAAACAATATATTTCACCAGAGGATGACTCAGTTTGAGGATAAACTGCTCAACAACATAAACCCTCCTTCCAACTTGGCTAGTTTGGCTTCTGAATTTGCCTTATTCCGGACATTTGTAACGGATGAATTCAAGGGTCTACAGCAACAGGTGCAGTTATTGGTGCACACTGTGGATCACCTGGAACTGCAAGGCCGCCGTAAAATCCTACTTTTCCATGGTGTGAAAGAAGAAAAGAACGAGGACCTGGTGCAGACAGTTACCGATATCATGAAGTCCCACTTGAAGCTCGAAGAATTTGCACCAAGCTCCATCAAGCGCTGTCACTGCATGGGAAGACCCTCAGCTCCAAATAGACACCGTCCAATCTTGGTGAAATTTCAGAGTGTCTTGGTCCGTGACAAAGCTTGGTTCTCTAAACCTAAGCTCAAGGGTTCCGGCATCACAGCGTCTGAATTCCTGACCAAAGCCCGACATGACTCCTTCGTGGCTGCGCGGGAGAAATTTGGGGTCTTGAAATGCTGGACAAAAGAAGGGCTCATATACGTCCTAAGTGCACACAGCGAGCGACATCGCGTCACCTCCCTAGTAGATGTACAAAAGTTTGTCCATCTTCTTGCCCTGGACCAGTCGAAACCAGAGCCCTCCTCCTCGAAAAATGAGCCGGCAAAATCGAGAAGAGCTGCTGCGACTAAAAATAGTGCTTTGTATTTGTTATCTTCCTCTTTCATATTATACGTAATCCCAGGTAGGTGGTTATACATTTATTTCTGTTTACGAGTTGTGTTACACACATGATTTATTTTTAACATGTATCTTACACACTTCTCAGATTTATTTTCTTATTTAATATCACAATTATTACCGTAATACCGACTTCTTATAACTTATTCTCATAAAATTAACTTTTTAGACGTCACTATTGTCAATTATTATTATGACAGATGAAATATTACGTTCAGAATTCGGAATTCGGATACACATTGGTTTGGGCTAATGTTACACGCCGCAGTAGTTTTACGTTGTCAGATTTCAGATTACTTGTAACTGATTTTTTTTTCTTTTCTTTATTTAAATTTTCTTGCTACCTGGGATTATACTCACCTTCTGTTTTCCTATTATTTTCGTTTGCGTTTTATCCATGCTGTTTCTCTTAATTGTTAGTACATTATTATTTAACTGGCAGGTGCACTTTGTAGAATTTGGTTGTGCAAGACTATTTTTAACTTATCGTATATATTTTCATAAAATCAAAATCAAAATCATTTATTCATCTAGGTCACAATGTGACGCTTATGAACGTCAATTTTAAAATTAAATTACTTAATGCTTCTACATTTACATTTACTGCCTCGTTCGCAAAGCAATAGGTAGAGCCACGAGAAAGAACGGGCAATAAAACTCGAGGCCACTCTTTTAAATCGCCAATATTATGGTACATATTTTCATTTTTGTAAGGAGCTGCAACTGTTACACATTGTACTAAATTACTTGTAGATAGTAATCAGTTACAGACATAATACTTAAGCAATTAATGTAGTTACTAAATGATGTGTTTTAGTTAGCCTTCCAATGCGAATATTGTGTAACAGGAGCATCCACTTACGACTTATAATGTATACAACTCGTGACCATGTTCAGAACTATGGTGGAAATGTATGTTACAGAAGTGACGGTAAATGAATACACAAAATTACAAAAACTTTAGTTCACAGACCATGATAACGAGTTATCTTCATCTTACAGTACAGTAAATTTAAAAAAAAAAATTGTGGAACAACAATGCAAATGTAGATGTAGTAAGTAGAATGACCTAATTATGATAAACGAATAATAATTTAAAAGAACTAGAAATGTTATATAATGATAAACTGAAAAATGCTAAGTATCTATATAAATTCTAAATAAGTAGTAGATCATGAGTTGTATAGTGTAAGTGACCATCTATCCTTGTCACTGAAATAATCATTAATAGTATAATAACCTTTCTTAATAAGGCAGTCTTTTATTTTAGCTTTAAATGTACTAAATGGTAATTCTAAAAGACTAATTGGTATTTTATTGTATATACGAATACCTAGCCCTACAAAAGAATTATCAACTTTATGTAAACGATGATAAGGGGCATATAACCTATGCTTGTTTCGAGTATTTATATTATGTATATCACTTTTTGAGGTAAATAAACTTATATTTTGCCTAATGTACAAAATATTAGCAAATAAAAATTGCGAGGCTACTGTAAGAATTCCTATAGACTTAAAGCGTTCCCTAAGAGTATCTTTTGCACCTAACATGTATATTGCTCGTACCGCTCGTTTCTGTAGAATGAAGATATTCTGAATATCCGCTGCTTTGCCCCATAACAAAATACCGTAGGACATAACACTGTGAAAATAGCTAAAATATACTAAACGAGCCGTGTCGATGTCAGTAAGTTGCCTAACTTTTCTGACGGCATACGCAGCAGAGCTGAGCTTTCCTGCTAGACATGCTATATGTGCACCCCATTGTAACTTATTATCTAATGTAATACCTAAGAACACTGTAGAGTCAACTGTGTCAAGTTCCTCCCTATCTAGCATAATATTAGGTCCCAGTTGTCTAACGTTAGGTAAAGCAAATTTAACGCATTTAGTTTTCCTAGAATTAAGTACTAGGTTGTTTGCTGTAAACCATCGTGTAACTTGTAATAGTGCATTATTTACATCATCAAATTGATTTCTATTCCTATCTACTTTAAAAATAAGTGACGTATCATCTGCAAAAAGTACGACATCACAGATGTTTTTTAAATAAAAATTTATGTTATTTTATTTAACATACATTATTTTATATATTTTATAAATATATTTATTTACTTTATTTATAATGTTATGTTTAGATTGCGATAGTGATGATTACTTTTCAGTGAGCTCCGACAACGGAAGTTTTGTTAGCGTTCCTTATTTGGCAGACAACCTGCAAACTTTGTTTTCTGATGTTCCGAGTAACTTTAATGTGATTCATATCAATGCTCAGAGTATTCCCGCCCATTTCCCTGATATGCGGGCAAACTTTGACTGTAAGAACATCCATGCCATACTGGTTTCCGAATCATGGCTTAAGCCATGTCTTCCTTCTGCTTCTTATTCTTTGCCCGGCTTCCAACTCATTAGAAATGACCGTACTGGTAGTGGTGGCGGTGGTGTTGGTGGTATATACGCTCTTATTTTACCTACTCTGTGGTAAATGTATCTTCACAACCGCCTCCATCCAATGCCGGTGAGCATCTCTTCCTGGAAGTCGAGGCTGCATCACACCAAAATCTTCTTGGGGTTTATAATAATAAACCCCAAGAAGGATGAACAGGAGGAACAAGAAGGGCAATAGACCTTCTTTGCGTATTGATTTCTTTTCCTCCTTTGAAAGTCTCTTACTCACTCTATCTCCCTCTTACAGTCAAACTATAATCATGGGTGACTTCAACACCTGTCTCCTTAAGAACGACTCACGCTCTTCATCTCTGTATTCTATTTCTATTTCTAGTAATCTGCATATTCTTCCCCTGAATGCTACTCATCACTTCCCTAATTCTGCTCCCTCACTTTTAGACCTCATCTTCGTCTCATCGCTTGGTCATCTGGCTAAGTACGGCCAATGTGATGCTGATGCATTTTCTTACCATGATCTTATCTATCTATCTTACAAAGTTCGTCCTCCCAAGGCAAAGTCAAGAACTCTCTTGCTACGCAATTTTAGTGGTATGGATACTGAACGTCTATGCGACGATGTCAAAGCAATAAATTGGAAACCTTTACTTGACTCTGACTTTATTGACTTCAAAATTCAAATACTTGAGAGTAAGCTTACTGAATTATACGATATTCATGCACCGATTCGCACTATTAAACTGAAACATGCACCATCGCCTTGGCCAAATAAATAAGCATACTTATTCGGAAAAAAGCCGGTCAAGTGCGAGTCGGCCTCGCGCACCGAGGGTTCCGTACAAACCTGTAGGTATATAAGTCAAAGTTCACCAGTCATAGTTATGGTATTTTTATTGCCAAATGAAATCCATAACATTACAGTATGGAAAGCTGGGGGAGCATAACTTAAATAAAAAGAGGTCTTTGTCGTTTGTAATCAGTCATCCTTTATTTTATATTAACATATATCGCTTATTTTATAATATAACTTAAATACCTATACCAGCCTTGCAAGAGTCTGCTGATAAATGATGGTAAGATTTTTTATCAAAGTTTTTAGTGACTATTAGAAATCTGTTACAAAAATACTTATAAAGTACAGAATAATTAGCAAAAACGTTTGAAGACTATGTAATTATTTGAAATCTCAATCTCAATCAGCCTATCGCAGTCCACTGCTGGACATAGGCCTCTCCCAACACGCACCACAGCACACGGTCCTCAGCTTTCCGCATCCTTTATCTGGACTATAAGACGTTGCTTCGTACCAAATTTCAAGATTTTGAGTTCACGGGAAGTACCCTGTAGGTTTTGATTCCCTTGCGAGTAGTTGCGAGTTTAAAGATATGATTATATTGATCTTTCTTTTGATTGCGTAGACATAGAAGTTTGATTTTATTACAGCCTAACGGTGTTATATACTTGAATATTTGATATGAATTTCAATTTAATACCTCTACGCCTTCAAGAGAAAGGGGTAGTAACTTTAAATTAATTAAAAATATTTTTTTTATATGCTGTAACTAAAAATTTATGGTTTTCGCAATTTTTCCTTTATAAGTGTTATAAGACGTTGCTTCGTACCAAATTTCAAGATTTTGAGTTCACGGGAAGTACCCTGTATGTTTTGATTCCCTTGCGAGTAGTCGCGAGTACGAAAATATGATGATATTGCTCTTTCTTTTGATCGCGTAGACAAAGAAGTTTGATTTTGTTACAGCCTAACGGTGTTATATACCTGAGTATTTGATATGAATTTCAATTTAATACCTCTACGCGTTCAAGAGAAACGGGTAGTAACTTTAAATTAACTAAAAATATTTTTTTATATGCTGTAACTAAAAAATTACGGTTTTCGCAATTTTTCCTTTATAAGTGATATAAGACGTTGCTTCGTACCAAATTTCAAGATTTTGAGTTCACGGGAAGTACCCTGTAGCCTTTGATTCCCTTGCGAGTAGTTGCGAGTTTGAAAATATGCTTATATTGCTCTTTCTTTTGATTGCGTTGACATAGAAGCTTGATTTTGTTGCAGCTTAACAGTGTTATATACCTGAGTATTTGATATGAATTTCAATTTAATACCTCCACGCGTTCAAGAGAAAGGGGTAGTAACTTTAAATTTATTAAAAATATTTTTTTTATATGCTGTAACTAAAAATTTACGGTTTTCGCAATTTTTCATTCATATGTGATATAAGACGTTACTTCGTACCAAATTTCAAGATTCTGAGTTCACGGGAAGTACCATGTAGGTTTTGATTCACTTGCGAGTAGGCGCGAGTTTGAAAATATGCTTATATTGCTCTTACTTTTGATTGCATTGACATAGAAGCTTGATTTTGTTGCAGCCTTACGGCGTTATATACCTGAGTATTTGATATGAATTTCAATTCAATACCCCCCCGCGTTCAAGAGAAAGGGGTAGTTACTTTAAATTTATTAAAAATATTTTTTTATATGCTGTAACTAAAAAAATACGGTTTTCGCAATTTTTCCTTTATAAGTGATATAAGACGTTGCTTCGTACCAAATTTCAAGATTCTGAATTCACGGGAAGTACCCTGTAGGTTTTGATTCCATTGCGAGTTTGAAAATATGCTGCAATTTGCAGCATATACAGCTGTATCTTTTGATTGCATTGGATTAGAAGTTTGATTTTTTTACAGCTCTATGGAACCGTAGATTCGAGTATTTAGTATAAATTTCAGTTTGATACCTCCACGCATTCCTGAGAAAAAGGGTCTTGACAGACGGACGGACAACAAAGTGATCCTATAAGGGTACCGTTTTTTCCTTTCGAGGTACGGAACCCTAAAAAGCAGCTGCAAAATCGAAATATAAATCCAAGCCTTCTGAAACTAATAAAGAAAGGTATACAAAGCTTAGAAATCTCTGCAATAGGCTGTGTAGGGATGCACAACGCCAGCACATTCATAGTTCTGTTCAAAATGGTGACCCTGTGAAAGTATGGAAATTTCTTAGATCAATAGGAGTTGGGAAGCAAAGTCAAAACAAGAATTCTTCCGATATTGATATTAATTCACTCAATGAGCATTTCTCTGCTTCGTCCGATTTTACTAGGACAACAAAAATGAATACCTTAAATTATCATTTCATATTTCATCGCTTCCAACTCCTGACTATACTCCTTTTGTCTTTAGTCACTTTACTGCATGTGATGTTAAGAAGAGCATCATGTCCATAACATCTAACGCAATCGGCAGTGATCGTATCACCCGCAATATGATTCTCCCTATCCTCGATGAGATCCTACCTATTGTTTCCCATATATTCAATCATTCTATTTCAAATAGCGTGTTTCCAACAGCTTGGAAAGAGGCTCATATAGTTCCTTTACCTAAAAAATCCACTCCTGTTTCTTTCTCCGACTATCGACCCATATCTATACCACCCTTCCTTTCTAAAGTCCTTGAACGTCTCATCCATATCCAACTTAACTCCTTCCTTTCTAAAAATAATATCCTCAATCCCTTTCAGTCTGGTTTCCGCACGGGTCACAGTACTACAACTGCCCTTGTCAGCATTACGGACGATATAAGGTCAGGCATGGAGGGTGGCAGGCTAACAGTTCTCTGTTTGCTGGACCTTAGCAATGCATTTAATACTGTTGACTTTGACATTCTCCTTGCCATTTTAAGCTCTCTTAACATATCTCCATCAGTGATCGACTGGTTTCGTAGTTACCTGTTTGGACGCCGGCAGCGCGTTCATTTGGATGATATTTTTTCTCCATGGTACGACAACGCCTCAGGGCGGCGTTTTATCTCCTTTACTCTTCTCAATTTTTATCAATTCAATTTCAAATAATTTAACTTCTTCCTACCACCTATATGCAGATGATTTGCAAATTCACTCTCAAGCGAAGGTTGACAACTTGCCGTCAAGAATCTCAATTATTATTAATGACTTGGCTGAAATTACACACTGGACCAATATATATGGACTTAAGATTAATCCTGCTAAAACCCAGGTTACTATTATCGGCAGTTCCAGAATGATGACAAAGGTTCAATGGTCAATGCTTCCCCAGGTGTCTTTTGGTGGCGTTGTAATTCCTATAAGTAATGATGTGAAGAATCTGGGGATATACATTGACAAAACGCTATCTTGGACTGTGCAGCTACAAAATGTTAGTCGACGACTCTACGCTGCCTCAGCATCATTGAGAAGATTGCGCAACTTCCTGCCAATATCCACTAAAATTGCACTGGTGCAATCCATCCTTCTACCCATTCTTGACTATGCCGATGCCAGCTATCTAGATCTCAATGAGGACCAGCTAGATAAACTTGAGCGACTTCAAAACTTCTGTATAAGATTCATATACGGTTTACGTAAATATGATCACGTCTCTGAATTTCGTAACAAGCTCAAGTGGCTACCAATCCGCCTTCGACGGAATACTCACATTCTTTGCCTTCTTTTTAATATTCTTTTTAATCCTTCCTATCCTATGTATCTCAAAAATCGGTTCGATTATCTTCATAATACACATTCTAAGTTCTTACGATCATCAGAAAACCTAAAACTGAAAGTCCCTACACATTCAACGATTTTCTTTGAAAAATCTTTCACTGTGCAGGCTGTACGATTATGGAATGCGTTGCCCTAATCTATCAGACGGGCTAACTATTATTTATTACTTATGTATGTGTGTGTATGTATGTTGTATGTATGTTGTATGTATGTATGTATGCATGTATGTATTTACGTTTGTATGTATTTATTTATATTTGTATAAGTATTTATATATGTGTAGTATATTTTTATAATATTACATAAATGTATATATTGTGACGGCCGGTGTCATATCAAACCGTCGTCACGAAACACAATAATTAGCAAAGAGGTTTGAAGACTATTTTATTATTTGGAAATGAGTTTTTAGTTCGATGATGTATACACTCTGTCAAGTGTTCGCCAAATTCACCAGTCATTGACAGTCATTAACAAGGCGATGGCCGAGCGGCAGAGAGGTTGGACTACGTTTAGACTAGAGAGAACATGCTCGCTATTTTTCCTTATACCGAACGTGCAACTTGTAATGTCAGTTGGTCTTAGTTGGTTAATCATAACGTCAAATTACGCGTCTCATTTAAAGAGGCATTGATTCCTTACAGACTCATATCTTTGACTGCATTCTCTAAATAGCCGTGCTGTCAAATCCCATCATTAAGGAGTGATGGGATTTGACAGTGAAAGGAGATATCGATGTTTTTTGAATGAGGGATAAATACGGAAACAAACTATCGGACATGAATGTAAAACTGTAGCTGGAAGCGACAGCGCGCCGCGGTTGCTATTGGCAATAAACAACGACGACCAGCGGTCTAATTTTCTATCACGTGTTTAATAGTATGCGCAGTTTAATAACATAATTTACTTAGATACCTACCTTAAAAGTAGCGTCTATTAACCTAAAGCCTTGTACGGACCATACGGACCGTACGCGTAATCTAGGTATGTTGACCACGCGTACAGGATTATGATCGAATACTACGCTTTGCTGCAGTTACAGACTATAAAAGCATGCACCAGTGGCGTCTGATAATTTGGTTCCACTTTAAATATTTAGAATACTGATACACTGGTTGTGGCGTTGTGCAGACATTCAAATTACTTATGGAAATTACAGTTTCACTTATCCGGCTTTGAATCGCTATGGCTTGCATCATTAAATCGCATTCATCACGCAGCAAAGGAGATGATACAAAAATTTACTCTAATTTTTATATTTACTGTCTTAATATTAGTTTATGTAACTAAATAAAAACAATGAGTGTAATTTTAGTTTGAAGATAGGTATTAATAAAATATAATAATTGCAACGATTTTAATTAATCTACCTACTTCTAGGTATGTTATTTATCATATTAGTGCCATCCTGACTGATCAAAGACGTCTTGCCTTGTAGTCTGCTATATAATATTCTACCATAGAATATAATATTCTTCCATATTCACACAACACCATCTGGTCCCAAACTAAGCATATCTTGTACTAAGGGTACTAGACAATCGATAAACATACATAGGTATATACTTTTTGTAAATATATTACACATTATACATAGTACCACCCAGACCAAAACGAAATCCATATTCATGCACACAAATGTTTGACTTGAGCGGGAATCGAACCCGCAAGCTTCGGCGTGGCGAATCATTTGTGCTGGCGTATCACAAATCGGATTAGGACTTTGATGCAAGCGCTTATCAGAAGACGGAAAGCTCTGAAAGTTCGTATTCGACAACGCACGGATGGAAACGGTTTAACTATCGATGGAGCAGTCAATGGCGTTACCTGTTCGCTGACCCTGGACACCGGTGCGACACGAACGGTTATAGGAACTCGTTTGACAAGAAAGAATGGAAAGATTTTAAGACAGTCAAGTTCACCTCGACTGACGACGGCTACCGGTCAGTACATCCCAGTTAAAGGCGAACAGATGGCGGCTATAAAAATCGGTGACAACCTATACTGGCAACGAGCGGTGATTGCAGACATCGTAGACGATTGCATTGTTGGGCTGGATTTCTTCAGAGATCATCAGTGCAGATGAGACATTAACGGCGGTGTCCTTAAGTGTGGAGATGTGGAGATTCCAATGAAAGGTGCTGGCAAGGGGCAAGTTTTGTGCCTCAAAGAAAGCAAACTTACACATAGATCACAGGCTTCTATAGCTACGAAGTTCAATGATTTGTTCCATGTCGATAGGAGAGCGGTGTATTATGGGTCTAAAGATGCGCGGGACGTTCATGTCTTAGCCCCTCAAAGCATTTTGGCAACCATCGAGGCATCTCAGGACACTCGTAGAAGTATTTTGGCCACTTTCGAGGCTAGGCTTTCAAGCTAAGTACGGCGCGTAATATTTTCGTTGAAAGAATGGTGATATTTCCATTTATTAAGTTAATATTGTATATTAAAAGACGCGTAATTAAATAAGCTTTCGAATGATATTAATTAACACCAAACAATATACTTGAAGCCCACGCAAGAGCGGTATAAAGCGCGCCCGGTATAATATTTTCCCGCCATTTTCGAGCGCGCTATTATATTTTTTAACATATTCATATTTTTCGTCGTTTTTTATTATAGGAGGTATATAAATATTGTACATGGTTAGAAAGGTAATTTAATTTACTTTCAGAGATAATAAATATAATGGTAAGAAACATTTTAATTTTAAACATACAAAAATATAAAATATAAATTATTGTTAATTGCCGCCAATTTTCGTATTTTATTTTCTTTTCACATATTTTTTGTTATATATCAGATTCAAACCTAGATAAGTTTCTTTTCAACTAGATTAACCAATTTAAAAAACCATATCTGATAAGATTCCGATAAGAATTATTCTTATTGGACTTTGCACAATTGTTTACTTTTGCCCGCAAAAAATAACCGCCATACCCGCCAAAATTTTCGAAAGCCTATATCTCATGAATTATAGGAGTATTATATATCACATGTTAGGTTTATTCTTATACTTATAATAAAAGAATAACTCATAGCATAAATGTAACGTTATCTATATATTTTCATTCAATAAAAAATAAATGCCGTTGTTTCGGTAATTGAATGAATATAGCCTCTTGAATTAAATTATTACACAATATTTGTTTATTTTTTTGCTGTTATTTTATAACTTATTAGTCCATTTACAATTAAAACATAAAAATATCAAATATAATTATATTATTTGTTTACAATGATGTTTTGAATCCATAATTACGCCCCGCGCGCAACATGCAAAAACAGTGAAATATATAAAAAATTCAAATGCTGACATTTAAATAATTTTCTAAGCAAGCATTGCTTTAATTATATATTTTTGTAAAGCTTATACCACCAAGTATACAAAATAATAAAAGGAAGCAATTTATAACCCATATTGTTATCATGACAAACAAAAATGGCGAGTAGGTCTTCGATAGACGACATTGTTTACAATAGGATCAAGTTCGGCGGGTCGCATAAACTAAACATTCCGTCATTCAGTCACCATTCAAACATTACTACAAAGTTTATTTAATCTTCTTTTATAAAAACATCATTTCAAATATCAAAACCCGAGTGACGAGTCGTAAGTTTAGGTTTAAGGTAGCACGGCAAGTGGCCTTGCTTCGCGGGTGGTCAGATAACGACCGCGTGATGCCTTAGCGATAAATGTCAAATTAAAGCGGTACCTTCAGCGGTTAGAGGGGGGTAGTGTGACGGCCGGTGTCATGTCAAACCCTCGTCACGAAACACAATAATTAGCAAAGAGGTTTGAAAACTATTTTATTATTTGGAAATGAGTTTTTAGTTCGATGACGTATACACTCTGTCAAGTGTTCGCCATATTCACCAGTCATTGACAACAAGGCGATGGCCGAGCGGATAACACATCCCGTTCACGTTCTGATGGCGTGGGTTCAAATCCCAGTCATAACAGTTATGTGGATTATGGTTTTTATGAAATTTGGAAAATGTTTATGACTATTTGGCAAATATTTAAAAAAGATTATTTAAATATTTCGAATAAAGATTAGGAAATTCTAGAAACTTCAGGAAGGAATGGAAAGGTTAAAAAGAGACAGGAGATAGAAAAAAAAACAATTGAATTATGAAATGACAATCGAAATTAGTGGATCCAGAACATTTCTGGGGGTATATAAGGCGGTGTGGACGCGTTGAGCGTCAGTTTAAGTTGAAAAGTGGTAAAGTGGAGAAGAAAAGGAAGAAGTAAAAGGAAGAAAGAAGTAGTAGTGAAATAAAGTGAAATGAAAGTATAGTGCAGTAAAGTGCAGTGAAGTGCAGTGAAGTGCAGTGCAATAAACGTTAGTGTTGGTGCTTCGTCCGATTTTACTAGGACAACAAAAATGAATACCTTAAATTATCATTTCATATTTCATCGCTTCCAACTCCTGACTATACTCCTTTTGTCTTTAGTCACTTTACTGCATGTGATGTTAAGAAGAGCATCATGTCCATAACATCTAACGCAATCGGCAGTGATCGTATCACCCGCAATATGATTCTCCCTATCCTCGATGAGATCCTACCTATTGTTTCCCATATATTCAATCATTCTATTTCAAATAGCGTGTTTCCAACAGCTTGGAAAGAGGCTCATATAGTTCCTTTACCTAAAAAATCCACTCCTGTTTCTTTCTCCGACTATCGACCCATATCTATACCACCCTTCCTTTCTAAAGTCCTTGAACGTCTCATCCATATCCAACTTAACTCCTTCCTTTCTAAAAACAATATCCTCAATCCCTTTCAGTCTGGTTTCCGCACGGGTCACAGTACTACAACTGCCCTTGTCAGCATTACGGACGATATAAGGTCAGGCATGGAGGGTGGCAGGCTAACAGTTCTCTGTTTGCTGGACCTTAGCAATGCATTTAATACTGTTGACTTTGACATTCTCCTTGCCATTTTAAGCTCTCTTAACATATCTCCATCAGTGATCGACTGGTTTCGTAGTTACCTGTTTGGACGCCGGCAGCGCGTTCATTTGGATGATATTTTTTCTCCATGGTACGACAACGCTGCAGGGGTACCTCAGGGCGGCGTTTTATCTCCTTTACTCTTCTCAATTTTTATCAATTCAATTTCAAATAATTTAACTTCTTCCTACCACCTATATGCAGATGATTTGCAAATTCACTCTCAAGCGAAGGTTGACAACTTGCCGTCAAGAATCTCAATTATTATTAATGACTTGGCTGAAATTACACACTGGACCAATATATATGGACTTAAGATTAATCCTGCTAAAACCCAGGTTACTATTATCGGCAGTTCCAGAATGATGACAAAGGTTCAATGGTCAATGCTTCCCCAGGTGTCTTTTGGTGGCGTTGTAATTCCTATAAGTAATGATGTGAAGAATCTGGGGATATACATTGACAAAACGCTATCTTGGACTGTGCAGCTACAAAATGTTAGTCGACGACTCTACGCTGCCTCAGCATCATTGAGAAGATTGCGCAACTTCCTGCCAATATCCACTAAAATTGCACTGGTGCAATCCATCCTTCTACCCATTCTTGACTATGCCGATGCCAGCTATCTAGATCTCAATGAGGACCAGCTAGATAAACTTGAGCGACTTCAAAACTTCTGTATAAGATTCATATACGGTTTACGTAAATATGATCACGTCTCTGAATTTCGTAACAAGCTCAAGTGGCTACCAATCCGCCTTCGACGGAATACTCACATTCTTTGCCTTCTTTTTAATATTCTTTTTAATCCTTCCTATCCTATGTATCTCAAAAATCGGTTCGATTATCTTCATAATACACATTCTAAGTTCTTACGATCATCAGAAAACCTAAAACTGAAAGTCCCTACACATTCAACGATTTTCTTTGAAAAATCTTTCACTGTGCAGGCTGTACGATTATGGAATGCGTTGCCCTAATCTATCAGACGGGCTAACTATTATTTATTACTTATGTATGTGTGTGTATGTATGTTGTATGTATGTTGTATGTATGTATGTATGCATGTATGTATTTACGTTTGTATGTATTTATTTATATTTGTATAAGTATTTATATATGTGTAGTATATTTTTATAATATTACATAAATGTATATATTGTGACGGCCGGTGTCATATCAAACCGTCGTCACGAAACACAATAATTAGCAAAGAGGTTTGAAGACTATTTTATTATTTGGAAATGAGTTTTTAGTTCGATGATGTATACACTCTGTCAAGTGTTCGCCAAATTCACCAGTCATTGACAGTCATTAACAAGGCGATGGCCGAGCGGCAGAGAGGTTGGACTACGTTTAGACTAGAGAGAACATGCTCGCTATTTTTCCTTATACCGAACGTGCAACTTGTAATGTCAGTTGGTCTTAGTTGGTTAATCATAACGTCAAATTACGCGTCTCATTTAAAGAGGCATTGATTCCTTACAGACTCATATCTTTGACTGCATTCTCTAAATAGCCGTGCTGTCAAATCCCATCATTAAGGAGTGATGGGATTTGACAGTGAAAGGAGATATCGATGTTTTTTGAATGAGGGATAAATACGGAAACAAACTATCGGACATGAATGTAAAACTGTAGCTGGAAGCGACAGCGCGCCGCGGTTGCTATTGGCAATAAACAACGACGACCAGCGGTCTAATTTTCTATCACGTGTTTAATAGTATGCGCAGTTTAATAACATAATTTACTTAGATACCTACCTTAAAAGTAGCGTCTATTAACCTAAAGCCTTGTACGGACCATACGGACCGTACGCGTAATCTAGGTATGTTGACCACGCGTACAGGATTATGATCGAATACTACGCTTTGCTGCAGTTACAGACTATAAAAGCATGCACCAGTGGCGTCTGATAATTTGGTTCCACTTTAAATATTTAGAATACTGATACACTGGTTGTGGCGTTGTGCAGACATTCAAATTACTTATGGAAATTACAGTTTCACTTATCCGGCTTTGAATCGCTATGGCTTGCATCATTAAATCGCATTCATCACGCAGCAAAGGAGATGATACAAAAATTTACTCTAATTTTTATATTTACTGTCTTAATAGTTATCTTGTTTCTAATGTATGTATATTATGTAACTAAATAAAAACAATGAGTGTAATTTTAGTTTGAAGATAGGTATTAATAAAATATAATAATTGCAACGATTTTAATTAATCTACCTACTTCTAGGTATGTTATTTATCATATTAGTGCCATCCTGACTGATCAAAGACGTCTTGCCTTGTAGTCTGCTATATAATATTCTACCATAGAATATAATATTCTTCCATATTCACACAACACCATCTGGTCCCAAACTAAGCATATCTTGTACTAAGGGTACTAGACAATCGATAAACATACATAGGTATATACTTTTTGTAAATATATTACACATTATACATAGTACCACCCAGACCAAAACGAAATCCATATTCATGCACACAAATGTTTGACTTGAGCGGGAATCGAACCCGCAAGCTTCGGCGTGGCGAATCATTTGTGCTCTCGTATCACAAATCGGATTACCTACAACTCTAAAAAAATTGAGCAGTGTCCAACGTAAGCGATAGCAAGCAACATGATATGATGCGACGCAAACAAACTGCCAAAGCCTGCCGCATTATCCAATCTGGTATAATAAAATTCGAACAATACATGATCTAAGTGACAGTTTCTTAGCATCGCTTCGCAACGCATCGCTCATTAGTTTATGGATACTTTTTGTCAATAGATTTTATGGCTAAAACGAACAATTAAACACGTGATTTTTTTTAGTACTGTCTGTCTGGCAAGTCTTTGCAAAGCACACACACAAAAACTACAATTTCAATATTTTATTTGTTTACTTCTACGGCATTATTCGATAAATCATCACTGTTACGAACAACACTCGGTTTCCTAACTCTATGTTTTGTCTACTGTCTAGCTACCACAAGACTGCTATAAGATCGTGCTGCTATACCTATCGATAGCTCTTTCTATCATACTGCATGTGTCATTAGAAAGAAGATGTCAATCATAGCAACCGCTGTTGTTAATTTAGTGTTACTTCTATGACTTAATAAGGTTATATTTCTTTGCCGAGCGGATAACACATCCCGTTCACGTTCTGATGATGATGAGGTTCAAATTCCAGTCATAACAGTTATGTGGATTATGGTTTTTATGAAATTTGAAAAATGTTTATGAATATTTGGCAAATATTTAAAGAAGATTATTTATATATTTCGAGTAAAAATTAGAAAATTCTAGAAACTTCAGGAAGAAATGGAAAGGTTAAAAAGAGACAGGAGATAGAAAAACTAATTTAAATATTTCGAATAAAGATTAGAAAATTCTAGAAACTTCAGGAAGGAATGGAAAGGTAAAAAAGAGACAGGAGATAGAAAAAAAAACAATTGAATTATGAAATGTCAATCGAAATTAGTGGATCTAGAACATTCCTAGGGGTATATAAGGCGGTGTGGACGCGTTGAGCGCCAGTTTAAGTTAAAAAGTGGTAAAGTGGAGAAGAAAAGGAAGAAGTAAAAGGAAGAAATAAGTAGTAGTGAAATAAAGTGAAGTGAAAGTATAGTGCAGTAAAGTGCAGTGAAGTGCAGTGCAATAGACGTTAGTGTTGGTGTTGTCCGCGTCGAAATTGAACGACGCGTCGTGTGTGTGAAGTCGAATAATGTGTCATCAGTGTTACTCGGTGTTTCCTTCCAATCCCGTAACCCCGTCCGTAACAATTGGTGTCAGAAGTGGGATGGAAGGATCAAAGATGCCAGTCATGCCGAGGGAAGGGCCTACGACACGTGCAAGGGCTGCCGCTCAAGAGCAAGGTGACTCTAGCCAGGCAGTTGTGAACAGGGATGCTCCTTCGCAAGGAAGCGGATCTGAAGGAGGGGTATCTACGTTCGCGAGCGCAGCTAACCCGCTATCTCTCGCAGACCTCGCAGCACTATTCCAGCAGTCACTTAAGGAAAACTCACAGCAGCTTAAATCCGAACTCCAGCAAAACTCGCAGCAGCTACAATCTAAGCTTAGCGAGATAATGGAGAGCTAGGATGAGATTCGCCGTTATATATCGGAGAACGCTCGAAAGATCGCCGAGATAGAGATGTGTATCGGTGTATTGCAATCTCGCGTGACTACCATTGAGGAAGAGGTGCAGTCCCGCACGGCGTCAGTATCAGAAGAGGTTCACACTCGCATAGCTATGATAGAGGAGGAGTTAAAGAAGATGAAGTCCAACAGCCCTTCGGTTTCTATCAACTCAACAAGTTCTGGTGGTTATTTAAAAGTACCATTATTCGATGGAAACACTTCCTGGGAGGCCTACAGAATACAGTTCGAAGCCGCCTCTATAAGCAACGGTTGGGATGTCGACCAGGCCAAGTTTGCACTCATCCTGGCGTTGCGTGGAGAAGCATTGCCGGTGCTTGAGGGCGTGGGAAAGGACGCTACTTACGCACACTGTTTGAGGCTCTAGAATTCAGATTTGGAGACGAGCACTTAGAATATGTGTTCCGAGCCAAGTTACGCAACCGCCGTCAGTATCCGAACGAATCCTTGCAGCAGTGGGCGATGGAAGTGACGAAGATGGTACGAAAAGCTTATCAGTCGGCACCCGCGGAACAAGTTCAAAGCATGCGACTCCAGGCGTTTATCGACGGAATTTGTGACAATGAGGTCAGAGCTGCTGTGCGCTTAAAACACCACAGCAACATTAAAGACGCATTAGCACATGCTTTATAAGTCGAGGCTGTTCAACAAGAAATTACGAGTGATCGAGATAGAGTTATTGCAGCAGAAGAAAGAACTGGTCGCAGACCTTTTGTCCTAAAGTGTTTTAACTGTAAGGAACCCGGGCACTTAAGAAGTAGCTGTCAGAAACATGTAACAGAAAGAAGTAAGATTGACGCTAGTGTTCAAGTGTTAAAAGATGATCAGGAAGCAATTACAGCCAGGACTTTGATGCAAGCGCTTATCAGAAGACGGAAAGCTCTGAAAGTTCGTATTCGACAACGCACGGATGGAAACGGTTTAACTATCGATGGAGCAGTCAATGGCGTTACCTGTTCGCTGACCCTGGACACCGGTGCGACACGAACGGTTATAGGAACTCGTTTGACAAGAAAGAATGGAAAGATTTTAAGACAGTCAAGTTCACCTCGACTGACGACGGCTACCGGTCAGTACATCCCAGTTAAAGGCGAACAGATGGCGGCTATAAAAATCGGTGACAACCTATACTGGCAACGAGCGGTGATTGCAGACATCGTAGACGATTGCATTGTTGGGCTGGATTTCTTCAGAGATCATCAGTGCAGATGAGACATTAACGGCGGTGTCCTTAAGTGTGGAGATGTGGAGATTCCAATGAAAGGTGCTGGCAAGGGGCAAGTTTTGTGCCTCAAAGAAAGCAAACTTACACATAGATCACAGGCTTCTATAGCTACGAAGTTCAATGATTTGTTCCATGTCGATAGGAGAGCGGTGTATTATGGGTCTAAAGATGCGCGGGACGTTCATGTCTTAGCCCCTCAAAGCATTTTGGCAACCATCGAGGCATCTCAGGACACTCGTAGAAGTATTTTGGCCACTTTCGAGGCTAGGCTTTCAAGCTAAGTACGGCGCGTAATATTTTCGTTGAAAGAATGGTGATATTTCCATTTATTAAGTTAATATTGTATATTAAAAGACGCGTAATTAAATAAGCTTTCGAATGATATTAATTAACACCAAACAATATACTTGAAGCCCACGCAAGAGCGGTATAAAGCGCGCCCGGTATAATATTTTCCCGCCATTTTCGAGCGCGCTATTATATTTTTTAACATATTCATATTTTTCGTCGTTTTTTATTATAGGAGGTATATAAATATTGTACATGGTTAGAAAGGTAATTTAATTTACTTTCAGAGATAATAAATATAATGGTAAGAAACATTTTAATTTTAAACATACAAAAATATAAAATATAAATTATTGTTAATTGCCGCCAATTTTCGTATTTTATTTTCTTTTCACATATTTTTTGTTATATATCAGATTCAAACCTAGATAAGTTTCTTTTCAACTAGATTAACCAATTTAAAAAACCATATCTGATAAGATTCCGATAAGAATTATTCTTATTGGACTTTGCACAATTGTTTACTTTTGCCCGCAAAAAATAACCGCCATACCCGCCAAAATTTTCGAAAGCCTATATCTCATGAATTATAGGAGTATTATATATCACATGTTAGGTTTATTCTTATACTTATAATAAAAGAATAACTCATAGCATAAATGTAACGTTATCTATATATTTTCATTCAATAAAAAATAAATGCCGTTGTTTCGGTAATTGAATGAATATAGCCTCTTGAATTAAATTATTACACAATATTTGTTTATTTTTTTGCTGTTATTTTATAACTTATTAGTCCATTTACAATTAAAACATAAAAATATCAAATATAATTATATTATTTGTTTACAATGATGTTTTGAATCCATAATTACGCCCCGCGCGCAACATGCAAAAACAGTGAAATATATAAAAAATTCAAATGCTGACATTTAAATAATTTTCTAAGCAAGCATTGCTTTAATTATATATTTTTGTAAAGCTTATACCACCAAGTATACAAAATAATAAAAGGAAGCAATTTATAACCCATATTGTTATCATGACAAACAAAAATGGCGAGTAGGTCTTCGATAGACGACATTGTTTACAATAGGATCAAGTTCGGCGGGTCGCATAAACTAAACATTCCGTCATTCAGTCACCATTCAAACATTACTACAAAGTTTATTTAATCTTCTTTTATAAAAACATCATTTCAAATATCAAAACCCGAGTGACGAGTCGTAAGTTTAGGTTTAAGGTAGCACGGCAAGTGGCCTTGCTTCGCGGGTGGTCAGATAACGACCGCGTGATGCCTTAGCGATAAATGTCAAATTAAAGCGGTACCTTCAGCGGTTAGAGGGGGGTAGTGTGACGGCCGGTGTCATGTCAAACCCTCGTCACGAAACACAATAATTAGCAAAGAGGTTTGAAAACTATTTTATTATTTGGAAATGAGTTTTTAGTTCGATGACGTATACACTCTGTCAAGTGTTCGCCATATTCACCAGTCATTGACAACAAGGCGATGGCCGAGCGGATAACACATCCCGTTCACGTTCTGATGGCGTGGGTTCAAATCCCAGTCATAACAGTTATGTGGATTATGGTTTTTATGAAATTTGGAAAATGTTTATGACTATTTGGCAAATATTTAAAAAAGATTATTTAAATATTTCGAATAAAGATTAGGAAATTCTAGAAACTTCAGGAAGGAATGGAAAGGTTAAAAAGAGACAGGAGATAGAAAAAAAAACAATTGAATTATGAAATGACAATCGAAATTAGTGGATCCAGAACATTTCTGGGGGTATATAAGGCGGTGTGGACGCGTTGAGCGTCAGTTTAAGTTGAAAAGTGGTAAAGTGGAGAAGAAAAGGAAGAAGTAAAAGGAAGAAAGAAGTAGTAGTGAAATAAAGTGAAATGAAAGTATAGTGCAGTAAAGTGCAGTGAAGTGCAGTGAAGTGCAGTGCAATAAACGTTAGTGTTGGTGCTGTCCGCGTCGAAATTGAACGACGCGTCGTGTGTGTGAAGTCGAATAAAGTGTCATCAGTGCTACTCGGTGTTTCCTTCCAATCCCGTTACCCCGTCCGTAACAATATTATTAAAGTAGTATCATATTATAACTAGTACACTTGCAACTACCATTTCTTTCCTACCAATAATATCTCCATCCAAAGGTTGCCTGGTAGAAATTGCTGTTAGCGATAAGGCCGCCCATTGTACTGTATTTAATATAAAATTCCTGTATACCTGTGTTCTTAAAAGTGTACAATAAATTATTAAATAAATAAATAAATAAAATAGGGTATATTGCAAGTGAAGTTAAAAAAGGAAGACCCAGTAGGTAACTACGTTGGTAAATATGGCACGGCACGCCAATGCTCTTAAAAAACGTATACAATTCGCACCCTCAGTAATATAAGGAATCAACTCAACATTTTTGTAAACTCTGATTTTGAATGCTAGGGCACAAAATGAAATTCGCTACCGGTTAGCGCTGACAGAAAGAGAAAAAGGACAATAATGACTCGGTAAATATATCGCACCTTTAGAATTGAAGTGGCTTAGCTCAAAAATTTAGGAAAATGAGTTTAATACACCGAACGATTTGTAAACACGTATTCTATAGGTTTATTAAAATTAAACCGACGCTTTTGGGCCGGAAAAGGACAAACGTACTATTTCTGTCTCTTTTAAATCACGCCATACCCGCGCGTCCCTTAGTATTAAAGAACCCGTTTCAATGTTGCGACGAAGTGCTAAACGTTGTGTGTCGCGCGAGCGCTCCGTAAGCGACGTAAACCGTATTCCGCCGTTTTAATTCTAAACTTATGGTAAGTTATTTGATCAGTATTTAATTTTGTAATGACATATTATTGGTTTAGGGCGTTTCAATACTAAATAAGATAATATTGTGGTGACGTATTTGTACTGCCGTCATTTTATTATTAAACATTGCATGAATTGTGGAGCCGAATTTTATATTATAGCATTACGTTACTAACAGATTTTGTGAATACGGAGACTTAAACGTAAATATGTTTATTCTTTAATTAATTCTACCCCGCTTTGAGAGTTTATAATTATATTGTCTTTTTATTTCAGATCAAGTTAGAGGTTAAAAGAAGAGCAGATCACATTTTTCAATTATTGAATATCCGTAATGAAAATACTAGCCTTGGTTGGCAACCTGTCTAGGAGAAGGAAAACGCCGAAATTTAACCAAACGTTCGGGGGTTGGGTCTCGTTAGCCTTGGTTGGCAACCTGTCTAGGAGAAGGAAAACTTCGAAATTAAACCAACTTTAAGGGAGCATACGAGACACAAAACCCCGATCTAAGGTGTGAAGTTGTGAACCGCCTCGTGCCGAGGGATTTGTGGCAATATGGCAAGATCGTAAACGGAGGGTGCATGTGTTGGTGGTCCACGGCACAGCTGTGATTCCACCTTACCCCCGTAAAGGTCTCTGCGGGGAGGGACAGTCTAGATCCATAAATCTTGTGGGAACGCTATGGGAACAAAAACTACTTCTCCATACGGCGGCAACGCGGTTTGTCGTTCCCCGCGAGGGCGACGCTTTTCGCCCTCGCGGGGAACGACAAACCGAAACAGAAACACAGAAAGCCGTTTTGCAACGTTGAATGTTGGAGGAGGGATGGACGGTAAATTGGAAAAAGTATATCAGATGATGGATGATAGAAAGATTGTTCTGTGTGTGAATGAATCAAAAAGGAAGGGTTATGATACTACCAAGCACGGTGCATACACGGCGTATTGGTCTGGGGTCTGGGTCTGGGAGCCTGCAAGGGAGTTGGTATAATACTGTCTGCGCGAATGAATGAGTGCGTAAAAGAGTTTGAATGTGTAATGCTAGGCTAATATGGATGAGAATGAAAGTAGAACCTACTCGTGTCCTTACAGGTTTACGCCCCGGTCGATATAGTAAAGGGCATGTGACAACAAGAACAAGACGAAAGGCAGGAGTTTTAGGAGAGTTTAAGAGAGATTTTGAGGAACTGTAAGGATAACGAAAGACTAATCTTGTTAGGCGATTTCAATGGATGGGTGGGAGTATAGCGAGATGGGTTTGAAAGGGTTTTAGGTGAATTCGGTGGTGAGAGCGTGAATAAAAATGGCAAAGTACTGCTCGAGGTTTGTTTGCAATGGAGCCCTTGTGTGACAAGCACCATGTTTGATCACAAATGGGCTACATATGTGTACACGTGAGGCGAAAAATGTTAGAAGAAGTACGATTGATTTTGTAATAGTAGATGACCAATTGAGAAAGAATGTGATAGATACGAGGGTGTACTGGGGGATTGGCATTCATACAGACCACTTTTTGGTGTTAAGCCGGATAAGTGGGCTTTTTAAACGATGGCGACACCGAAAATACAATCAAGAGAGTCTTGGAAAGAATAAAAGTTGAAAACCTACAAGAGAAAGATGTGAAAGATGAATATAAACGAAAATTGATAGCAAGATTTGAGAGGTTCGATTGCATCAATGATATGAAAGAATTATGGCAGCAGGAATATGTAGTGTGATCAAGAGAAAGAAAATACGAATGACTATGAATACATGGTGGGACAAGGATGTGCAATCACCAGTGTCAGAGAAGAAGAAAGCTTGGTTAGATTGGTTGGCTGCTAGAGCAAATGAAAGAATGGGAAAAGCAACGAGTGAGGACATAGATGAAGCTAGAAAAGAGTTTGTTAGATCAAAAAAAAATGTGAAAGAGATGGTTAAAAAGAAGAAAGAGGAAAGAAATATGATTTTTTTCAAGGAAGAACACACTCCTAGGAATACAGATCGATCAGAGACATGAATGGGAAGATACTGAATGGTTTATCGTGCGTAATGAAGAGATGGAAAGAGTATTTTGAAGGATTATTTGAAAGAACGGCGATAGAGACACCCACTACTGAAATGTATGGTAATGACAGCAATGGTGAAAGCGATATTGACATGGATGAGATTTTGAAGGCACTGGGAAGTATGGAATTAGGTAAGGCTGCAGGATATGATAAGATTACAGTCAAAATGCTGAAGGCTGGACAGACACTGTCAAAAGCTTATTGTAATAAAATAGAGCTGGCAGAAAATAAAAAAAAGATTTGAATTACCCTATAGAAACTATCGTCCGTGTGGTGACGGATTAAGAATAAGGATTGTCACTACCCCATATCATCCCATGGGTGTCGTAAGAGCCGACAGAGGGACCATATTATGAGAGCAGCACTGTTAGAGAAGGAAAACTTGATACAAACCCTATACCAACCCGTTTGGCCAGCGTGGTATAGTAGGCTAATTCCTCCTTTCAAAGGAGAGGCCTAGTCCAGCAGTTAAAGGCTGATGATGATGATGATGATAGGAACTAAAGTAATTCCTAGTACATACGCCTGGTTTCATGACATGGTTTTGTAATTTGTTACTACCTATTATTCTATCTATTGTGTTATTCATTGTTATAAATATAGTTATTTATTTTGTAATAAGTATTAGTTAGGCTAAAATATATAATATTTTTTAGTAAAGATGATTACCTGATGTTGGTAGGTGTTGATTGTGGTGAGTGTATAACGATGATGATGCAAAATATCAAAATAAACGATTATGAAAGCATGATATGTTTTTCACTTTCCTTTAATTTAGCAAATTATCAACAATTAAACTAGCATATTACTCAATAAGGCATATTGCATAAAACACAACTTTAGAAATTAATCGCCTCTTTTTTAAATGGTCTGTTTTTTATTGGTGTTCTTTAGAAATAAATAGACTTAAAATAAAATAAGCCAAAAACAAATTAATAATTTTCGGTAAATAAGTGACACATTTTTTTTAAATAATTAATTAACCATATGTTTAATTAATTATAGCTATAATTTAGCAAATAATCTTTAAAACAATACCTACTCTAAGGTTTAAAAGTAAAATGATGACATCAAATTGGTTTCTGCAAGTATTATAATCCAATAACTAAAAAACGACCAATTCTTTGAATAAATTTTTGGCGTTTACAAAAAAATACGAATTTCGAATTAGGTCAGTACAATTCTAAAGGTGCGATATTTGTGTCCCTCTCACACTCTCTCCGCCCGTTCCCCGCTCTTACTGCTAGAAGGTCGCAAACCGTAACGTTTCCATACTTGTCGGAGGCGGACTGTTCAAATGTGCGATTCGTGTTTGTGCCCTTCTATGACCAAAATCCTCGTGAGTTTGCTTTTTTAATTTTGTAATATAAAGAACAATTTGTAGTTGTGCCGTTATATTATGCAAAATGTAATAAATAATTGGGCCTAATTCATAATAGATCGGTATATTGCAAAAAAGTAGAAATGTTTTATGGAATCATATCTTATTGGTTCGTTATAGTACGTAAATTGTTTTGTGTTCGTTGGCGCAATTTGTGTTCGGCCTTTATTTACATGAAAAATTCAATATATTTTTAATTTGACCCTTTTCTTTGCAATTGAACTTGAAGTTTACCTTGTACGACATAAAGTTGTATTTCTTTTTCAAAACTGAATATATATTTTCTGACATTCTAAATTGTTTATTTGGAGCTTCGAGAGTTTGCATGAATTTTACTTGATTTCTTTCAGCCCAACATCCGATTAGAACGTGTGAGAAAGATTCTCGCACTTTTTTCACCACAAGATGCTCCTTCCGCCGATTCTAGTACATCCGAAGACTAGGAAGAAAAAGGAACAGAAGATACAGAACATAGTTCCGAACCCCGCTATTTAAATTCTTCATTTGAGCGACTGAATATCTTAGATGATGAACTTTTGCCTGACGAATTGCTACCATCCACACCAGCTATATGCGAAGTCCTGATTACTCACAATCCACCGCAGCATTTGCCTGCGTTATCAATGTCTCCAAGTCCTGCAGGTTCTAATATCTCCAAAAAAACCCGCTCCAAAAGCAGATTAACAACCAAAACAACAAAACAAACAAAAAATAAAAACAATTTGTGAGAAAACCACTCAATGTCATATGGGAAAGCGTCAAATTTAACTATAAAGCAGTACTGGATGAAATAACCTTAACGCAATTCGGATCTGAATCGAAGTCTCGTCAGATTACTTCTATGATTTCTTCAGTGAAGATTTTATGATATAACTAATTATACAAAACACGAATTTATATGCTGTACAACGATATCTAAAATACACAATGTTGCTCGGGAATAATTATTGGATTTTGTTGCAATTAATCTTTTGATGGGTGTTGTTAAGATGCCGTGCTATCAAGATTACTGGAATAAGAATTTACGCTATAACCTAATCGCAGATGTTAAGAGTTTATATCGATATGAACAAATTCGTCAGTATTTGTACTTCGTTGATAATTCTCAACAGAATGGAGATCGTTATTTTAAAGTACGATTGATTTTAGAAGGTGTACGTAGAAACTGCTTCAGTATATAAGAAGACCATCGCTATAGTATCGACGAAATGATGGTGCCCTATAAGGGTATAACAGCTGGAAACAGGCGTCAATATTTGGCAAAGAAGCCTATAAGAAATGGGGCTTTGGATTCAGCCTGCGTGTATGATTTTATTCCCTACGCTGGCGAAGACACGTTTAGATATCATTCTTTTACAGAATATGAAAAATCTTAAGGTGTTGGTGCAAAAGTGGTAATAGCTCTTTCCCAGAGTATACAAAATAAGCCGGCGGTTGTGTAGGTACTTTGACAACTTCTTCTCATCACTTGAGTTGATCATGTTGCGTCAAGAATATGATATCTTTTCCTTGGGCACAATTAGATCAAATCGTTTAAGAGGATGTCAAAATATATAACTAATGATAACAAAACTGTGATTTTGGCCAGTTCCTAAGTGGATTCGTACCCTTTGAAGCCAAGGTTGACGTCCCATGTCTACAGATAGTCAAACAATATAACTACCATATGGGAGGGGTAGAATATAAAACAAAAAATGGTACATGGCATTGTTTTCCCCGATCTTAGACATTTGCGTAAACAATGCATGGATTATGTACAGAAAAGTTTTTTTTAGTACATAAAGTCCCTTAGATATTAAAAATATTTAGGATCATGATTTATTATGAACTTCTATCGAAACAAAGAATGCCTACTGGTTATTCTACTTCTTTTGATAAAAATCTGACGCTATCCCTCATAATATTATACCTAGTTATACATATTCCTGATTTTAGAACAGCACCGAGTAGATGTAAGTTTTGTAGAAAAGGAATGACGAACGTTATTTGTTGCAAGTGTAATTTAAGATTATGTTTCGTAAAGAAACGTAACTGTTTTAAGAAATGCCACAAACAGTGAATGTTTATTATATTATCACTACTTGTTTTAATAATTTGTCACTAATTTCAATATTTTTGATTACTTTTACAATGGATAGAACATAAATAAACAGTTTATTATTTTTTTATTTTTCATTGACTGTGTATTTTGCAATGTTAAAAATACATAACATTGTTTTTTCCACTTAACCACCGTCCGCTTCGCAGTGTTAAGTATTTTTAACATGCCGTTTCTAAGAATCTATTGATATTAGATTTTTTTATCATTTTAATTAGCTAATTATAACCATTTGTAGACAGAATAACTGAAAAAAATATCAATTTCAGCTTTTGTTGTAAACTAAGGGGTTCAAGTGATTTGACCCTTTAGTTCGACACAAAAGACATTATGTTTAATTGTTGATTAGAATTCATAATTTTAAGATCATTGTTACATTCTGCACTGAATTTATTAAAGTATTACTTTCATTTTACCTGATATTTTTTTTATAAAACAGAATCAAAAGATTCAGATCATGGTTTGGTTTGGTAATATACATTACTAACTATGATTAAAAACTAAACAATGATAGGGACTTAAATAATATATGGGATCAAACTGAAATAACTCCATATTTCTGTCATGATTTTTGTACTATATGGGCCTAACTTAAAAGGGTTTTTTTATATTGCTTGTAATTTATAGAATTTATTTACATTATTATTTTTTTTCATTGCTATATATAGTGCATTAATAGAAGAGCAAATCTGCCTAATTTCACATCTTTATCTTAAATAATAAGGAAGTTATTCGAAAAAATAGCTGAAATGTAGGAATCCAGAATCTTTAAACGCGATTTCCCAAAAATCTACTTTTTTGTATTGTGCCCTTATATTACTAAGCGTGCGACATATAAAATTAATTTAACTTTAAATTGACAGTAAGTGATCTACTATCTAATATGTTTTACTTGATTAACTTAGACCAAGTATAGTTTATGTGTGTATTTACTTGAGAGTCTTCCTTTTTTGTGTTTTCTAATGTGGGGCTCGCTGTCTACCTATTCCCTTGATCTGAGAGCCGGATCAGAATCAGAAATAGTTTTGAGCCACACTTATCAGCTAATGAATAAAATATAGCCAGAGATCTATAAATTTCTCAGACCTAACAAATATACACCAAAATAACATTAAAATTGGTGAAACCGCTTTGGAGGTGTTCGATAACAAACACTGTGACATAAGATTTTTCATGCAGGTGTGAGGCCAACTCGGGTATCGGATTTTTAAGACGTTAAAACGGCTTTCTACATGTTAAAAAATCTTGTTCTGAGACAACTTCGCTGCACAGCAGCACTCAGAAGG